>CM032640.1:2839627-2942621 GCA_019097785.1 Fraxinus excelsior
ACCTTAAATCACCAAAGGGAATAATTACAACTCATCATGTTAGAACCAATTTACATCATATGGAGAAGGAGTATTACGAATTCTCAGAATGGATATATAATTTTAGAGAATGAAGTTCTCTTTACTTAACAGCCCTTCCAACGGCGATTTATCCAAAGATTAGTGCAGTTCAAGGTGCTGATCCTATTATTGTTCGAAAATTAGCAACATTTGGATTTTTAGATCGACTCTTCCCAGGAGCAGATCTAAAAGAAATTGAACAATTTGACAGAGAATTTGTTAACTGTGTCAAAAAATATAGTGATAAACAACCAGTTGAATTGAGATTCTATACTATCAGTCATGAGTATAAAGAACCAGAATGGTATGGAGAACATCATCTTGTCACTATTCGAAAAAATAATGGGATTCCACTCAAGGAGATTCAGATTTTTAAAGAGATGCCCACTATAAATAGAAAATGGATGATTTATAGGCGAGCCCTTGGAATTAAATCAGTTTGCTCAACCATGCAATTTTTCTATGGAGAAAAATATATGGTGTATGGAATGAGTAATAATTGGATCCTTATATGTAGAGGAGACAAAGAATAAAAAATTTTAGAGATAAGATTTGTGAAATCTTGAACGATCAATTCCTTGGAAGTGAGGAATGCATAAAAGAAGCTTGCAGATTGATGGGACACGTCCACAAATAAAGGACGATAAGAAAGGTACAGAAAGGTACATCACAAGACAGCACCATGTGAGCATTAAAGAAAAAGAAGACAGCTGCTAAAGCTGGAATAAAGTTGCCGACACTAGCAGACAAGTGCTTTGATTATTGCAACCACTTTGAAAAAATTATTGTACTTTTACTTTTGTGTTGTAAAATTTCGATTGGCTAGAAACTTCTCGGTGAAGTGCAAGCCTATCTATAAATTAAGACTCTTCTTACTTGAAGAGGTATGACCAAAAAAATCGACAGAAAAGATATATTCTCTCAAAATGATCTTTATAACCACTTTCTTGAAGGAGTAGAAATCACTCTTCGGAGTATCAATCTCTGTAAAAATCTTGGTATAATAGCTTTCTAGCTATCATCAGATCAATAAAGTCTTTAAGTTTTAAATAAATTTTTTATTACGCTTTGAGTGTTGTTCTACACAGTGAGTCTGTTTGAGAGTTTTGAGTGCCTATGTGTCCGTTTTGCTGTGATGTTGTTGGACTTTGGCCAACTCTTGTGACGAAGGTGACCAGGAACATATAACATTCTTGCTATTTGGCGAAGCGTGGTAAGACCCTTATTTTAAGCTATGAAGATATTTATTGTCTGAAAATTTGTTTGAAAATTATTATATAAGAATTTTTATAGGATTGTATACTTTGAAAAACTTTTCATTATGGAAACTTACGAATTGTATTACAGAATTGTACCTTTTAGATATACTAATAGTATTGATTATAGTCACATAATAGATATCCCAGAAACTTATGATAGTTTTACCAGGGGAATAAATTTCATAAAAAGAGATTCTAGATATTATCAAAAATGTCTTACAATTGCCTATTTTAGGTTAAAAGAAATATTACCTAAAGAAATAATAAAAATGATTATATCTTTCTGGTTAGATAGTGAAAATAGTGAAAGAACATTTGGAAATATAGAGCAATATGATAATTATAATAATGTTGCTGAATTATATGATCTTGATCTTAGTTTTGATGATAAAGAATAGAAGAATTAAAAATATTCAGAATCACATAAAAAACTTATAAATGAGAAAACCTATCTCTAACAAATTACCACAAGAATATAAGAAATTAAAATTTAATCTAACATTAAAATTTTATATATCTATAATTAAAAATAAATTAGATCTTGTTAAATTAAAAGAATATTTAGAATACACAACTATTAAATAAGAATAAAATATGCCTGGAATAGCTAAACAATTTTGTGATAATAAAATAAAAATTTTAGAAGAACAAATAATAACTAGAAGTAATAGAAGAGAAATTGAAAGAGAAATTTTTAATTGGAATAAAATTAAAAGAGAATTAATAGGTAATGAAATTACAAGAGAATTAAGAAGAGAAGAACAATTAAGGAAAGAAATAGAACAAATGATAAATAATATAGTAATAAATCCTTTAAACCTACCAGATTAATATGAGTTTACCAACAAAAATAAGATTTGATAAACAATAAATCGAAAATATAAGACTACCAATCGGAAGTTATCAAAATAGAGGATGTAATACTACTATGTTTCAACCTTTAAGTTCATGAGGAAATACAGATGGATTATTAAATATGACTACAAATTGGACAAATGCATTTTTATGGCAACAATTGGGACAAATAAAGACTAAAGATATAGAAGCTATAGATGGAATTAATAACATAGATCCAAAAGATGAAATAGCTAAAGAAAGATTAGAAGTTTTAAGTAAAAATATGTCTAAACAATTTAATAAAATCAAAGAACAAATTAATAATTTAGAAGTGTTTGATGAATCTAAACTTGAAAAAATACAAAACCAAATATCAAAAATTGCACAGAAAAATAGTATTAATAAAATGGCAACTTTAGAAGAAAAACTAGATATTATTAATTATAAAATAGATATTTTATTAGACAAATTATGATTTGAAAATATTAAACCACCTTATAAAAAATCTAGAGGATGAGTAGGAATGATAAAATTAATTTAATTGAAAAATGTATAAAAATAATTGAAGAAAAAATTACTAGAGTTGAAATAAGCTATGAAGAGGTAAAAGAAAAATTACAAAATAATTTCTTAAGAATAGAAAATCTTTTAAATAGAATAATAGAAAATCTAAATAAAGAAAAACCTTTTAGACCAGATTATACTGAAGAACTTAAAGAAGTAAGAAATAAAATTGAAAAGTATGAAGAACTAATAGAACTTGATGAAGGATTAAAAGATGATATAGAAAGATTATTAATCGATCTTAAAAAACAAGAAGAAAATCTTACCAAAAAAGAAGAAAAAAGAGAAGAATAATTAATTATTAAAGAATAATGAATGAAGAAATGGAAAACCTAATATTCGACTTAGAAGATTTAAAGATTTGTGAAGAAATAACTAAAAATCATATGGTTGGAAGAACATGAGGACCACGAGGAATTAAAGAAGAAGATTTTGGAGAAACTGGACAAACTAGTACATCTAGATATGAAGCTGAAATAGATTCTAGAAGATATGTTAATACTAAACTTGATTTTAAAATTAGAAAAGATAAAATGTATAGAGATCAATTTAAACCAGTATTAAGAGAATCTGGACAAATGAAAATTACAGGATCATATTTATATCTAGATTGTGAATTAGATGTTAGAAAAGTTATTAATGAATGGAGTACTAATATGATAGCACACTTTAATTATAATCGAAGTAATACCGATAATAAAAATAGAACTGAATATTTATTAGCAACTTTCAAAGGAAATGTAGCTAATTGGTATGGAGGATTAGAAGATACAACAAAAGGAATTTGGAAAGATAGTATTGAAGCAGGATTCGGAATTACCATAAATGAAGGAATAAATAGAGTTGCTACAAGAATTTATAGAGAATTTGTAGGAGAATATTGGGTAAATGAAAGCACTAGAGCTAAAGCAGAAGAAATAGAAGATGCTAAGAATAGAATAGAACATTTACAAAATTGTAATATGTGTTATTTTAATGAATATTGCTGTGAATATAGTAAATATTATTATATAATGTATGGAAATAGAGTAGATAAAGATTATTATAAGGAAGTTTTTATTAGAAAATTACCACCACTATGGAATAATTATTTTCAAAATAAGATTAGAGAAAAACAAATTGGAAGAAATGTAGAAGCATATACTTTAGGACTTATAATAAGAACTATAAAAGATAAAATAAGTTTAATATGTAGCAATCAAATGGTTTATAGACAATCAGGATTTGTACAAGATAGAATTTGTTGTCAAAACACTGAAGTACCAGGAAATTGGGGATGTTATGATTATAGAAAAGGAAAAATAAAACATAAAACATAAAAAATTTAAAAGAAAATATTTTAAACCAAAAAGAAAATATTTCAAAAGAAAATATAAATCTTATAATAAAAAATCATTAGATAAAAAACGATGTAAATGTTAGAATTGTAATGAAGAAGGACATATAAGTACTGAATGCCCAAAAAAGAAAGTTAGAGTACTAATTACAGATTTTGAACAAATTAGAGATGAATGTGAAGAAGTCAACTTTGAAGAAATAGAAATTGATGAAGAGATTTTTGAAGAAAAACTAGAATTGGATGAAATATATAGTGAAGAAGAATAGAAATAGAAAAAATAAAACTATTCTAAGTTTGAGGACTAATTTTGCAATAAAAGACCTATTTCATTAAGGGTAAAATTGACTTTTTAGCAAAAACCTTAAATATCCCCCCCTCCCCGGCAATTCATTTCTCTCTCTCTCTCTCCCCCCACTTCTCTCTCTTCTTCCTCTACCCCATTATCGCCGCCTGCAACCCAACCCCCAGGGGCGGAGCCAGCCTGTTGAAATAGGGGGGTCCCAGAAATTGCCTTGCACTTCTAATGCATTTTCTATGTTTCATAGCATTTACTTAAATAAATAATTGGTTTTACAAGTGCTCATTTTTTAAAGATGTGTTTTTCATTGTATAACTTTAGCTGAGTGTGAAAGATCGTAATGTGAAAATTTAGAGGAAATAAACTTCGTCCTTATACTTGGTTGGTTTATTATTCTTTGGACTTTGAAAATCTATTACCCTAAATAGAAAGTGAAACTGGGAGAAAAATTAATGATTTTTAGAAGTGTCATTCATTTGTTGTAAATATTAACTCGTAGTGGAACTGTTAGACATGAGAACTAGCTAATATTTTCGACTATTAGGATCCATAAATAAATATTTTTTCTTTATAATTTCTTAAATTAAAACATATTAGTTGAAGTTTTTAATTTCAAATGTCATGATTCTTATCCAATGTTACCATCCATTTTCAGAACCATATTTGAAAACATATCCGATAATTACTTTTAACACCAACACCAATACAAAATGGTAAAAAAAAAAAAAAAAAAAAAAAAATTTGGGGGGGGGGGGGGGGGAGGGGGGGGTCCTCGGGGGGGGTCCGTGTTCCCGCCTGTTGGGTCCTGGGAACCCCCCAGGACCCCCCTGCCAACCCCCTCCCCTCCATCATCGGTGAAGATGCCGGAGAAAATAAGACTCGGTCGAAGTACTTGGAGGAGAAGGTGTGTCGGCGTTAAAGGGCGCGTGCTTGGAGGAAAAGTTGTGAGCAGCGTTGTGGCGACGAGCCTCGTCCTGGATATTCTCGTCAGCTGAGCGTCGGTGCTTGAGATGGTTAGATGATTGTGGTGGGGGTGAAGGAGGTGTCGTAGCGGGGTCGGAAGAGATGGTGGCTTTTATTGGAGTAAAGTGTGCGGTGGCACGGGGTCTACCTGTAGGGGATGAGTGGTATTGAAGGAGTTGGGGTGAGAGGAAGGATGATCTGGAGAAGCCGCCATTGTAGAGAGGTTAAACTTTTCCCATTTTCTCCCAAACAAGCCCTACCTAAAGATTCTCCCTGCCAGTTCCTGATTTCTTGACTTACATTTGCTTAAAAAAGAAGAAGAAAAGAGGTTAAACTCTTAAAGCTGCCCCTCATTCTGCAATGTGCTGCGCTAGCATTATTTCTTGAAATGTAAACGTGCTTATGGATTATAAGCTGGAGAAAAGAACATAGAAAGTGACTAATTCATACTTCTTGAATTGCCCTGCACTATTTTTTTACTATGTTCAGCTTCCTAGAAAGCCACTAGAATTTGATAAATTTTTACTCATTGTGAACGAAATAAGCAAAGTGCTCTTATCGAGACAACTCTTTTTTCTTAGAACTAACTGATGGGAGAAGCCGCCCTGAGTGGAGGGCTTGTTTGGTTATACTTAAAATTAAATGTTATACTTAAAATCAGAATGTTAGAAATTTCCAGTATCAATATCAATTGCAATTTATTGTTAACATAATTCTTAATGGAAATGATGGTATACATAATACATTCCAAGTATATTTTAATGGGATTGGTAGTTATATGCATAAGTATAAAATTAATGCAAGTTTTTTCGTTCATATTTTCGGGTGAATGTTGTTATGACGTAGATAGTGACGGGCTGGGGCAACATATTTTTTGACCATTACCTCTCGATCCAAATTAAAATCGAAAAGTAACCCGAAGGGATTCATAAATATGACATGCAGGTCCATGAAGTCCAGTGTGATTCTCTTGATTAGTGGAATCCTTTCAGTCTGATTTACCATGGCTTCAAATGCAGCCATCTTGCTTGACATTATAGTGTCTATTCGAGATGCAAGTGGTGGCTCACATTCTTGGATCCTTTGTTATTATTTGGTCACTGATAATCACACTGAACACACATTTGATCACAGTTAGTCACATTGAATACACATTTGGTCACAGTTAGTCACGGATGACACATGTCATCGCCTTGATTATATAAAGTGATTTGAAAATTTTCATGTAATTATTTAAGGGGTGGAGGCGGGGGTGGGGTGGGGTGGGGTGGGATGGGATGGTGGTAGGTGGATCCATGAAGGTGGGGATGTGATTTTCAATTTTTAATTTTCTGGAATTTTAAGTCGTCGGAGCGGCTGCCGAAATGATCGCTGGAAAAGTCGTCGGAAAATCGTCGAGCTGGCCGGACCAGTCGGCGGAGTTGCGCCTGGCCGTCTTCGGATCAGTGCCGGAGTTGTATGAAAGATGGAGGGAAGATGTTAGTGGAGGTGATGAGGTGTGTGAGGTGTCATGTGTGTAAATAATTAATATATATTATATTATAATTTAATATTTAATAAATTTATTTACCACTTGATTTTTGAAATAATTAGACAAATTTGTTAGTTTTAAAAAGTAATTCTTATATGTAGGTTTTGTGTATTGTTCTCATAACTGAATTAGTTAATTTGCTAATTTGTTTAGAAAAAATTAAAAAAAATTAATTAATTCAATATAAAAAATTTAAAAAAATTATTTAGATTCAATTCTTATTCGGTTCTTCAGAACCAAAGCTATCAGTTCTCGATTCAAATACACATTCGGGTATTTAATTTATGAAAAACCGCTCAGTTCGGTTCGGGTTCTAGAGTTTTGTCCAATCCTACTCAACTACAAATTTGTCGTTTTGAATTTTCTTTGTAAATTTTTAACTTGTTTTCAAAAATGCGTTTTCGTAAATAAGAAAGAAAACGCATTTTCACTGTTTTGGAAAATAAATAATAGAAAACGACTTAAAAATGATAAAGAGAACATGCACTTAGTGTTTTGTAATTTTTACCTTATCAAATACGTATATGTGCATTCAGTTGGTGTGAGAAATAAATCATTTTACAAAAATTAATATTCACTCTGATCTTAGTACATGGTAAGTAATTAATATAATTAGAATCAAATCTTTAAGATAAATCAGTGAACTAGAATTAGAGTCTACATCTTGAGAATGGAGCACTAAACCCTCCATCAAGAATTAGAGCCTACACCTTGAGACTGAGATGATCATTCTATCTTGATTCTTAATAACAGAACAACCTGAAATTCACAGAGACTGGCACAACAAATTATTCCTTCATATTTAACTCTTTGAAAGTTCTCTGTGACATTGCATGCTTTGGGATTTGTAATCTTCGCAGTGTAGGTTGATCTTGCAGTTCCAACATTTGTAACTGGTTTCTGAAACTTTGACAGAAAATGGAGCACCCCTATAACTTTGAAAGTCATTGAAGCGTAGTTCAGGTCCTTCGCACTGATCACAAGAACAGAATTCAACAAAGCCCATCGTCAGTCACATGGAGCTGCATCCCAGCAGTTTTTTAGACCACGCATCACCCATTGCAACCTTCAGTCGAGCCAAGTCTCCCCATTTCCATGCTTCTCCAAATATATTAGACAGCATAACATAGTTGCAGGATTTTTTGGTCAAGCACAATAAGTATTCGGGGAGCTAACTCGTCATATTTAATGTTCTTGTAAATATGAGAAACCGCAATAAAATCAGTCCAAAAGACACTATCTGCTGTATTTGAAAACTTCTCTATAAACTCCACAGCCTGCTTCAAAAGCACAGCACAAGCCAGAAGGTCAACCACATGACCTTAATGCTCAATTTGAGGTTCAACTGAAAATTCATAATTTGCTGAAAATAATTCAATCCATCTTCAACTAAACCCGGATGCAAACAAGCACACAATACGCATATGAAACATTTTCAAGCTCTTTCAAAGAGTACAACCAGGTATAGTGAAAGTTGGCCACTGGAATTTCATCAGAAGCTGCAGACAAAGAGTAGTTGGACATTATATTTCTCCTTGAGCAATGGCATCCATCATGAAAAGAAATATCACACCGATCAGTCAATCTTTCATTGAATAACAGTTTTGGAGTGTGTCATCAATTCATGCCCTATATCACAAAATAATGTATAGAACCAGCAGCACTGAAAAATCAAGATAGACAAGTGCTGGAGCAGGTAAATTTGTACAATCAAATCATGGTAGTTCAGTTTTTAATGTCTAAAACTTGCCTAGGTTCCCTGCCCAAGCTCCATAAGGTCTGGGACATATCCTGATAATCTTAACAACTTCATCAATCCTTTCAGGGCACAATATATCTCTTCTGTTTTGGAATGCCTCTCGTCGAAAGAATAGAACTCAACAATCCCGTCATCCGTCGCAATGGAGCTGCATCCCGGCTGTTTTTTAGATCCTGTATCCCTTATTGCAACCTTTATACGTGCCAAGTCTTCCCATTTCTGAGCTTCTCCATATATATTAGACAACATAACATAGTTTGCAGGGTTTTTGGGGTCAAGCTCAATAAGTTTTTGAAGAGACATCTCAGCAAATGCAAGTTTCTTGTGAATCCGAGAAGCCGCTAGTAAAGAAGTCCAAATGACACAATCTGCTACAATTGGCATCTTCCTTATAAACTCTACAGCCTGCTCCAAAAGCCCAGCACGAGCAAGGAGGTCAACCACACAACCGTAATGCTCAATTCTAGGTTCAATCGAATATTCATTTATCATCAAGTGAAAATAGTTCAATCCATCATCAACTAAACCCATATGAGAACAAGCACATAATATACCTATGAAAGTGATTCCATCTAATTTCCCTCTAGTAGTTCTCATCTCATTGAAAAGGTTCAATGCATCAGCTCCATGACCATGCACAGCTAAGCCATTAATTATCGTGTTCCAAGATATTAAATCTTTTTTATCCATGTTCCTAAACACGCGGACTGCACTTTCCACCACCCCACACTTAGCATACATGTCAATTAAACCATTGCAAACATAAACATTCTGTTTGTAACCAAAGCTCTCTGCATATGCATGCACCCATTTCCCTAAATCAAGAGCTCCTAACCTTGCACAAGCAGTCAACACGTTAACAAGTGTCGCATCATTAGGCTGCACATCAGTATCTCTCAACATCCTCTTATAGGCATCAAGGACCTCTATGTAACTCTCATTTCGAGTGTATGCTCCAATCAATCCATTCCAAGAGAAAACATTCCTCTCCTGCATCTGCTCAAACAACCTTTTACACCCCTCAGCATCCCCATTATTTGCATACCCATGCAACAATGTATTCCAAGACATCAGATCTTTAACTGGTATCAAATCGAAAAGCCTCTTAGCCTCTATCATATCCCCACACTCTATATATGCTGAAACCATTCTATTCCATAATACCACATCCCGTTCTGGAGCTAAATCAAAAAGCCTTCTTGCCAACACCAGATCACCATTTGCCGCATACCCTTGTATCATAGAAGTCCAAGCAACAACATTCCTCAAAACCATCTCAGTAAACACCCTAAAAGCACACTCCACGCGCCCTTCATCCGAATACAACTCAATTAAAGTAGTACCCGTGTAAGTATTTGAAATGAACCCACTTTTAACTGCGAAACAATGCACTTCCTCACATTCTCTCAAAGACCAAAACTTGCCACAAGCCTTCAAGACCAGAGGAAATGTGTAACAATTAGGCTTCACATTCTCCCTCATCATCTCACGAAACAACAGAACAACCTCGTTGTAAAGGTCATTTTGTAGATACCCTTTTAATGTTGCATTCCAAAGTGATGTAATTCTGCGGTCTGGAATTTGATCAAACACTTTGCAGGTGTAAATTATCTGCTTCAACTCCGAGCATTTTGAGAGGAAATAAGATGTTGCGAGGTGGTTTTGACGATCAAGGCCATTTGTTGTAATCTGAGTTTGAATTTGTTGAAGTTGTTTGAAGGTCTTACATGATTGTATGAATATGATAACCCGCTGAAGTGCTTGAGGTAATTGTGAAGTCATGTAAGCAAATTTAGTTATTTTTACAGAGAAAATTTGTGTTCAAAATGCAACATGAGAAAAGAAAGAAAGGTCTGCTGATTTGGTGGGGGAGGAAGTTTTAGTTAAGGGAAAAGAGACGACAGTAGAAGGTAAGAATAAAGAAAATCACAGAGAAGGAATGCAGGTCACTGACGAAATTTCCATCCAGACAGGCAACGTTCTCGCTTGAAGGGATTGAAATGCATCCAGTTCATGGACTGGGACAGCACTTCCAGTGGATTCATATAGATGCAACGGGCAGAAGGGTGTCACCAAGGCGGACCTAGAACAATATATTAGGGGTGCCGAAATCTAGAAAAGATCAATGTACTAACAAAATTCATATATCATAGAAAAAATCAAAATATAAAATTATCTATGGACGTATGCTTATCTTTAGGACGCATCACCAAAGTATCAAGAGAAATATTTAGAATTTGGAGAAAAATAAATACCATGATTCAATATAAACATATTTTGTACCCCCCACACCCAACCATAGAAGAGAAAGGTCAGCCATGTTTAGGAATGACATATTTTTCATTTCTGTTAAGTTGAAGCCTTTAAACAGTTGAGTAAGTAAATTTTATCCTCGTAAGTTTTTAATCAAGTGGATTTAGATTGGGTTTTTAAAACTACTACTCATTTTTATCCACACATTTCGTAGTCCCACAACGATTTCTCCTAAAAAGTTACGAATAATCAATCCCGAATATGGGCAAAGAAGGATGATGAAAAGCACAAAGCAAGAGAAGGCATTCATGTTAAAGCAAACCAAATATCGTACTTTAATCAGTCGCCATTTTCTGGTTTCTTGGACTCAATTTAATCGTTCTAATATCAACTTGAGTAAAGCATTCTAAAATCTTTCTGCTTCTACTTTTCAAATAATTAATTATATTTCTTTGATTAACTTAAATTTTAAAATGCTCCAATACATTTAGATATCTCTCTTATATAGAGAATTATTACATTAAAATCTGTAATTAAGCTAATAATCTATTTAAATTCAATAAAAGCTTAATATAAGAAAAGTACAAACAACCATAAAATATGCTATCTATCTGTATTAGAGATTATGTAAACTAGATCTTTTCTTAATGGGGAAATCACAACTGGTACTGTTAGCTTAAACGGTGCAGTTCTGTTAAACGCTACAAACCTCCAATTAATACTTTCATTTGGATCCAAACAAGGAATCACTGAATTCTGGTAAAAATAACATTTTCTCCTCGAGCCTTCTGAAATACGCATCAATTAACAGAATAAAACCTGAAACTTAGAATTTATTCAGAAATAAATAAAATTTCTCATTCGCAAGCCTTCCACTAAAACCCTAAATCCATAGCAATTCATCAAAGGACAAGAAAAAATTAATCTTGAAGCATTTTATTTTTATTTAAGGAAGAATTAAGAGAACCCATGTTAAGAACTCTGTACACAAACATTTTCATTAAAGATTAAGCCAAAAACTAACAAAGAATAGATCAAATAAAATCTTAACTATCCATTTCTTAACAATAGAAGGATGATAAGCAAACAGAAACAAAAATGCCAAATAAACTTAAAAGAAAGAAATCGGGGGAGGGAGGAGTCATCACCTCCTGCGGCTGCTAACGTTGGATGGGACATCCCGGATGCTTCGGCCGACGGGACGAGCTGCGGTGCTGGACTTTTCTTCAGTTGGTCCAATTAGTGTTGGGTTTGGGTCCTAACTAGTTGGGTTGGGTGTGAATGTAGTTGGGTATGCGATTCAAGGCCAAGCGTCGCATTCCTCAGGAGGATTACCGATCATACAGGGATACCCTATCCAAGGAGTCCTAAATGACAAAGGAGTCCTACCATGGAGAACACTCCTGACAAGGTAAAACTCCTACTTGGACTCCGACATCTGCTCCTACAATCGCTCCGGAATACAAGGAAGCGAGTCCTACCAGGGATAAACTGCCCACCACTATAAATACATCATTCTGATTCTTCATTGAGGTACGCTTTACACATATTTTCAGTATATATTTACTTTCTCTATTCTCTCTCTGACTTAAGCATCGGAGGGGCGACGAGACCAACCCTCGACGCCTTTGTTTCAGGTACCGGAAGATCTCGTTCGTGCTCATTCTCGGTCGTCAAGCTCGGGAAGTCAACAGGAAAAATTCATATTTAAGGTGTTTTCTTTACCTCAATTCAAAAATAAGGTAAATAGTTTGAAAATTCAAAAATCGGGTATAAATTTAATTAATTAAAAATATTTATTAAATAATGATAATAAAGTCACAGTTTGTGATTAATGGTCACAGATTCATAATTATAAGTTACAGATTTATTTAATGGTCACATATCGTCAAATTTGATTATTCGAGGTCACAGATCAAAAATTTTTTACGTCACATATTATTTCGAGGTCACAGATTTTAAATTAATTGGTCACATATTAATTTTGAGTCACGGATTATTAAATTTGAGGTCACGGTTGATTGATTGGTCACAGATATTACCAAACATTTGGTCACAGATCACCAAACATTTGGTCACAGACTAAATACACTACAAATACTTGGTCACAAGTCACAGATAGACCAACACAAACTAACCAATCACAAAACACGGACGAAAACTGAACCGCGACATATCCGCCGCCACCACCAACAATAAATCCGCCACCAACAACAAATATAAACATTCAACCACCAATCCGCCACCACACAGATCCGTCAACAAAAAACCACCACCGCCGCCGGAAGCCGCTGCCGGCAGCAGCGGCCGAAGCTGTTGCGAGCACCGGCAGCAGCTGCTGCGAGCAGCAGCAGCCGGTGCCCGGCAGAAAGGAGGGGGGAGGGGGGAGGGGGGAGGGGAAGGGGAAAAATTAGGGTTATGATGTTTATATATTACCTGATTTTTGAAAAATAAAGTTCGGCCCCTGATTTTTGAATTGGTGTAAACTTTACACCTGATTTTTGTAATTACTCCTTCTGGATATTGGCTAGAATTAGGTTGGTTGGTTTCTAATGTTGGGTTTCATTTGGGCCCAATTCGTGTTCGGTTTGGGTCCGTATTAGTTGGGCTGGATATGAATTTATGTTGGGTTTAGATGGTGTTGGGTTTTAGATTTGGGCTAGATATTAACTTGGGTGGGTTTTAATTTGAGGAAATTAGGCATAATACTCTAAAAATTGACCCAATTAGATTAAGTGGGTGTTTGGCCCCCAATTTTTTAGGAAAAATTAGTTTTTGAATAGTGATTGATTGGAGAATGTGTGGTGGAAAAGTGATGAAAATTTTTAGATTTGTGTGTAATATTATTTTATTTGAAGAAAGTGTGGTTGAAAATGAGTACTGTAGAAAAATGAGTGGGAAAAAAGGAGAAAGAATGGGGCCCAAACATGGGCTAAGGGAACAATACATAGAGATTTTAAATTTCAAAAATCAGGTTTTCATGAAAATTTATTTATGAATGAATGAATGAATTATATATTTTATTAATAAATATATAAATGTCACAGATCTATGCAATTTCGACACAATTCAAAAATCTCAAGGTCACAGTGCAAAAACTTTATAGGTCAAAGTTCGTTCATCGGTCACAAATTAAAAATTTAAAAGTCACAATTTGTTCATCGATCACAAATCACAAAATTTAAAAACACAACTTATTTATGAACACAAAATATTAAATTATATGTCACATATTACTTTTATTGGTCACAAATCAATAAATCTGTAGGCCACACAGTATATATTAGTTACAATTTATTCTTCATTGGTCACACACCAACCAATTTATTGGTCACAATCAACAAATCATTTGTGACAACCACCAACATAAGACCACCGTCGTCTCCGCTGCCAACATCACCAACACCAACACCACTTCCCAACAACAAAGTCATTGTTTCAAACATCGCAACCAACGTTTTCACCACCACCACTACACCAAACTGTTAACATTACCATCACCACCATCACCACCCAAACACCACTAAAACCACCGAACCACCACACCACCACTACCACCAACACCCCATCCAACAACAAAAAAAATCATCTAGGCCGCTATAGGTGCGATCTGCACCGCCCCTCATAGCTTCGTCGCCCCTCACGTTGCAGACCACACCGCAACCGTCGTCACCACCTCTCCACCACCAACCCCACTAAAAAATTCCCAATCTGCCCCTGCCACCACGATCTCCACAAATCACACAAATCCACCACACCGCAACAACCTCCACAAGTCCACCACACTGCCACCATCAGCACCAAACTGAAGAAGCTGCAGTTCACATCGCCATGCTGCGACGGCACGGCGCAACGCATCAACGATCATAGGTGTCTCCGGCAACGGCTGCTCCTCAACAACGACAACAACAGTTGCAACTTTGGATGGGTAGACGAGAGGAGCAAGGAGACGGGAGAGTGAATTGAGAGAGAGAGAGAGAGAGAGAGAGAGAGAGAGAGGGATTAGGGTTTGTAATAATATTATTATTATTATTAATAAAATATTAATTTATAATAATTAAATGAATACCTAATTTTTGTATAATGAAACTTTCAACCTGATTTTTTAATATTGATTTTGAAAAGTAGGACTTTGTGTAATTTTCCCTTAAATTAATACCCTAAATTAATTAAACATCACATAAATCCCCGTATCAATTACGCCCTATACTAAAACAAATTCCCAAAACTCCAAAATCTCCCAACCCACTCAATACAGAGACCACAAACACCGTTGGGCACCATCCACCGATTCCGTGTGGAGGGGTCGCTTTTCCTTCAACAAAGGTTCGGAAAAAACCAAGCCTGGTTGGAATTGACCAAGATTTGGAGAACAAATTCAAATATTAGGTTTTGTAGCTGAGAAAGTGAGAGGAGGCTATTTAGTAGCCATTGCAAGTTATATTGCTTTTTTCCAGGCCTTCCTATTATAAGAAGAAGGGTATCAAATGATGGATTCATCATCGAGAGCATTAACCCAAAAACAATGAAAACTGTGGTGGTGAAAACTTGATAAGCTAGTTTCCATTGCAATTCATACATTGGGAACGAGTCTAAGCTGTCGATCCACGAGAAATGAAATTAAAATTTGAATTTTGCAACATAACATACAATAAATTTAATTTAATCTATTGTGCTGGAGGTGAAACCACTGGTGCTAGAGGTACAATCGATGGAAGCGTTGGTGGTGAAACTACTAGTGGTAGAGGTACAGTCGGAGGAAGTGCTGGCGGTGGAGATGGCAATGCTAGTGGATGGGATGTACTTGCTACTGAATTTGGCAGAGGTTGTGGTGGTGGGACTTGAGGTGGCTGATTGGTTGGGTTGGAATTTGGTACAACTGTAGGTGGTCGATTATGTTAAGAACGTGATTATGGATGCTACACAAATGGATAGTGTTATAAGCCACTTTTTGATTGTTGTATGTTACAAACATGTTTTTAATCATTATCATCAGCTTCATGGATATTGGAGAATTCTAAATCTTGTTTGGAACAATCCACTCAACTTTAGAAAAAGACTTGGTGAATCCATGTTTCTACTGGCTGCAAAGTGGAGGGTGGTTGCCACTTTACCTTGAAAATTTTAGTCTTCTTATATATCTTTCAATCTATGTAAGCTATTGATGGCAATGACGTTTTGCCGCTGGAGGCTTTCTTGCATGTATTGTTGGTAATTGCCCAAGAACAACGTGGAAAAATCACGTATCATGGTTTTATATCTGTGCTGGTTTTTATAGTTCTACCATGGTGGTGTTATGAGTATGATGATTAATACTAGAAAACAATAATGCTTCATAACTATTAAGTAGAGCCATCAAATGAGTTGATCAGCAATTATAACATGAGAATATAAATCGTTTAAGAGAATAATTTTGGCATGTTATACCTCAAAGTTGAACTAGCATAGCTACAAGCAGTATGCAAATACTATTACAAATAAATGTTGAAATGACTGGATGTGTGAGGAAAGTGAAGATTGCTTTATATAAGGACGATTTCTTATCTTGCACGAATTTTATTATAGATGAATTTTTGTCAACGAGAAAATCACTATCATATTATTTTTGCCACTTTTTTTAATTTTGTTTTTGTCACTTTTTTTTTTACTTTGTGTCACTTTTTTTTTGTCATTTTTTTTGAATTTTATCATCTTTTTTATTGTCTTTCACTTTTTTAATCTGTATAATTTTTTTAATTGTTGCCACTAAATTTTGTCACTTTTTTTAATTTTATCTTACACTTCGCACCTTTTCGCGCTCTCTCTCTCTCTCTCTCTCTCTCTCTCTCTCTCTCTCTCTCTCTCTCTCTCTCTCTCACACATTATTTAATAATTATTTCTCTCACCTCCTACTTTCTCTTTCTTTCTTACACCCCACTCTCTCGCTTTTTATAATCATGATTTTTTTAAAAAAAAAAATAAAAATAAAAAATTAAGTGGTCACATTTTGTGACATCTTAAAATTTCGTAGCTTATAATTTAATTAAATAGGTCACAGAGTCACAAACGATTACAAAAACACAATTGTAGGTCATAATTATAAATATAGTTGCAAATTACATGTTTTTATATGTTACAAATTATTAATCGATTACAAATTAAATTTGATTGATTACAATTTATTTATAGTAACAATGACACAAATTATAGGTCATAAAACACATATTTTTTAAGTCACACATTATTTGTTGGTTATAAATTTATAATGTTATTGGTCACAATTATCAAATAATTGATTACACTCACTCTTCATTCCATCCAATCCACCTTATCACCACCAAAAAACCAAAACGTTGCGACCATGTGCTATCTCGCCACCACCACATACACAGATCAATTCTAACATACAATCATCACTTGTAATGCACCACCATTTCCATATGCATCACAACCCACTATAAACGAAGCAGTATGTGAAAGGCAACTTTTACTAATTCGTATATTTGGCATATTGTTGCATACCCATTTTTTATGTTTTCCCTTTCATTGTGATTTCAAAATATTAACACGTACCAATTAGCAAATTGCACATAGATAATGGTAAAATTGTAACATGTACCAATTAACAAATTGGAACTATTTCTGCGGTGTACAAGGTACGTTATATGATTGTTTATTTTGGTGTTAATGTAGTTGATGTTTATCCAAGTAATTTGTTAACATCTCGGAACGAAATCTATCACCAACACTAATTCTCGATTGTTGATGATTTCGTCTGTACCACAAACGTAATGGGTTGTCACCATCTCAACATCAACATGCAATATTTTATTAATAATGGATATATAGATACAAAATAATTTACAAGAATTGTGTATCGAAAGAGTAATGATATTTAGCCTTACCGAGTATTAAAACTCCAATTTAGGCGGCGCTAGAGTGATATTAATTGATAGGTAAAATTAAATAAATCATTTAATTTCATCTTCATTTAGCCGATCGTCTAACGCTGCCTAAATTGTGGTTGTAACTCCAATGATGTTAAAATGTGTAAGAACCAAATAATCATAGCAAATGGGCATAAAAAAGGGCAATTATATGCCTTGGGTGACTACTCTCAAGAGGCTTTGAGCGCGATAAACTAAGGTAGTTCTTCCTCAATCAACAGTATGGCATTAGAGGTTGGACGTTCAAACGATATTAAATTTTTTTAAAGAAAAACGGGTCTTAGATGTTGATGTCTGCTCTCATGCACACTATTTTATCCATTGAAAAAGAAATATGGTTTATTTGATTGCTTCAGAATCAAAAGCTTATTGAGAATCAATTTAATCGAAGAATGTATTCGATGCGCCGTTGGAGGTATAATTGGTTCTCCTTTTTGGAACATATCAAAGCATCTGGAATTAATTTACATGTTTTATGTCTTGGAAATCCTAAACAAAATGGTGCAGCAGATGTCGGCATATTGTCGAAATGGGATTAACTATAATCTATGTTTTTTCAACAAAATTCCCGTTATCTTTATGGGTAGATATTTTTTTCTTGCACCTACCTTCCTCAATCTTAAACAATGAGAGCCTATATTAAAAGGTCTATAATAAACATCCAGAGTATAGAGGTCCGATGGTGTATTCTTGATAAACTAACGTTTATATATAGATGTAGGAAGATGTGTTTTGGCGAAGTAAGAAGCCCTTTGACATCTCAAGTAATTCTTGATATGAAAAAACAGAGCCAAGGGGTTGATCTTTGAATATAAAAAAAGTGGATTTGCTATATTCTAATGAATTGGCTTATTCGAAAAATGCATTGTTCTTTGGATCTGTCGAATCACTCTTGATATGATCTTTTACATCCTAAGTCTTCCCATTCCGTCATTTGGCTTATGTTCTTCACGTAGCATTCAAAATCAATTTTTTCGAAAGGTACGAAATATATCGTCAAATATTCAATATGTTTCCACAAGATCTAGTTTCGTTCCAATAATGGATTCTAGCCAGTTGAAAGGATCTTCTGATCAATGTCAATGCTTTCCTTCTTCGAGACATCAAGAAGGCTCAAAAATTACCGAGAAAACCTACCCATGTGTTTTTATTGGTTATAGTCACATTCACAATGGTTTCAGGTATTTGCCTATTTGGAGCCGAAGTCAAAGCTGCTGTACATTCATGGCATGTGGTTTTTTATTTTTGAAGAAAGCGTGTTTCTATTTAAACCAAAAGGAAAGTAGTCGAATTCTCTCGTTACTAGTTTCAGGATTTCCCGCACATGATGAATGGATTTCTTCACCACAAAATTATCAAATAAAACTGTGAAGGCATAGTCCTCCATTATTGAAATTGCCCAAGACAAATTTTGATCAAACCAATAAATTTTCTTCTTGTAATTCAGGTTCTTCTTTAGGAAATACTATGCAAAATATTAAGGAAAATCAGCAAGATCATGAGCAAAACTTGTCAAGAGAATGGGGATTGTTTTCTTATTTCCAATACAGAATCAACAAGGTATTGAATCAGTTGCGGATCCTTCGATCATCTCGGCCATGATTTAGATGAGTCCATGTCAAAAGATATCATTGTTGACCTACAAGTTAAATCTGCACCAATGAACACTACAAGTCCAATTCCAGCAAAGCACATCCTCAAGATATTTTAACCAAGTCAAGGTGGACTTCGATGCAGTGCAAAAAAGGAATTCAAGCAAAAACCTTGAAAACACGAAATTTGGAATCCGCCAATTTATGAAAGTTAACACAAATTATATTAATTGAAAGATGATAAAAACCGATGAATTAACCATTTATTTATAATGGTTTACATAAAAACCTAGTTAAAACAAACTAAAATTGCAAAGAATTCGAAATAGAGTAAATGACAAAAATAATACTAAAACTTAAAAAGCAGCTTTTGAGTCCTAAACGAACTTGGATGGCTGAAACTCATTGTATTTCATAAACTTTGTATCCCGCTCTGATGTGATAGAATTGGGAACTCCGTCCAATCGAACAACCTCCCTGAAAAATAGCAAGATCTTAAAGCGAGTCATCTTGGAGAACTTGTCAACCACCACAAAAATTGACTCTATGCCCCATTGAGTACGAGGTAATCCCGGAACAAAATTCATAGCAAGATCTTGCCATATGCCCGGAGGGACAGAAAGTGAAATGCACAACTCAATATTCTACACTTGACCCTTTGACACCTGAAAAATATAACATTTTATGACTAATAACTTCAATATCTCGCTTCAACTATGGCCAATAATATCTAGCTTCCAAAATGGCTATTGTCTTATCATGTCCTAAGTGTCAAGCAGACCTCCACCAAGTAGATAGGAAACAAGAATGCAAAGTTGGTTGCCTTTGAACAAATATCCATCACTAATATAAAAATCCACCACTGATTTACGATTCACAAACTTGCTCCAAATCTCCTTAAAGTCATTATCATTTGCATACAATTCCTTCAAGCATTCGAACCCAACAGTTTACTGTGAAAACATGACCAGCAAATAGGCTCTTCAACTGAGGGCATCAACAACTCTATTCGTACTTCTAGATTTATGTTTAATCGCAAAAGGAAATTTCTGGAGGAAAGTTACCCACCGAACATGCATTTTACTGATATGTTTCTGACAATGAATAAACTTTAGGGCTTGTTGTTCAATGAGGTTTCCACTATTTCAAAGCCCTCACCATTTTATAGAATTCATGCTCATAAGTACTTCACTTCTACCTAGCATCACTTAAAATTTTCTAAAAAGAAAGCCGCGGGTCTCTTCTCTTGGGAAAGGATAGCCCCAACACCCACGCCACTAGCATTACACTTTACCTCAAAGATCTTCTCGAAACTTAGCAAGGCTAATAATAAAGCCGTGTACAACTTTTCCTTGATGAAGGCGAAACTCTTATCTTGCTCCTCTTTCCAACTGAATCTTCTTCTTTAAACATTCTATGAGTGGTCCAACATTAGTGCTAAAATTCGTGATAAATCACCTATAGAAAGTTGCAGAACCATGGAAACTCCTTATTTCAAAAAACAGATTTTAATGTTAGCCAATCTCGGCTTGCCTTTGTCTTCTCTTCATCCACTTGCAGACCCTCTTCACCAACTACAAAGTCTAGGAACAACAGTTTATGTGTACAGAAACCGCACTTCTTCAGGTGGATGTACAACTGATTTTCTTTCAAAACATCTAGGACTTACCTCAACTAAACCAAGTGATCTTTTAGGACTTACTGTAAATCAGTATGTCATCGAAATAAATCACAACAACAAAAGACCCAATAGAGGGACGTGGTTCATCAATCTCATAAAGATACTTGGAGCGTTTGAAAGTCCGAATGACATCACCAACCATTCGTGAAGTCCATCCTTACTATTCGCAAAAAAAAAAAAAAAAATTAATAATAATAATAATAATAAATAATAATAAATAAAAAATAAAAAAAATAAAAATGCAAACTGTAAATGTGTGGGTCGAGTTCAAGTATTAAAGTGGACATTTTGAGTCAGAGTTGTCGATCCCTCGGGAATGCATATTTTCGATTATACAACTTTAATTAATTTAATTCCAACAATAAAAAGAAATACACACAATAAAGATTTTGATTTTGAAAAATAACTAAAAATCTACAAAATAAAAAAAATAAAAACTGGAAAAATTTAGGAGGAAAACGTGGTTGGGATTCATGGTTTTGCTTAACCATCGCTTACTTAATTTATCCACAAGTCAATTAATATATTATTTGCCGTGATGTGGTGCCTAAGCGCCACTTCTCTGCCTAAAACCAAGAAAATAGTTTCATTTTTTTTTGCACACAAGCCCTCTGCAATTTGTACTCAAGGTCACTCAGCTTTTTGACTTGTGCACTTTGGTCCCCAAATTCATAATTTTGCACGATTTTGATCATTTTCTATTCTCCTTTGCCTCGTTCTATTTCCTTGGGTGATTTTTAACTACAAAAACAATAATTACAATTGTAAATAGAAATTCACTCATTTAATTAATATTTAAACTCATTTAAGTATTAAATAAGTGTGCAAAAACACACTTGTCAAATACCCCCGAATATAAGTTCTTGCTCATCCCGAGCAAGACTATCTACAACACAATCAATCACATGCGATAATGATCAACACATTATATAGCTTGTTAAAAACATCAATGAGTGTATAATCTATGCACAACTCACAAGCTAGTTCCTACCAATTCAAAAATCTATCCATCAATCCAAAATTTCAACATCTAGATAATAATTAATCACGACTATTGTGCTCAAAATAAATTGAGATCTCACACGGACAAGCAATTTTTTGAAATTGGCACAATGACATATTTGGTCATAACTCATAAATCAACAACAATTTTAAATATCAAAACACCTTAAGCCGGCAAAGCTATCTAGCAAGTCAATATAATATCACCAATTTAAGCACAATTATCCCCAAACTTAAATCATATATTGTTCTCAATGTGTAAAGAACAAGATAAAAGAGAAGAGGGGATAATGAAACTTCCCAAGTTGTATATTTGTGAAGAGGTACCGATGCTTAAATTAGACTTGTAATGTTCTTGATGAATTTGAGCAAGGGACCTTCTTGTACACCAATTTGCCCCCAAACTTGTTAGGAACCATGTATATGTGAGATTTCAAGAATTACATACAAAAATAATAGTAGCTAATCAAATGAAAACATGAAAGTTCATAAAAGTAAATAAAAAGCTTAAAAGTTAGAAAATTCGGTTGCCTCTCAACAAACACTTTTTTATAAGCTTTAGCTCGACTTTGACAATTAAATCACGGGCACATAAAGAAGACTTTGGATGCCTTGCCCATTTTTCTTCATTTGACTTTGATCCACTCTTCATTTAGTCTCCAAACCTCAATATTTCACCTTTCCATATAATAGGACTTGCCTATTTTATCTAATTCAAATTCAAGTATAAAGATTTCTACTTTCTCATCAGGCTTAATCATAAAATCAATATTGAAAATTACGTAGTTGGACCCAAACTACATCTAGAGATGGGTGAATATGTGTAAATGTGGAATTTATTAATTTTAATTAACTAGAAACAAGTCACCAATTAATTAATTTTAGATGATTAATCAATCAGTTAAATTGTCATATGTTTGAATACTGTAGAATATTAAACTAATAACAAAAGTAGTAAATCATGCATAATATGATCACGGAGAAACCCCAATTAGGTAAAAACTCCAGGCACTTTGCCGTAAAAAAATCCACTATAAACAATTTTCAACCTTACAGTTTACCAGACTAGACGACGACACGTATTATTTGATTTTCTAACTGCAATTCCAACAGTTCTCCTGAATTCTGTGCTCCTGCACCAACTCCCAACTACAATTTTCAAAGCTTTCCTGGATTGCGCTATTTCGTAGAAACTCCTAGTTTTGTGGAATCGTCTATCTCCTGTGGATGCATGAAGAACACCACGTTCTTCACCAACTGGAACTCCAGTCACATTCCATTGATCTTCAGAATCTGTGACAGATACGGAGGAAGCATCAGTTTGGTATTTGGATTCAAGATTTGATATTTTTCTCATCGTCAGAACAATACACTACGTAATAAGAAGGTTGAATGCTTCAGAGGATGAAAATAATATGAAGGTGATATATTTTCTCAATAATCAACCTTGGAAAAATCGTTATGTGACTTTAGGATATTTACAGGTAGGTTATGGAATGAATGGGCCAGACAAAAAGCTTTTAAAAATGAATTAAAAAAATTTCAGATAACACTGTCGCTCGAGCAAAGGTCTAGTGACAGTCGAGCGACAAGATGTCACTCGAGCGAACATTGGAAAAATCGTTATGTGACTTTAAAATATTTATATGTAGGTTATGGAATGAATGGGCCGGGGAAAAAGCCTTTAAAAAATGAATTAAATTTTTTTCAGAAAACACTGTCCCTCGAGCGAAGGTCTAGAAATAGTCGAGAGACAGGATGTCACTCGAGCGAAGGCGATGCGACATTCTAGCGACGGGATTTTTGCTTTTGAAGCTCGAGCCAAGCCCTGGCGATAGTCTAGTGAAAACTTGTGCCGTTTTTCCTTCTTTTCCATTCTCGAACCCTAGACCTAAAATACCCAACTTTCACTAATTGCACACTACTCTTTGACTTTTTACAACATATCAATTCTAGTCCTTTTTTGTTCCCAGAATAGCCAATTACATTAAATACCTAACTAACTCCCCCTTTGGCAATCATCTAAGTCAAAAGAGTGTAAGTTGATTTTTTCCTCATTGTTTATCATATCTTTATTTAGTCCCGTTGTGATTAATTTGCTATTCTCTTCAAGTTCTTATTCAATAGTTGACTCATATTTGGATTGAATGACCAATCCACCATTGAACGCCACAGGCAATGTCAAGCCTTTCCTATTAACTCTATCGAGTGGATTATACCCCATTTTTTAAATTCATCCCAATTGTCATATCTCCCACAAGCACGTCATCTACATCCAACTTGATAAATTTATGGTAATACTTTGCAAGTATCTTCTCGTTAAAAAATGGAGGACCATCTCCCAAAAGTTTGATGTTATCGTCCTAATCGTTAGGTACATTATTTCCTGCGAGCATGTAACTATCATCAAAATTATCTAGTGCTTGTTTTCTATATTTCAAATATTGCATAAACCAAAGAAGTTTCGACATTGAGGCATTGGTGCACGAATACAAGCATTGCCCTGTATAATGCATCACTTGACAATTTCACATCTTGGACCTCCAAGCATATTTTCATAGTCAATGTAGAGATTAAACATTGCAAACACTTTGTTACTTTATCAAAATTGGAGAAAAGTACAAGGAGAGAATATCAATACAAGATATATTAAAAATACGAGGTTAGCCAAATATACAAAAATAAAAACAAACAAGTAGATAAAAAGATTGTTAAAAATAAAATTAATTAAAGTGGTAATCAAAGTAAAAACATTCATTGGCAACAGTGTTAAAAACGTGCTCGCAAAAAAGTGCAATCCGCAAATGAACAGGTCGTGTTCAAGTAATAAAGTTGATATTTTAAATCTGAGTTGTTAATCTCTCAAAAAATGTATACTTTCAATTACACAGCTTTAATTAATTTAATTCAAACAATAAAAATTAATACACACAATAAAGATTTTAATTTTGAAAAATAACTAAAAATATCCAAAATAAGAAAACATAAAAATTATAAAATTTTCGAAGGAAAACATGGTTGATATTCATGGATTCGCTTAACCGTCGCCTACTTAATTTCTCTACAAGCCAATTAATAAATTACTCATTTACTATATTAGACCCAATTTTTCAATTTTAGTTAGTTACCCATCTCAAGCGAAATTTACCCTAATTGAATGGTTAACCTACTATATCTGTATGTCGATTAAAACCAAACAATCGTATTAAATTTTTGTGAAAATATTTTAATGGGTCACCTAGGGTTAGGGGTATATCTTTATCCTCTATACAAACCTATAGTATTTATTATTTGGTCTAAAATGTACAATTTTCTCTCGAACGATGTACAAATCACTAAACTCAATCATTTACTGTCCAAATAAATTAAGGGCTTGTTCGGTACGGCTTAAAATCAAAATACAATACATTACAATAATGGAAAAATTAATTGAGAAAATACAAAGTTATAAATAAAATCCATTTTTGAAACTTGGCTTTGACTTCCCCAAATATTTCTCCAAATCCTTAGATATATTATCTTTATGCTCTTAATTTTGCCCCTAAAATAACAAGTAAATCAAAAGAAAAAGAAACGAAAATAGAAAGAAAATGAAAAGAAAGGAATCCAGCCCAGGGAAACTGCCATTCTGCTGCCCTTTTTAAGGTTTTAAAACCTAGAGAAATTTGCAGCCAAGTCCCCAAGTTTTGGCAAGTGGCAAAAATGGAAATTTGCATTATGAGGTGTGCCTCGGGTTTGATATCTATTTTCATATAGACCATTGTTGTCAACATTGCTCATGTTAGAGTTGGCTGGGGTTTGTAGTGAGGCCTTTCCTTTGTCCAAAGGAATGGACAATGATGGTTCGACTGGTGGGAGAACTCTCCTATAAGCGGTCGACCTCTTATTAGATTCCATCATCTCATCCTTCGTCGCTATCTTAATGGCTTCCTACAACGTCCAAATATTCCGCAATCCAATTCTATCCAAAATAGCCACCTTCAAACCATTGGTATACCCGACTACCCTTTGATTTTCGAATTTTGACAGATTGTTCTGCTCTACTAGCTGCATAAATTCATTGGTATAGTCTGAAATTGTGGGACTGCCTCACATGCATACCAAGTACATAAAATACAAAATCTATTCGTAATCTGTCGGTAGAAACCAACCCATCATACATTGCTTCATCTTTCTCTAAGTTCGAATCCGACTCTTTCCATATCTCCTCCAAGTATTCTGTAATTGATCCCACCATACTGCTGCTGGCAATTTCAAATGGAATGCCACCATCTTAACCATCTAGTCCTCCAACACATCTATAATTTCAAAAAGAACCGTTCAACCTCCATCAGTCAATCCAAAAAGTCCTCGATCTTCAGGTTATTATAAAACGGGAGAATATTCTTCAATTCAATAATCATCAAAGATATTTCGATTTTGATGATTACGTGACATTGCTTCGAACTCCTCCCCCCCCACTCCGATTCTCTTTCTTCTACTACATGTCTCGTATTATTTCCTCCCCGAACTACAGGCTCAGCTCTCCGTTCATTATTTTTTCTTGTTGCTCATTCTGCCCATTATTTCTAACGCCTCATAAATAGTTGACGAATCTCTTCGTTCTGAGTAGTAAGATCGTCAAGTTGTCGATTTGTTGTGTCCAAATCTGCCCTAGTACATCACTCATGTTTATAAATCAAAGATATAGAGAAAAAAAAAGTCGGCTCGAATACCACCTGACCTAGTGCAAAAAAGGAATTCCAGCAAAAATCTTAAAAATGCGAAATTTGGAATTCACCAAATTATGAAAAATAAACTCACAAAATTTATTAATTGATAGATGATAAAAAAAGATGAATTAACCCTTTATTTATAAATATTTACATGAAAACCTAGTTAAAACAAACTAAGCCCATGTTTGAAGCCCATTTTGAGAGAAGTAGAAATTTTGGAATATTGATTGATGTGAGAATGTGTGGTGGAAAAACGATGATTTTTTTTTATTTGTGTGTAATATTATTTTATTTGGAGAATGCGTGGTTGAAATGAAGAATGAGAATGAGAAAGAGAAATGAATGGGTGTCAAACAAGGGCTAAAATTACAAAGAATTTGAAATAAACTAAATGACAAAAATAGTACTAAAACTTAAAAAATAGTTTTCAAATCCTAAACAAACTCGGATGACCAAAATCCATCGTATATCATAGTCGTGAGTTCTACTTGTTTCATCGTTCTTTTTTCGAAATGCTATTATAGGCTCAAATCAAAGCTCGATTGCCACACCTGCACTTTTGTCCATTTTTCTTTTCGATTCAATTCTTCTTTAATCCATTCAATTATTTGTTCTATATCAGACTCTCGAGTGATCCAATGTGTATTTTGAGATCGGTAACACGATCCATCATTGCCTTATCACTCTTCCTTAACTAGAGTTTGCATCAATTGGTAAAAAAAATGCTTTTCTACACTCATGGGACAACCATGAAGATTTCCAAGCCAAACACATCCTGATTATGCTAGCAAATTGAAAATGTATATGTACGGACTCAAACAAGCACCAAGTGCTTGGTTAGATCATTTATCCCATTTCCTTCTTCAACTCAGCTTCTACTACAGCAAAGCCAATTCCTTCATGTTCATATTTCACAGCTCTGACATTACAATGGTGTTATTGATTAATGTGGACGATGTCCTTCTTGCTATAAACAATGGATTTATTCAACTGAGGCGAACCCCAGTACGAGATCAGCATGAAAATCGTGAAATTAATTGAAAATACCGGGAAAGTCCAAATTTAGATTGTAGATGGTACAATCTCTAGCCCCACAAATTATTGAACCAAGCAACCAAACAAAAACGAAGTTTGAATGACCTCTTGATTACAAAACTAACGAATCTCGATTTGTGAACGCCACAAAGGGTGCCTAATCCTTTGATAAGTTCTAAAAGTTGAACGCCACAAATATAACAATATTTGATAAGTTTGATAGTTAATTCAAAAACCATTAGGGAAACATTCTCAATTTCATATTCATGTCAAAAGTCTTAGTTCCTTTACAATGAAGGAAATAAACCTATTTATACTAAAATCCAATTAATGTAGTTAAAATAGAAAATAACTCTAAATATTATAAAAGATATCAAAAGATTGTATTTTAGTCAAATTAGGAAACTCTAAAAAATTGAAGATTTTTCGCCAACTTGTTTTCGGTATGTTTCCGTGCGATCGCAAGTCCAAAAGTACCACGTGCTCACAAAGCCTTGTGCAGAATTTTGTGACGATTCCAAATTGTACTCATGGACAAAAATCTGACAACCGAACTGCAAGTTATGCCCCTTTTCATCCACGCTGCTCGTTTGTTGCTTGAATCGAGTTGATCCATTTGGTTTCTTCTTTCGAGCCCAACATGAAATTTGTACTTTGACATATTTTCTTCAACCCCATGTGCCCCGTTTCCCGAGCATGTATTTGTATGGCTTTTGTTAACCCCTTGAAGACTCGAACTTGCCGTTAACCATCCTCCGTTAATCATCAAATTCTATGTAGCTTTCAGGTCATCCCGGATCATATCATCAACATTTAATTTCTCAGCTAAAGACCTAATTTGCCATCAAGGATCTTGGTGATTTGCATTATTTTCTTGGCGTCTTAATTAAAAGATTTTTTTGGAGGTATCTTTTTTTTTTTTTTTATCTCATGATTTATCACATAATTGAAGAAAGGAAACTATAATGATGTTGTTCTGGACTATAATTTGCACTTTCAGAATAAACTAGAGATCCCTACTTTGATTTGTGATCTCTCTGATTCTTTGAAAAGAATCTAAGAATGTAGAATATAATCATGTGTACAACAACCTATCCCAACATTATATATACCTTTTGCCACTTGAATTTTTCCTCGAGTCCAATGCCCAATGAATTCAATATGCTAGTTCCTTCAACTCCTTTAAAAGTTTTATCTGTTTGATATTCATTTGTCATTGTTGAAATGTAATGCATCCATTTCCAGTACCATGGAATGTCATGATTGTCCAAGAAGTAGCCACGGAAGAGGAAAAAGAGTGCAGTGAAAGTAATTGTCAAGAATGCAAGAATAAAACTAGATTACATCCTAGTTTTACATTAATTTTAGAATAATTTAGCATAATAAAATCAAAACATATTTTTTGTTACATATTTCTAATTTCATACAAAATTAGTACACTTGAATTTGAATTTATTTCCTATGAGACAATATTCTTAACTCACCAAACATATTACTTGTCAATGATCTTGTATGCTTGTGGGATTTATACGGACAAGTTTCTTCCATTGTTGTTGAAAATCTTCTCTAGTGTAACTAAGGTAGTCTCAAGCATATCGAGTCCTACCCAATTTGCAAATGTGAAAACCGGTAATGCCTGCATGCAACGTAGAAATGTTTATAACTCCATGAGCCTCGAGAAATTGTAAGTCTTTGAATGATGATTCATGGACTTAAAACAAAGAGGATAAGTATGAAATAAATACCGAAACAATCACATTTTATTGGACCCATAGCTACTAGACACAAGAACACTAGGTCACAAAATTCATCGGAGTTTTACATGTCATAGGTAAAAATGTATGTCAACGTGGAGATTGTTAAAATTTGGGTATACCCCGAATTCTTTATTGAAGATAATTGAGAATTCAAATTAAAGTGCACATTAAGAAGTATTCTATTTGAAATACTATTGTGGATCCTATTCAAGTTTACTTGGCGAATTCTAGTTTAAGGTTTACTTGAAAGCCCAATTGAGAGTTGGAATTTGTGTTGGATTTGAAATGAAGAAAAACATCTTTAGAAGGTGTTTGGGTCGAAGATAAGGCATCAAGGTGCCGGAAGATGTACATTGAAAATAGCGAGCATGCGCTGCAACGCCCAGAGAGTGGCACCACGGCACCGATAGTGCCGTTTGCCTCCCTTTCCGTTTTTAATTTTGTTTTTTACATTTACTTCAACTACAACTTTACTATGAGATTTTGGACGTCCCCTACTTGATATATATATATATATAGTTAGTTTTTCATTATGATTTAGTAAAAAATTAGAAACGTTGCAAACACAATTATTCAAAAGTTGACCCCGAATGGCGAATCAAGCATGTAATTGGGCTAAATAACACATTGTGATATCATGGAATACTAGAAGGAGGAAAAGAAAGCAATGTCAAAAAGTAGGTGAAACAAAATTTGGGGACCAAAACGAAAAAAGTGAAAACTAATTTCTACCATGTGACCACATGGTAGAAATGCCATGCGGTCGCCCAAGAGGTTACAGGAGAAAAAAAAATGCTGAATTGTTATAACCATGCGATCGCACGAGTTTATACCATGCAGTCGCATGGTTCATTTTTTACGCGAAAATTCTGGTTTCCTTATTCGACCAAATCTCTTATGAAAAGGTATTTTGACGCCCTATATAACCCTAATCTTGTCCAAAATAAGGGTTTACGCATTCTTAGAGAGAAAAACAACATTGAAGAGCAAGGAAGAGGGTTAGAACAAGGAATTTCATCCAAAATTCAAGATTTTAAACATAATTTCTAGTTTTTGGGTGATGTTCTTTTATTTTATCCATACTAGGCTAGACTTTTTATGTACTAAGTGAACGATGAACCTCGCATGTGACCTTTTAATTATCTATTTTGCAATTTGATATTCAAACACGATTGATGGATGTTGAATTATTTATATACACTTTGTTGCCTCCATAGTTAAATGTATATGATTATGTGAGTTTGGATGATCTATTTTATGCATTCGAAAGAAGGTAAATAGATTCTACAAGGTATAAATCATCGTAGGGTCCGATAGGGAATATAAATATACCGCTATACTTTACGTGAATCTATAAGTGTTTACAAAACGTCATGCATTTTTATATATTACATTTGTCATGAGAATAGTCAAATGGTATGAGAGAATATGTTCAATTCTACTCGAAAGAGATTATTGTGTAAGTTAGAAACATTGATTCTTCAACCAATTCACCGTGTTATCGAATTGTGAAATAAATGTTAAAAGTGAGCTTGCACGGTGATTCGGGATCCTAGTGCGCTTTTCATTCATTAATTTCATCAAACTTTTGCATTCAACATAATTTTGCATTTATTTAGTCACATTAGCTTAAATTGCATTTCAGTCATAGAATCCACATAACCAACCATCTTGAGTTTAATAGATTCGGTTAAGATCTTGATAATAGAAATCAAATCAAATCAATCCTCGTGGGACAATACTCGAAATTTTATAATTTTCACTTTATTACTTATTAACAAACCGTGCACTTGCGGTGATTTACAAAGCGAACATATTTTCGTGAACACCTAATTTGCCATCAAGGATCTTGGTGATTTGTATTATTTTCTTGGCGTCGAAATTAAAAGATTTTCCGAAGGTCTCTTTTTTATCTCAAGAATTTATCACATAATTGAAGAAAGGAAACTACAATGATGCTGTTCTTGACTATAATTTGTGCTCTCAGAATAAACTAGAGATCCCTCCTGTGATTTGTGATCACTATGACCTCTGATTCTTTGAAAAGAATCGAAGTACAATGTAAAAGAGAATCCTGTATACAACAGCCCATCCCAACATTATATATACCTTTTGCCACTTGAATTTTTCCTCAAGTCCAATGCCCAATGAATTCAAGATGCTAGTTCCTTCAACTCCTCCAAAAGTTTTATTTGTTTGATATTCATTCATTAGAAGCCCTTCATATGGGTATGTCATTGTTGAAATGTAATGCATCCATTTCCAGTACCCTGGAATGTCATGACTGTCCAAAAAGTATCCACAGAAGAGGAAAAAGAGCGCAGTGAAAGCAATAACTGCTGCATAGCCTAATATGTAGTTTGGAACGACTGAACTGACAAAAACGACGAACGAATTGGTGGAAAGAAGGGACACGTAGAGAACTATCAAGAAATATATAAATGGTCCATGGAGTCTTAAAGGTTTCCAAACAATGGCAGCGTAAACTGCAGCCTGGATTGCAAGGAATGGAAGGTAGGTAATGAGTCCAGCAATTGTGTAAGACGAAGCTCTGTATGCGTTGTGGGAGGTCTCACGTACAAAAATGAAGCGTTCTTGGATGAAAGCTGGGACTGCATCATTGGATGAGAAGAAAAACAGACAGACTGTGAAGATGAAGAAACTGAGCCGATTTGTGATCCCTTGCAAGGTATCTTGGGGGTGCCAGAACATTGTGGCCATCATAAAGCCCATTACAGTTAGGACAACGAGTCGGGAAAGAAAAAGTTCAGGGGTACGCAAGATGTTTTTGAAGTTCCTTCGGATGAGAACCAATGTTTCTGTGAAGAAGGAATTTGCAAAATTTGGGCCGAGATTTTGGTATACCATGGCATTTGGCTCCATACTGGGTGTACGATAGTCGTTTTCATTCACAGTATATTCACTGCTATGAGGCGTTGAGGTGCCTTGCAGGATTTCACTAGAGTAAGTGTAGTCAGGAGATGCACTGCAAAAAAGGGTGACCATGTTATTCAGTACGTTGATGAAAACTTTATGATTATGAGGTGTAATCTATACTTGGTTAAGGCCTCGAATTACATGCTTTAAAGCATAGTATAGAGAAAATATTTTACCTCATTCGACTTATAGCTCTGTGATTACTGTGCTGCCGTGATGGTGTATAGGTTAGCGAGTGGCTGGTGCTCCAAGATCTTGATGAATTTCGTGGGGTCCTGAAGCTGTGATTAAAACCACGATCCATTTGATTCGTTTGCAAGTGAAGGCGGTTACTATGGTGAACACCAGATTCCTTCACTTCGCGTTGGAGAGGTTTAGGAGGGACATGTGATGGATCCAAGGTGGAAATTGACGTATCCCCTTCATCCAGGGGTGGTGGTTTCAAACCAGTAAGAGAAAACTCAGCCAGTGCCTCGACTCCAATTTCTGATTGATCATATTCTTGTATCACATCAATGAAATACTCTATGGAGTTCTCTCCCATGGGGACTTTTCGTCCCATTCGCCCAAGATGGAGGGTTACATCTTTAGGGGATCCCTGATACATGAGCTGCCCCCGGGCAAGGATAATCAGGTGATCGAGAAGCAGCTGAATACGTGATGAAGGCTGATGAATTGTGAGAATTGCAGTGCTTCCAGAGCTAGCTATATCGTGCACCTTCTCTATCACGCTATGAGCGCTGGTTGAGTCTAAACCTGAAGTTGGCTCATCCAAGAACAGCAGAGAAGGTCCGTGTATGATGTCTACTCCAATTGACACCCTACGACGCTCACCACCAGACACTCCCCGAGTCCCTTCATCGCCTATGTATGTGTTCCTCGACGACTGCAACAAAAAGACAATCACACAATGAAGTTCAATTGGTGTTTTTGGGAAATTATGCGAGTTCCTTTTCCTGAACCAGAGTGATGGACTAACTTACTGTTAAACCAAGTTTTTCAATAAGATTCTCAACACGTTGTATCTTATCCACCCTCGAGATTGGTCCCAACCTAAAATCAGCAGCAAACATCAGTGTCTCATAAACAGTTAGCATTGGAAAGAGCCTGTCATCCTGCATTATGTATGCAGAAGTTCTCTTAATCAAGCTCGGGCTAACATCCACCCCATCCAACGATACCATGCCCTTGAGGCTTCCACTCGCAATTCTTCCAGCCAATCCATCCAAGAAGGTCGATTTTCCTGCTCCACTAGGCCCCATAACTGCAGTAATTTGTCCTTTCCGGGCATAGCCAGTTATATTATGCAGTAAGTCCACTTCTTGTTTCTCCCAGTTTCCATTAGCATCCTTCTGCTTCTTTATCACAGTGTATGTAAGGCTGGAAAACGCCAAACCCCCTGTAAAATTTATTGGTTTCCCCATATCAATCACCGTCTCCATGCGATGACCATACACATTTGTCATCCTGCAAAAAAAAAAAAAAAAAAAAAAAAAAAAAAAAAGAATTTACTCGAAAATAAGAGAGATTATGGGAGACAAGAAATTAAACTTGTCTTGGAATCTTGTGAAGTCTCCCTAGAAGCATGGGATGGGTCGAAGAGGGAATTAAAAAGAAAGAGAAATCAAAGCTCTTGGGAGGTACTTTCTAAGTTTATTCAAGAATATTTGTGCATTGTATAAACCGTTTGCTTTGTTCTCATCTGTCTTTCTTGTTTATTTCATCACATGTTCAAACCTTTCTGTGCAATACTATCATCCTACATTCTGTCATATTAGGCTCAATTTTGTATGGATTTTAATAGACAAATTAGTAAAGTAACAGCTGATTATTAATAGCGAAAAAATGGACAATACAATGCAAATGATGTTGCATCCTGTGCCAATTAATACGAACAAATTAGTAAGAGGTCAACTAATATGTTAAAGATTAAAAGTAGTTACAGGAATCAACAACTCGACATACCAGACATTGGGAACAAGTTTTCACCGTTTCGAGTTTCAAAGGTGATTTCAAGTTGCTATCATATGATATTGTATAGCTTGAAATAAAAAAAATCCATGTATACGCAACAAGGCTGAATTGGAAAATGGGTAAAAAAATCCCCAGATTTTACACCTTGTGTCAAAAATGTCCCTAAACTTTAAAATGAACTTCATTAATCCGTCCACTTAACATCGTGAATCCCATTAGTCCCAAAAAAGATTTTGTCCAAAAATATTAATTAAAATGAATACTTACTGTTAAGATTTAAGATTTCATTTTAAAAAGTCAATCTTATTAAGAGGAGTAGCCCAAATTCTTATAAATTGATTTATGTTTTCATCTTAATTTCATGTGGAATTCTATCCCTTAACATGACATCGCAAGATTGTGGCTCGTTTGAGCAGACCAATATTAAAATTCGTGTGCTCAATTTTTTCGAATCCTAATCGAATCGAATTACTTATTGGAGTTTAATGCTTTGATGTCATGTTAAAATTTGTGGTTCCATCTTAAAAGGTGAACCTCATTAAGAGGAATATTTCAAACTCTTATAATTTGATCTATGTTTTCATCTTTATTCGATGTTATATTCTATTTCTTAACACTTATGTGGGACGTTAACTGAAAATATAAGTGTCCCAATCACAAATTTTTTGTACACATGAGCATCCACCTAGATAAAAAAATATAAAAAGAGAAAAATAAAGATTTGCATTATGGAAATGTGAATATCATCCTCATATGGAAGGTGAAACTCGTGTGACCGAGCATATTATCATCTACTTGTAATGTGTCCATATGATATTTCCATAATGACATCGAATTATTGTGACCTTGGGATGTAGTGGCTTTTAATTTGGTATGTTGGATTCGGTTTTGTGTGTTGGGTTGTCGTGTATGGATTTTAATTTGGTTCGCGTACGAAATTGTAGTTTTTTTTTTTTTTTTTCCGAAGGTTCTGGCTTGGATTTTATATTGGGTTTGTTTTTGTGTTGAGTTTGGTTTGGGGGATTTGAATTGAGCCCGAGTTTGGGTTGTGTTTTGATGGGTTTGAGTTTGAATTAGTTTAGATTTTGAGAAATCATTGAGCGCATATTTGTATGCAGAGATGCCAATTTGGCTAGCCGGCTCGGGCAGCCCGTGGCTTGGCCCAGAAGAAGCCTGAGTCGGCCCAGTACCGAGCCGAAGCTTCGGCCAAGCCCCATTTTGGGAAATCCGGTCGAGCCGAGTCGACCTGACCAATGTGGCACATATAAAATAAAAAATAATAAAAAAATGGAAGGGGGGAAAGAGGTTGCCAAAAAACTTGTGTTATATATATATATATATATATATATATATATATATATATATATATATATATATATATATAAAATAAACGGCTCAAGCCAGATGCTCGGACTGGTCCGTTGAGGCCCAAGCCAAAAAGCTCGAGCCGAGACTCAAATTTTTTTTCAAGCCTTTACTCGGCTAGGCTCGGGCAAAAAAAAAAAAAAAAAAAAAAAAACCCGGAACCCATTTCGGCTCATGGCTTAGATTGTTGCCATCCCTATTTGTATGGTGTCACTTTGCTTGGGTGGTCTAAGATTTTATTGCATCACAGCTCTAACGATAGGGTTCAATACTCAATTATTTAGCCTACGGAAAATGGCTATTACCTCGGGTTATTGGGCATGTTGGAGAATAAAACGGATCAATGTAATATATATATGGCACGATATGAAATATATGATCGCAAATGGAAAATAAAATAAAAGGCAAAAAATTAATTGGTAGAGAAATGAAGTATTTTATTCAATTAACTAATATGGAGAAAACAAATACAATAACTATGCATACACAATTATTCTATATTTCATTAATACAAAATTTGTGAAAATAGTTTAGTATTTATAGGGATATATGTCAAACCCTCTAAATACCACAAAGATGGAAACAAGATCAAAAAATTACGTGGAAAAAGAAAAAATATTTTCTCAAAAATCCAACATAATTTGAGTCAAAAAACCTAACAATTTCCACTTTGATACAAATTACGATGCAATGAACGAAGCCAAAAAATTTCTCCACCCGAAAAAATAAATCCAATTACACCAAAAAATTCGAACTATTCAACAAAAACCAAACTTTCTCTAACACAAAATACCCCTCCTCTTTCGTGGATTCAACACGAATAAATAAACCCAAAGATTGGGTTCTCAAAAATTCATAAAGAATTAGATATTATCAAATAGTGTTAAACTATACCCTATACCAGAATCAACCATCAATGCTTTCATATAAGGCCCATGCCTAGTCTCAACACCTTCAAAATCGCTAAAAAGATGTGCAACCGAATCAGCATCTACATACCTATTTCTAAGGGGTCTATTCCTAACAGTCAAATATGATGGAACCGTAGTTAATGGTGGCAAAACAGAATTACACATATCCTCCAAATTCGACTAAATAGTATTCTTCAATATGGACTATGAACCAAATCCCAAAGGTACAGTACCAAACTGAATTTTCACCATAGTTCAAAATTTGTGCTAATTTGTCTTCACAAATTCTGCCCGACCTTGCAAGATATATAATTGGGACCTCTTCCGCCCCTCCAACTGACGTAGCGAAAGTTTATAGGAAAGATAGAAAAATCTCACGGATAATTTCAATGAATAAAAATTTCATACAATTTTATTTATTTCAACCAATGCGGCCTTAAAGGGCTTACAATACTTTATATAGCGAAAATTCTAAGAAAATTTGGAAAAATTAAATAATAATAATAAAGAAAGATAACGACAGAACTTGAAAGTCCTAACTGTCATGACCATCCTCCAACAAACGGAATTTAAATCTGAATTTATTTGATTGGGATATACCTAAAACAAAATTTACCAAAAAACAAAAAATGCATAAACGAAGGAATTTGTCCGAAATTGGCCTGCATCAGGGGCAAAGCCATTGTGTCTTGTTCATTGGCTCGTTTCCATTCAAGTTTGACTAAAATCTCGCCAAAAAGGACAACCCCAAAATTTCTTCGAAAAATCGGGAAGTTGCCTATTTTTGTTTGCACCTATAAAGTCTAATTCCTTCTGCACCACATCACCAACCCTCTAAATTTCACCTCCTCCAGAGAACGTGTACTCTCTTGAATCAAGAATACTTAACGAAATGAGATTCTTCTTCAAGTCTGAAATATGTCGAACGTGATCAAGTTTTCTCCATATTCCATCCACCAACTTCAATCTGATTTTACTAATACCGGCTACTCAACAAAATTCATTTTACCAATGACAATGACACCATGCATCACCATTTTATAGGTGTCAAAAAATCTCGATCGGAACACATATGGAGCACACAAGTTATATAAAAAATTCACTCTTCGTCAGGTTTAGATTCCATGTCAGAAATCATTAAAACATCTCCACTCAAATAGTTCTTAGCTATGTTGATCTCGTCTGAAGTATTTGATTACTTCCTATGATTTTCAGTCAAATTACATTTGTTCTGCAATTTGTCGCAATCCTTCTTAATATATCATTTCTTCTTACAATAATAACAGACATAATTACTTAAATTTGATCTTAACTTATCCCTTCTTCGATTACCATGAACAACAAGGCATTATGCATCTCTGGCCTCAGATTCAACCAAATATTTCATCTTCTCTTTTGAAAATAAGATATCGCATATTCAATGGTGAGAATATCACAACTATACAAGATCGTGTCTTTAAACGAAGCGAGCAGCGAACACAAAAAGATTAATGCCAAATCTTATTCATCATACTTTACCTCTAAAGTCTCTAAATCAAATACAACCTCTTTGAACACAGCTAGACGATCTTCCAAATATCCGCCTTCGCCATGCAATGAGAATTCAACATCTATTTCAGATGCAATTTGCTTACCACACTTTTAGTCCTACACAATTGCTCCAACTTCAACCACAACACAACTATCGTTTTCTCCTTCAAAATGTCCTGAAGAATATTGCTAAAGAGATGAAGATGGATCTGTGAAAGTGGCTTCCAATCATTCCATTGTTTTCTCCTCCGTTGTCCAAATTGTAGATATTTTGTCAAATCCCAACAACGCATCATTCAAATCTATATGCACGAGTACAACTCGCATGTTCACTTGCCACAACAAGAATCTTGTATTACGATCCAAGAACGGAAATTCATTTTTCATGGCTGCCATCAATAACAAAAATCTTGAACAAATAACAACACATAGCTCTGATATCACTTGTTGGGAGATAAAATGGATTGAGGTAATATATATATACCACAAACAAATAACAAGATAAAAGACAAAGAATTAATTGACAGAGGAATGAAGTATTTAATTCAATTGACTAATATCTATATTTTAGTAATACAAAACTCGTGAAAAAAATCTAATATTTATAGGGGTGCATGCAAAACCCTAAAAATACCACAAAGATTGAAACAAGATAAAAACTCGCGTAGAATGAAGGAAACAATATATTCCCAATAAAAATGAGTAGAAAGAAGTAAAAAATATTTTCTAAGAAATTCAACCTAACTTGGGTCAAAAAATCCAACATGGCAACCTGAACAAGGAAAAAGTAGATTTTAAGGCGAAGGAGACTTTTCTTTGAGTTAGAAATGTTTTTATCTCTAATTTTAAAGCAATCAAGGAGGCAATTCATGGATCTTGCTACATGTATATCAAGATTTATATGAAGAATTATATAATGACATATGACAATCTATCATTTGCCAGTTTAAAAATCATCAGTTTTTTTCATCAAATTTTTTCATTCTACTTCATTTTCGATAACCGCTTATGCACATTTTTTTATGTAAAAGTAGCAAAATCTCCATTTTATTGGGGTTGAACCATGAAAAATCAATGTCTGCATGAGGTTTAAATACAAAAAAAAAAAAAAAAGTTACTTAAAAATAATTAAATTACTTCTAAACTTAACCAAACACGCCGTAGGTCCCAAAATTATTAACGATGTCATTATAATATAAAGAAAGTGAGGAACCACATAAAAAAATATAGCTGCTCTTGATATCTTTGTTAAAGCTATATTTTCAAATATGTTATGCAGCAACTCTAGTTAATACCTATAAAGAAACCGTCTGATAGAATATAGATAAATGAAGATGGAGATCGACATATAAAGTATATGTAGGGCTACTCGCAAATTCTCCAAGCACGAGAGTTCCATCAAGTGTCTTGTCTGTCTTTTATCTTTATTCATTTACTCGCAATTAATTTATTAATTATACTCTTTGTTTGTAGAAAAACTGTGTTCTAGTTAAAAGACTTATCCAACTCAGGGAAATTAAACGAAATACAAAATTTGCAATTTTCCAGGGAAATTAAAAGAAATAATAAATGTACGTATGTATGTTTTGCTCTAGTTAACATCTAAACACATCCAAATAAAGTGGCATCATTTAGACATTTTACAGAATTAAAAAAAATAAAATTCAATCAGAATGTAAATAATTAGTGGGATTTACAAAACTGCAAATTTATAAGTTTTAACAGTTTGATTAGAATAGTTTGGTTATCTTAATTTTATCTTCAAGACGTCTTGTTATATGAAGGAAAGAAACTTAAAGAAAATATATTTAAATGTTTAAATTTAAATTATATACACAAATCTCTACTGTATGGTGATGAAGGAAAGTAGCAGCTTTAAAACATGTCTAAAATTTCAGCTGACTCTACAATATATGTAGCCGCCGGCTTTTGCTGCAGCTAATGTTATGTTGTGTTGTAGAATACTTGAACTCTCTTTTATTCCAGTTTTTGCCCTACATTACTTGCTGGAAATATTAATATCGACTTAAAACCTCTAAAAACTGTACAAGTCTGGTTCTTTTCGCCATCACTTCTCGGGATTTCAGCTGCAGATAGATAAAGAGAGAGAGAATGTGTGTGTGTGTATGTGAGAGAGAGAGGTTGGATCAAAATCCCAACACAGTGCTATGTGGTTCTCTTATGACGAAATTTTATAATTGGTAGCCGATAGGAGAAAGAAGTAAATTAGATTGGAAATATTTGATGGTTTATGTGAAGAATATTTTGTAGGATAAAAATGGTAGGGAGTAATTTTAAATTGGACAAGATAATTGGAGGAAAATTTAATTTATTGAAAAATATAATTTTTACAATGGCAGAAGACTTTTATAATGACAATACTTTTAGACTTTTACACCCAGCAATTGAAGTGACATCCCTTATTTATAGCATACAAAAGTTGGTGGCTTGCCTCCAGAATTTTTTTATTTTTTCATTATTTTATCTTATTTGGTCCTTGAGTAATTTTAGAATTTTCTAATATTTTCATTATTTCATATTTTGATTTTGCTTGATTTCCAAGAATCTCTAGTGAATTCTAAATAATTCTTTCACCCCTAAACTTTTCTTGTTTTCCAAGTTAGTCTAGAGAATTCTAGAAATATGCAACAATATTAATACTCCTCCTTGGTGCATATTTCGGTAACTCCAATCATTTCTAGTAATAACTCAAATTGTTCTTTAGCCTTGCAATGTTTTAGCTCTATCTCTTCGTTTGCTTCAACTTCCCTAATAAAGTGACTTGATGCTAATGTGTTTTGTTCTACTATGAAATACAGGATTCTTAGCCAATGCCATTGTAGACTTGCTGTCGCAGTAAATTTTGTAGCTTCATCTTGTGGCTCTCCCATATCTTCAAGTATGTGCTTTAGTCATATAGCTTGACTCGTTGTCATTGTTGATGCAATATATTTTGCTTCAGCTGATGATTGTGCAACTATTGCTTGTTTCTTTCATGCCCAAGGGAATATTTCAAAACCTAGTGTGAATGCATAGCCTGATGTACTTTTCATATCATCCACTAATCCGGCCAAATCACTATCAGTGTACCCAAGTATTTTTGAGTCAGGCGTAGACTGATACCATATTCCATAGTCTTTTGTTCCTTGGATGTATCTTAGTAGCCGCTTTGCAGCTCCATAGTGAACTTGACTTAGATTCTGCATGAATCTTGAAAGTAGGCTGGTTGCATACATAATCTCTAGCCTTGTAGCAGTGAGATAGAGTAAACTTCCAATCATGCTTCGAAATTGTGAACTGTCTTTTTCGGAGTACCGTCTTCCTTTTTGAGTGATTTATTATTATCCAAAGATGTTGTTATAGTCTTGCAACCTTCCATCCTGAATTTCTTTATAAAGTTACCGGTATTCTTCTACTGAGCAATGAAGATTCCATCTTCAGATTGAGTTATCTCGATTCCAAGAAAGTAGTGCATCAATCTTAGATCAATCATCTTGAACGTTTTCATCACGTCTTTCTTGAATTTCTCGATCATACTTTCATCATTCCCTGTATAGATGAGATCAACATATAGAGAGATTATAAAAGTAATGCGTGTACCTTAATTTTTGATGTATAGAGTTGGTTTACTTTGGCTCCTTCTGAATCATAGCTCAGTGAAGTAGTTGTTTATTCTGTTGTATCACGCTCGTGGAGTTTGCTTTAATCCATATAGCGCCTTCCTTAGTTTGAGAACTTTATCTTTTTTACCTTGTACCACGTACCCTTGAGGTTGCTCAACATAAATTTCTTCTTCAAGATAGCCATTAAGAAATGTTGATTTGATCTCTAATTGGTAAATCTTCCACTTCTTCTTTGTGACTAGTGCAATCAGAGCCCTTATAGTGTCAAGATGTACAACTGGAGCAAATGTCTCGGTGTAGTTGATGTCAAACTACTGTAAGTATCCTTTTACAACAAGTTTTGCTTTATGTTTTTAAATTGAGCAATCAGCGTTAAGTTTTGTCTTGTAGACCCACTTAACTTCTATGACTTCTTTATCTTGAGGAAGATATACAAGCTCATAAGTGTCCTTATTATCGATCGGTTTTATTTATTTGTCCATAATTTTCTCCATTTTGGTTGTTTTGAAACAACTTCATAGTTTTCAGATTCAACGATCATCAAGTTGCAGCTTTGATATATTTCTGATAATCTTCGTGTTTTTCTTGGTGATGATTCTGGTGAGTCAACTGGTTCTTCTATTATTGATTGTTGTGGGAACTCTGGTTGATTGTTCTCATCAACGTTACCTTCATGTTTGGTGGTTATGTTAAGAAGCTAATAACTTTTCTTTCTACTTGACTAGTCTCCCAGTTGTAGGTGGCATGTTCATCAAACTTAACGTCCCGACTTATAATTACCTTATGTGTTCTTAGGTTATAGACTCGATAGTCTTTAAATTGAGTGCTATAACATAGGAATATTCCTTTTTTGTCTTCTTTTTGAGCTTACCTCTTTTCTCTTGTGGAATATGCGTGTAGCAGATGCAGTCGAAAACTCTAAGATGATTTGCTGATGGTTTTCACCCTCTCCATGCTTCAATTGGTGTTTTTCTTACATTGCTTTGGTTGGACATCGATTTAATAAGTAGACTACAGTGCTTAATGTTTTTGCCCAGAAGGTTTTTGGAAGGCCTTTCTCCATTAGTATAGCTCTAGCTGTCTCCATTACTATTATATTCTTTCTTTCTAACACGCCAATTTGTTCAATTGTGTATCCAACGGTGAGTTGATGTTTCATTCCTTCATCTTCACAAAACTTGTTGAATTGATTTGATGTGTATTCTTTACCTATGTCGCTTCTAATTATCTTGATATTGTGCCACTTTGTTTTTCGACATAACTTTTGAACTTTTTGAAAATCTAAAAAACTTGGGATTTCTCATGCAAAAAGTATACACATGTCATTCTAGTGTAATCGTCTATAAAGAGAATGAAGTATATGTTTTGCTCATGTGATGGAGTACGCATCGTACCGTATACATTTGTATGTATCATCTCCAATGGCTCTTTAGCTCTCCAAGATTTTTTGGACTGAAATCGTTAGTGGTGTTGTTTCCTGAGCAAACATTATTCACAAACTTCTTTAATCTTCTTTATCATAGGTAAATCTCTCATCGTGCTCTTTTGTTGAAGGATCTTCAACCCATGGAAGTGGAAGTGTCCAAATCTCCTGTGCCACAACCATGACTCGTCCATTTGCATTGTCATTTTCACATTGTTTGCGTATCTCCATTAGACTGGGAAACATCCAATATTCTCCCGCTTTTTGACTTTGCAATTATAAAGGATTTATCTTTCTTCTCATAGATCGTGCAAGAATCTCCTTCAAAATGTAAAGTATATTCATTCGCTATCATTTGACATATACTTAGTAGATTTTGAACTATTGTAGGGATCAAGAGAACTTCATTGATGTATCTCTTGCCCTTTTTTGTATCAACGACAATAGTGCATTTGCTTGCAAAAAATACTTTCATCTTTCGTCATATGATTACTGCAATCAATGTCTAGATATAATGGATCTAATTTCTCTTCCGGTACATCTTGTTGCAAGCATAAAATAGACTTCCTTTTTTATCATTTTCTTAAGAGAAATTAGTTTAATGATTTTGTTTAAAATGAAATTTTTTTTACTCATGTCCAAATTTTTTACAGTTCTGACACTGTGGTTTCCCTTTAAACCAACAATCTTTTTTCAAATGACTTTTTCTTTTACAAACGTCACATGGAGAATACTAGTTATTATCAATTTCTTTTCCTTGAGTTTCTTTATTCTTAGAATTTTTTTTTAAGTTTTCTCCCACATTTTTTAGATTTCTAAAATTGTATATTAACTTTATATTGAAAAGTTGTTTCTGTGTTAATTTCATAACACATTTTTAATCTTTTTTCATGAGCTTCCAGCGAACCTATTAATTCTGCAGCTGTTAATTTATCTATACATTTAGACTCTTCAATAGTTGCAATAATTGGATCATATTTTTCAGTGCAAGTAATTAATTGTTTTTCATCAACTTTCTTTTTAGGAACATCATCTTCATAAGATCTTAGTTGATTTATTATTTCATCTATTCTTGAATAATAATCTTTTGTGGTTTCAAAATCTTTCATTTTTAGATTTTCAAAATTCATTCTTAAAGTTTGAAGACAACAAGTACGTACTTTGTCACTGACATAGAACTCCTCTTTCAACTTATCCCAAACTTCTTTTGCCATTTTAGCTTCCATAATTCTCGAAAAATAAATGAATGTCAAGCTCATTTGTAGAGCAAGTAATGCTAGAGAATCTTTTTGTTGATTCTCTTTAAGTTCCTTCTTTTGCGCGACAATTAGAGCGGAAATGTCATCTGGGTTAGTATACCCGTCATTGAAGACGTCCCATAGATTTTCCGCACAAAAGTAGGTCTTCATTTTAAAGGACAAAAAATCATAGTTGTTTCCATTAAATGCCGAGATAGGAATTGATGATCGGAAAGCGTCAGTCATAGTATATGCTTACGCCCAATACCGATTGAATGAAACTCTGATACTACTATTTTATAGTTGGTAGGAAAAATAAGTAAATTAGATTGTGAATGTTTGGTGGTTTATGTGAAGTATATTTTGTAGAATAAAAATAGTAAGGAGTAAATTTAAATTGGACAAGAAAATTGAAGGAGAAAATTTTAATTTATTAAAAAATAGAATTTTACAATGGCGGGAGAATTTTACAATGACAATGTTTTTAGACTTCTACACCCAACAATTGAAATGACAACCCCTATTTATAGCATACAAAAGTTGGTGGCTTGTCTCTAGAAAATTCTTATTTTTTCATTATTTTATTTTGCCCATGTTTGGCCCCCATTTATTCAAAAACTCATTTTTCTAAAATTCATTTTAAATTACACATTCTTCGATAAAATAATTTTACACGTAAATCGAATTTTTTTTCTTATTTTTTAACTACACATTCTTCAAAAAATCACTATTCCAAAACTTATTTTCTTACAAAAATGGGGCTCAAACAGTGGTTTTATTTGGTCATTAAGAGATTCTACATTTTTATGATATTTTCATTATTTTATATTTTGATTTTGCTTGATTCCCAATAAACTCTAGTGAATTTTAGATAATTCTTTCACCCCTAAAATTTTCTTGTTTTCCAAGTTAATCTAGAGAATTCTAGAAATATGCAACAACGCTAATATATTATAGTGCAACAGTAGACCACTTGGTGAAATAAAATGAAAAGGAAAGTTGCATGACTCTCTAACTTGAACATATCTTGTGACATTTCCAACTTCTATTTATTCTTAGTACCAAATGCTACACATTTGATACATTCTTGGGATTGGATAATTCAAGAATAAGGGAATGTGTTAGGGAAACTTTTGGATATATTCACGGAGATTGTGACGAAGTTATGAATTTTTGAAACTTGAGGTACCATAATAAATTTATGTGATTCCCTTAAAGTAACGAGTCCAGAAGTGATCAAGAGCCAGAGAGAGACTTCACTAATCGTATAATGAAGAGAAATATGGCTAGAATGCATGAAGTGTAGTTCTTTAATTTTTACATTGCACTCTCGTCTCTAGATACATCAAGCTTAATTTTCTTATTCAACTTTAGCCGTAGATCAAGCCAAGCCCCCAACGAAATTTGTATTATTATTATTTTTTTTTTTTGTCATTAATAAAACATGCACCCGTTATGGTTTTAAAAAAAAAAAATTGCAAACAAAATATGTGTTAGGCATTGATATATTCTATAGAATAACATCGATATATTCTTAACTGTACAACTTACTTATAGCATCACTAATCGATTTCTTTTATATTTTAAAACTATCATTTTATTTTACAAATAGAATCGTAAATTGGTACAGATATATTTGATTTTTTTTCTTCTTCCAAATTATTGGTCCCCCCGCTTGATTCTCAAATATCGAATTGTGTCAGCTTTAAAATTTCAATATTTTGGTTTTCTATTTTTTTTTTATTATAATAAAACATAGCTTCATAAAGTTAAACTATGAAAATAACCTTACATTGTCACACAGATTCAAATGATTTTTCTCAATGATAAGTGATTGTGCAATTAAGAAAAGTTGAAGAACAATTATTTAAAGAATTTCCCATTCTCCCCCTGAAACCAAGTCTCAAAAAGTTCAATCCTATGATCTTGACTTGAGTTTCTGCTCCTGTTTATTCACCGTGGGACCTAATGAACCTCATCAACTCCTTCAAGCGACTTTGAGCTCCGGCCGCTATAGGTGGTCAATCGGCTAAATAGGCTGGATACTAATACTATAATTAATTTTTCCTTGTTTAAATTTGATTATGATTTTCAGATATGTTAAAAACTGTTTTATGAATAGGACACTGAAATACGGACTAGAACCAAGCCTTTGTTTGGTTTTCATTTTTTTCAAAATACATTTTACTCACACTTATTTTTAACCATACATTTTTCAATAAAATAATATTACGCATAAATTCAAAAAATTTCCTTATTTTTTAATTACACATTCTCTATCAAATCATTATTCCAAAATACATTTTGACAAAAAAAAAAAAAAAAAGGCTCAAACAAGCTCCAAATCGTGGATAATCAAATCTAGCTAGCTTGACCTAGTGGGTGCAGTTTTCTGGGTATTTGGACTAGAGCTAGGGTAATTCCTATACAGACTTTAGTCCATCAGCTATCTGCATGTGGCATGAACATCGAATTGACTGCACCCAATTAGAGCGCATATATTTGTCCATTTACACACCCTACTTTTGCACTCTTAGGCAAAGAATGGAGCTGTAATTCAGTAAACGGCTTTATACTCTGCAAATATTCCTAGGCTGTGTCCAACATTAATTAATCTATTAATTTATTTCCTTTAGATTCTTGCACAGGCATTCATACTATAGTCAAATAAAATACGATTAAATTTGATTAATTGATTTTATTTGATTAATATGTGTTTGTCTCATATTGATTTCAACCAAGTTTTTAAATTGCTAATATCTTACTAAAGATGTGGTTTTTAAGAATGAAAAGAAATTAAGTTAACCAAACTTCATTTTCAAACACACGTTCTAATGAGTTTACAAGTATTATTCACTTAACTATCTATTATTTCTATATAATTATAAATTAAACATTTTTATAAATTCTTCCCAAATGGAGGCAAAAATCTAATTATCGATTGAACTACGCTAGATTTTTCAAGCTTATGTCGCATTTAAGTTAGTAGTAAAAGTCAATGTCGAGCTAAAATGACAATCCAAAGTTAAAGCTGACATGTTCACCAAATTGATGTGTGTGTGTGTGGGGGGGGGGGGGGGGGAGGGGGAATTTTGATTATGAATCAAGAAATATATTGAAGAGGAAAAATGAAGAAGACAAGGACTAAAACACAATAATTTCTTTCCTACTTTATAGTTGCAAATCATAACTTTTTTATATGAAACAGAAAACGGAGGAAATCACTCCAATCTTCTCTTAACAATCAATTCCATGGATATTGCCATAAACTTTAATCATATCAACTTTGATTCTCAATAACTCGCATGCAGGCATCACACTTAGGGATCATTATAATGTTGAAAATAAATTCCAGTTCAATTTAAATGCCTCAATCCTCGTGACCTATGACTGGTTTTACCATTTAAAGGATCTAACAACCGTTTTATTAATTTTTTTTAAAAAAAGAATTTTAAACTTTTGTTATGAATTTGTTTTCGGTACTCTTGAGGGTTTAATTTGACTAAAACGTTTCAATAAACCATGGTTTCTCTAATTCAAATTGGATTATGTAATGACAAAAGATTTTCATGTTCTTATAATATAGTTTAAAAGTATATGTCTATTTCAAATAAGTTGCGAGGATATGTTAAGGAATAAAATTCAATATCGAATAAAAAATTAAAATATGGGAACAATACATAACTCATACATATAAGAATCACATTTCATAACTAACAACTCCCTAAAATATTTCATAAATTATGTGGTAAATAATAATAATAATAATAATAATAATAATAATAATAATAATAAAATTTAATCTATATATTTACCCCCACCACCAATTTTTTTTCTTCCAGAAATCAAAAACTGGAAGTTACATCCCATCCCCACGGAACCACCCCCACCCCTAAAAAATTTCAGAAATTGAAAACTAAAAATTACACCCCACCCCACGAAACCACCTTACCCCACTCCACAGTAGAAAAAACTCCAAAAATTGAACAATCTCTCTATACCCCACTCCACCCCCACTATAGAAAAGTCTCCAAAATTTGTGGTAGCAGTATTGGTGCATTGTAGGTGACCAAATTTGTGACTACTGTGTTATTTGTGACCAAGTTTGTCTTCGGTAGGACTATCTGTGATTGTCTAATTTGTGACTGTATGTAATCAAGTCACTGACCTATGTTATCTGTGGTCAGATTTATCTTCAATGTGACTAACTGTGACCAAATTTATATTTAGTGTGACTGTCTGTGATCAGATCAATTTTTATCGTGACGATATGTGATCAAACCACAATCGATCACCATTAACACATGTTTTGTCACAATCAATCACAATAAACACATACTTGGTCACATAGGGGCACAACAAAAAAACATGCACACACCACATACCAACACCACAATCTACCAATAGCTACCACCACTATTAACTCCAATGAGCTAACATTACCACCTTCACTTCAAATTCACGAACTATAAATACTACATTCACCTCAAATCCACAACAACAATCATCACTACAACCACTTCCACCAACACCTACAACAAACACCAGCACAACCACACTACCAAATGTAGATCAACACAATTGTAGATTTTGCCACCTACAGATCTATACACCACAATCACTTCCACCATCAGAGACAACAATCGCCATTGTGCTCCACTGCAACTGCTCTAATTGGGGCCAAAGCTTCACATTCCAATCGAAATAGGTTGTCGTGTTAGCACCACCACCAGCTTAGCCACTCAAAATTATCCCATTTTCAAGTCAAACTCCAGTAAATCTCCACCATCTGCACAACCATTGTTAGAAGAAGAAATAGTTAAATAAGCCCGCCAGAAGTCAACGTCGAAGTTCAAAAACCAGTTATTTTTCAACAAAGTAAAGCATGATAGAGCAATGAAGATATATCCGATGAAAAAGCCCTAGTTATCACCAGTTCAAATCAAGTCCGAGATGGAGAGTCCGATAGCCAACATTCTTCGCCGCTGCTTCTATAAGCAGCTGCGAGTAGAGCTCGCGCTCATTGCTGCTTGCAAAAGTAGCGGTGTCGCGAGCTTCTTCTTCGTGATCGGTATGTTGTTTTCTTCGCCACGCTTCAAACGACGATTGATGATACTTCGTCGCACTGGAAAGGGAGATGGTTGGGTAGGTAGTGGTAGAGAGGGTGATAAAAAGAGGGGATACAGAGAAGAAAGAAGTGGGAAATTAATATTTAGGGCTTGGATTTGGGAATGAAATGGGGGTGGAGTGGGTGGTGAGTATGTAGATTAGGTTTAACTATTTTTTTATTAATTATAATTGTTAAAATCTAATTATCACCTGATTTGTGAAATGAAAATTAATCCCATTTATTTTTGAGAATTAGTCTTTAAATATAGATTTCTAGGTAATTTTCACTAAAAATATAGATCAATTTATAAGGGTTTGAATTACTCTTCTTAATAAAATTAACATTTTAAAAGAAATAATTCAAACCCTTATAAATTTATTCGATGTGGGATCTTTATCCCTTAAAAACTTTCGGAAGCTTTTTTATCCGTGTTTTGAAATTAGGTTATGCTTTATGTATCATTAAAAAGGAAAAAAAAAAAAAAGGAAAAAAAAAGCAAATTACCTTTCCTCTTAGTACTGTTGTGAATTATTTTCAATGATACCTTATTTTTCGTTTTTCAATATGTAATAAATATTATAAAATTCTTGTTTTGTATGAATTTCATGTCATTCATTATCAATTAAGTAATATTCACATTAATCTAGACTCAATGAATCTTGACTTCATGAATCTATAGTTATTATAGATGAATTTATTTTGTATTTAAGAATTTTAATGGGTGTTTAATTTCATGTATTAGCAATTAATTCCTATGTACCAAATGTAGTATAAAAAATTGCTCATTTGTAGTATTTTATCATCACAAAAATTTTGAATCATGAGAAGCTGAGATTTAAGAGTACAATTTGTTTTTCTTAAATTTCTATCCTAAATTTTATTTTCTTTAATTCGTTTGAGACTCGTCAAATCGTCTCGACAAATTGGTATTAAATATTATTTTTACAATACTTATAAAATATTTCAGAATAATGTGCAAACACGTTCAACGCTGACCATTGGTACTAAAAGTCGGTATTACAGGTCTTATTTTTTCCTTTTGTCTTTCAAATATTGAGGTTGATACAGCGAACAATGAACACATAAAAAGTACCATAATTTTGAGAATATTTCTAAATTTAAGAGATTAAAAATTTGTCAATTCGTATATGATACAGCAAATTAGACGGAGATTAAGAGAAATCTTAATCTTTCATTCGATGATCACCTGAAAATGATAAAGCTATAACTTGATTTTTGATTGTGAAACCTAAGAAGTAGAAACCTAATTTAACAAATTTATGGCTGAAGTTTTTTTTTTTAAGTAATATTTGCATGGGAGAGAAGAAGCAGGATGTTAAAATCTAACTAGTTGCCCCACTTTTGGTTATGAATTTGGTTCCATTTTCATTGTCTTTTATACAGCGAAAGAAAAATCCATTTAATCCATGCTTCAAACTGATAGCAGGCTCGTGCAAATGCGTGAGAGCTCAAAAAGCCTGTTCACAAAACCTGTAGAAAAACCAAAATCTTTCTCTTTGCACATCCCCATTTGTCAGTTTGTTCGGATTCTTATTCAGTGAGAGTGCCGTGTCATACAGCAGATTAAAACTTGCACTCTCATTCAGCCAGAAAAACCACAAAACAAAAAAAAAAAGACGGTAATATTTTAATATAGAATCTTTCTTGAAACTGATTGTTCAATATTAGATATTTCACTATTGTCGTGTTCTACCTCCGGCCCCAATGCAATCCTTCGTCTTGAATGTGCATTGAAACGTCTCTAACACCATCTACACCAGGGGCCGAGCTGTTGCCAGTGCTGGGGGCAGTGCCATGTGGAAATCCATGCCCCAACAGTGCACCGATGCAAGTGTAATTAGTATCTGGTGGAGGTGCTCCATACCTAGAATTGGAACCAGAGAGAGCATGGCCAACAAAATAGTCATTCACCGGTTGTGCCGGATACTGCGAATGCAAAGGGAGGACACGTGATGGAGACGTGTACATGTATGGTGGCTGCGGTGGTGGTTGGCCTGGTGGAGGTGATGGCAAGAGTGGTGAAGAACCGGAAAAAAGCCTTGTAGGGTACATTGATCTGAATGGCATTGTTGCGTCACCCATGTTGCCGGGAGGTTGATGAAACCCTCCATTTGGAATTTGTTGGCCACTGCCAAAATAAAAAGTGAGAAACAAAAAGAAAATTAGAGAAGCAGTCTTAAGTATTTCAAGCCTTTACTCAGGAAGATAGGTAAAAAAATGCATAAAAGTGAGAAAGAAATGGGGGTAAAAAGTAAAGAAAAAAAATTAGAGAGAGAGAGAGGGGTGGGGAAGGGGGAATTCGGGGAAAGGCACATGCCCTGGAAGATACCCTAGGTGATGAGCTCCTGGAGCTAAATCGTTAGTGAAGACCAGTTGACGAGCCTTGTTCAGTGTTTCTGTCTCCCTCTCTGAGGAACATTCACAGACATTATTAATCAAATCATGCTACCAAGAATTTCAGCAAAAAAGAAAGATTCGACAATAATTTTTTATGTGAGAAAACCAGATTGACGTGACAATGCTTCAAAAAGGAAAAATCATTGGCAAAAAATGTTCAGTCTTTCAATATTTTAATAACTAACTTTACTGAAACTCATGCCCTAGCTACTACTACCTGTCTTGATCTTTCAAGAAAAATGCGAAAAAAAAAAAAAAAAAAACCTTTCTTTTTTAAATCATATACATGCGTAAAAGAAAGAAAATATAATTTATAAAAGCGTGAAATGAATCGAACTGGAAAAACTTGCCTTGGCGGTGGCGATTCATGTGTCCCCCAAGGGCTTGAGATTTGCAGAACTTGAGGGAACAAAACCTACATTCATGAACCTTACCGGAATCGTCTTTTCCATCCTTACCGCCGCTTTTCTTTTTCCTGTAGCCAGCAGCTGCAAAAATGCCAATTAAAGCAACTTTGATGACCCTAAGTTTATACCCAAACTCAAACCCTAATTGCCAGATCATAAATGAATATTCCAGCCACAAACTTTTCCTGTCTTGTCCTTTTCCTGTCTAGGGCTTCGCAATGATACTCCTAAAGCCAAGAAACACTACTTACAGGAAAATATTTAGAAAAGAAAAAAACAAAAGAAAATCTTGGAAAAGATGGAGTAGCAAAAATTTGAGATTTGAAGGAAGTTGGTAGATTAAAACATGGAGTGAATTCCAAAAACAAAAAAGGGATTTTTCTCTTGATCTTGGATAGCTAACAATTTTTCAGAAAAAATAAAAATGAATAGTTCAACTCTCTTAGCTTTCTAGCTAGGAAAATTAAAGACACAACCAAAAGAAGTATTATGAACTCTAGAAGACAGTTAATAGCACTTAAGACAAAGGGATATACCAGCAGATGAAGAACTGTTATCAGAAACCTCATTATCATCTCTTGTGTAATCTTCAGGTAAGTTATTGAGATCTAATGGATTATCCTCTGATCTCCTGGGAAAAACACAAAAGAACAATTACAGAGAGTAAGTTAAAGGGTATACAAAAGAGTTGAAGAACAAGGATATAGAGAAGGAGAAAAGGTGCAGCAACAGCAGCATCTGGGGGGTGGGGGAGGGGGAGTTTTTGGGGTGAGACCTACATGGTACCCCGACAGAGAGACAGAAAATAATGTGGTGAACAATCTTGCCAAGGGAAGAGAACTAAAGCTTGTGAAATTATAAGACTTTGAGTCTGGGACTGAAATGTAGGGGCTAGTTAAGTGATGGTGAAGAATGGATAGCTTCTGAGTTCTTATTTTTTTCTGTCGGCCCCACTGGAGAATTGAAAGCACATCACAGGACAGAGGGTCTCGTGACTTTGAAAAGGAGTGATCGGGGATAAACTTGGCCAGCAGGTGCTTGCTAGTGTCATTTGGTTAGGATTGAAAAGGAGAGAGACAATAACAAGGACATCGCTTTTTCTTTTTGGCTTACTTAGGTGCCTTGGTTTATTTCCCTAACTACTACAACTTGTAGATTCATGTCCAATGCCAAAATACATACAATTATCATTTACATATCTGCATACATATAGTATCATTGGAAACTGTTGAAGCTTAACTTTCTGTAAAATGTAAATGGCTTATCATCAAATGTCCATCTCCCTTCCTGCATATATAGCATTTATTAAACCGATCCTCAGATAGGGTTGTTGATACTGGAGTATAAATTCCTCCTACGAACAATCTAAATATACAAATACTAACAAAATTACCTTAATGTAATTTGCATAGTGTAACAATATGATCAATAGGATCAAATAATTAATTCGAGCCCACCGATTTCATGATGTTTCCTTAAAACGAATTTGCTGTCTTCAAAGGTAATAAAAGTGTTCATCAATCGTTTCCTACGATAGAGCGAATTTCGTCTCATACGAAACCAGCACATCAATATGCAGGAGTTCCAATGAACTCAATGGATGTTTTCACTCCGAGAACAATATCAGAACGAGAGATAATGAGATTCAAAGTAGAGAGTTTATAATGAAAATTGTGTAATTATTCTAGCGCACGCTATTTATAGACTCGTTCATGGCCAATCGAAGATATTTCAAGCCTTTTTAGAACAATCGTCATTGTTCAAGCAACATCCAAACTCAAAGAGGCAGCATTGTTCAGTAGTGCGTCTATTAAGTCGGTTACCAAACGTTTGCGTGTGTTAACAGACAACTGTTACGTCGATTAACAGACAATTCACTCTAAAAAATTACCTGAAATAAGCCAATTAAAATTAATTTCATTAAGTGCCCAAGAATTTAATTAATTACAATTTGACCCACAAAATTTAAATAATTTTTTGTCCAAAAAATAAATATATTACAAAGACCCACCACAAACCGAACCCAGGCACGAGTACATGCTCATGTCATGCCAACAGGATGGACGGCGACGATGGCGCGCGGGCTAGGGACCGAACCCAATAAATATAGGTCTCCCTCTTTCAAAGATTGTTAGACTATTGGGACCCATTGAGACCCAAACCAAATTCTCAAACTTCCACTGTATAAACCATACTGAAGTTTCATAAATTTCCTATGTGGGATAAGTGTTTGATGATTTCAATAAATCAAAATTATCAATAGTTTATAGTTTCAAGTTGATTAGTTTGAAATCAAATATTTCATTCAATTCTAAATGATTTTTCATAAATAAATATATCACATTAATAATCTTGCAGAGTAGAACGTGAATATGCTCAGTCCGGTTAAAATAGAAGTATGGGTCCCACTAAAATTGGAGCTCAAAATTGACCCAATTCACTAGTTTGCCCCTGCTTGAACCAAATTATTGTAGAATGAGAATGAAAAATATAGTCGTTATTGGGGCCCACATAAGAGATAGAAAATTTAAATTTAAATGTTGATGTGATGGATAACGGTCATATTTTTCATTTTAATAAGATAATAATGTAGATCAAATGGGGCCTTAATAAACAATTTCTAATAATCCCCCACGTGGATGAAATATGTCGGCCTTTTCCGAACACCAACATGTGATATGTTTTTTTTTCGAAGTGTAAATGAAGAAAACTGCATTAGAATAAGTAGCTAAAAACTTTGAACTTTCCTTAGTAAAATCTATAGAATTTACTTGGTCAATCAGTAGCAAAGATGCTTTCAACAGTCAGTCGTTCGTGTAAACCTAGACAAGAGAAGTCACACAATTTCCTTCAAACGCAATTGGTTCTCACGTTTGTGTACATTTTGTCCTTGAACACCTCCTGGGTTATGAGTGATTATTAGAGAATTTATCTTTACATAACTTTCTTAGAAGCGGTCCCTTCTCACTCACACAGATGATCTCCATAATGAGTATTCTGCTATACTCCACTTGAACGAATCAAGATATAAAAATCATTAAAAGCATAATTTAACTCATTTCACGGTAGTTAGGCATAATCATCATTAGAATGGGTATGAGTAAAAAATCTCTCTAATGTATACTAAGTTTTTCTCAGTTCGATAGTCCCATTGAACTTAGATCTTAGGATCTCCGGTCGACTATGTTAGGTTGCCACCGTGGAAAATCTTGATTGTTTTATAGGTTTTAACCCCATCTCCTTTGAAATTTAGACTTGCTCTCTCGTTAAACTTTTAGTTAGTGGATCTGCAATATTCTATTTTGATTTTACATAATATATAGAGATAATATCAGTAAAAAGCAACCGTCATGCTGTATTGTGTCTACGACATATTAGATATTAGTATTTGGAAAAGGCTTATATATAGCAGTGGATACATATAGAGGTACATGTTTTATTGACTATCGTAGTGGATACATATAACAGGCACATGTTTTATCCAACATGGAATATCTTCTAGAATGTTTTGTAGTCATTCGGCTTCTTCCACGGCTTTATCTAATGTAATGAATTCATATTCCATCGTTGATCTAGCTATACATATCCATTTTGAGAATTTCCATGTACTGCAGAACCTCCAAGTATAGAGACATATCCATTTGTCGAATTGATGTCTTTAGTATCTGATATTCAATTTGTATCGTAGTATCCTTCAAGTACTACTACATATCTCAATAGTGCAATCCAAAGTTGTTAGTATGTTGTAAATACCCTAAAACTCTAACAATTGCCTTACAGTGCTCAGCTCTAGCTTTCACTTGAGCAACAGTGCGCCGCTCCCTTGTCAATGAGTCGTCACTCGAGCCACAAGTCGATCCGAAAAATCCTAATTTTCTATTTTAAAGTATTATTTCGGTACATTCAACCTAATTACTCTCTCTTATAAATACTCAAGCCTATGCACGAAAATCAGTGTGGTTGTTCATTGTGCATCTTCTTTATAACATATTCAAGAGCATATTCATACATTGATTTCATCATTTCACTCTTGATTTTATACAACCACATATTTGGAAAAAACATCAAACCCATTGAATCTGAAACACCATATACTTCATATCGGTCATATGAAGGTATTTTCTTAGTTGAACTTCAGAGGCTGCTAGAGGTTGAAAGAGGTTGGACTACAAGTACAGGAAGAACACAAGGCCTTGGAGTGGGTTCTTGAAATTCCACTGGGAAGAGAAAATTACAGAAGATCTTGGAGCAAGCCTTGCAGCAGACTTTGGAATTAGCAGGAAATAGATCGAGAAGTCTAGTGGCGTTGGCTAGATAGCATCTGATTGTAACTCACTATGTATTGTATATAGTGAAAGTAACTGGTTTGGTCCCGAAATTTTTACCCAATTGAGGTTTCTCCATAATCATATCGATGTTTATTATTACTTTCCTTATAACTATGGTATTCAAATATAGGATAATTAGACTTGTATGCTTAATCATCTAGAAACAATTAAAAGTTACTTGTTGTTTTTGATTGATTAATTTCACACGTATGGTCAAAACTAAAAATGGATAAGTAATTACCATTCGATAACTGAAAAGTCATTAAATTGGTAAACCGTGAACTGTTAAGTGATATCCAGTGCGAAACCTAAATTTTTCAATTTGAATTATGGTATCATTGTTACCCATAATTAACATGTCATCTACGTATAAACATATCATGACACATTCATTTTAGTGCTCTTGACATACACACATTTGTCACACTTATTAGTTTTGAAATCATTTGACATCATTACCGTGTCAAATTCTTCATGTTATTTCTTAGGAGTATGCTTTAATCCATAAAGCGATTTAACAAGTTGATACACTTTATTTTCTTGTCCTGATGCTATAAATCCTTCAGGTTGCTCCATATAAACTTCTTCATCTAATTTTCCATTCAGAAAAATCGTTTTAACATTCATTTAATGTATATCCAAATGATACATCTGCTTTCATTTTCTTTTGAAAATCTATTTATATCCCAATGACTTATTGCCATGAGAAAGGTCTACTAGTTACCATGTATGATTTTATAGTATGAATTCAATTGCACTATGAATAACTTATTTCCAATATGAAAGTTTCGGTTGATGACATAGCCTCTTTATAGCTTTAAGGTTCATTTTCTAACAAATATGTTAGAAAATCAAGCTCAAAGAAGGTTATTGTCCTAGCCCTCTTACCGAGTCTAGGTTCTTCTTCATTTATAGATTCTTGATTAACAATTTCTTCATTTTCACGAGGTCTTTTTACTAAATTTGATTCATTTTGCATGTTATAATGAATTTTTTTTCGAGAAATGTAGAGTAGCTCGATTCAATAATCGTATTAACATGCACGTCGAGTATGTCAGACTTATGTGCAATAAATATGTATGCACTACTATGGTAGGCATAACCAATGAATACACAATCAATGGTTTTAGGTCTTATCTTAATGTTTTTAGGTTTAGGAATCGCTACCTTGGCCAAGCATCCCCATACCTTCAAATATTTATAGTTAGGCTTGTAACATTTCCATAATTCATAAAGTATCTTATGTGTTTTTCAATGGTAATTTGTTGAGAATATAATTGGTAGAAAACAAAGATTCCTCCACAAGTCTCTTGGTAATCCAGAACTTATCAACACAACATTTATCATCTTATTTAGTTTTTTATTATTGCGTTCAGCAATACCATTAGATTGAGGAGAATAAGGCACGATAGTTTGATGAATAATTCCATGTTCCGACTTCCGAACAGAATTGTTCAAATGGAGAATTATATACATCATTTCTATCACTTTACATTGCCTTAATCTTTTTTACTAAGTTGATTCTAAACTTCTTACTTATAGTGTTTAAACACTTCAATTACTTCATCTTTGCTTTTGAGTAAATACACATTGCAATATCGAGTGCAATTATCAATAAAAGTAATAAAGTACTTTTTGGCACCTCTAGTATGAACAAACTTTAAATCACATATATAAGTGTGAATTAAATCTAGAGGTTCGGTACTTCTTTCAAGAGAACAAAAAGTTAAGGGGCCGTTCTCTTTGGCCGTTTTGGGTCGTTTTCTGTTTTCGATTTTCCAAAACAATGAAAACACGTTCTCACTCTTATTTTCGAAAATGCGTTTTTGAAAACGACAAAAAATTTGTATGCAAAATAGAAAACGTTAAAAACATCATTTTGCCATTTTCAAGCAAAAACAGGGGAAAAATTGCAAAACACGGGAATTGCCATTTTCAATACAATAACACCTCCACTCCCACAATTTCAATTTCTTCCCTCTGGACGCCGGTTCTCTCTTTTCGACGCCCATGAAGGAGATGCGCAGGTACAGGAGCTGGAGTGGGAATGCGACTCTTTCGTGAACACAACGTCGCAACCCATTCTTCGCGATGCTGCTGTGGTTTGGCCCGTCTCTGCCTACTCTCTCTTCAACGTCGGCGACCCATTGGTGACGACGTCGTTCGCGGCAGGGCGAAGGTAAAGTTCTCTCTTTTCGATCTGCAAGTTTGGGGGTTTTTGGTTTTTCCGATTTTAGTTGTGTTGATTGGTTTCGACCCATGATTTCGGTTGTATTGATTGGAAATTGTAGTGGTGGTGGTGACTGGCGGTGGTGATTGGTTGATTACAGTGGTGGTGAGGTTGGGTTTAACAATGTTTGCTTGAAGTGAGATTGTGAGAGTAAATGGGTGTTTATAATTCAGAATGGATGGATTTAAATTAATTGGGGTCAAGCAAAATTGCATTTGAATGTGAGGGCAGAGCCTGATCCAGAGCTCCAAGCCGTGTTTGGGGTATGCCCATCAATCCTATTTATTTTTTGGTTTAAATAGATGAATCTGAAGTCTTGGGTAAAGGGATTTGATTTGATTTACTTTGGGTATGGATTTTGAAATTGTATAGAATGCTAAAAATAGTTGCAGTAGTAGCATTGTGTTCTTATTTACTTGACTTAATGTACTGTAGTTAATGTGTTTGATATAATGTCTATTTAGTGTTTAGTCATGTTTAGTTATTGTGTTTGATATAATGCCTATTTAGTTGAAGTTGAACCTGCTTTAACCAACATGTCTTAAAGTCTGTACATGGTAGTTGGTACTAGTAATAGCAAAACAGAGAAAGAGTGTATTGATCATAAGTGTTAGATCAATGGCCTACAGAAATTCTTGGGGGTATTGAAGAGCTTTTTAAGTCCCCGTAAATTGGTTATTGCGAGCTAGAAATTGGTGGAAAACTTGTCTTGCCTATTTTTGGTTTATTCTATTGTTCTTGGGAAATGAACTTGAAATTTAGTTATAAATTTTGCTGAAATTTTAGTATTGTTTTGGTTAGGACACTGGACATGAGTACTTATTAATCAATGTTGCAAGAATGGTGTTGATCAAACTTGTGCTTCCATGGTAGGAAATTACTTTCAAGATCATGGCACCAGCCATTTCAATGTGACATATTCTTATTGTTTTTGTATTCTTAACATTTTATTCTTTGCCTTTTCCTTCGACTAATGGTACTAAAGGGCGTTTCAGAATTGTAGGAGTGGCCTAAATAGAGAGACTTATCCTTAGATTTTCTTGCCTTACTTATTTGAGCCAATACAACATTCTGAGTCTACTTTTTCTTGCCTCATAGTTTCTTTTATTCATGCTTGGTTCATGAAGAATTTAAAGTCATTCTATTCTTATGCCATTTTTTGACATCAACAGAGAAGGATGTCAAGGGATCCAATCTTATTGAATGGGTGAAAGAAGAGATTGAGTCACTCATGCACAAAGGGGAGTCACCACACCATCATCATAAGGAAACTCATGGAAGGAGTGATGATATTGACGAGAGTACTCCAATCAGTGAAGTTAAAGGCCCAAATGTGTTTGATCGAGCACACGAAGAAATTGAGGCTCTTATTGAGACAATTCACCCGAAGAAGGATTTTGGTACTGTTGTATCCTCACCGAAGTAGGAAGGTGGATTGCCCATGTCTCTTGGATTGGAAAAGTTTTGCTCTCCCAATCATAATAGGGATTGATAGTTCATTGTTATGAAGAGTTATTTTTGAAAATAATGGTCTGTGTATAACTAGAGTTGATGAATAACTTTTTTGTCAATGTAATTTATTTGGTTGTCAAACTCTTTTAGATATACTTAATCTGTTGTTGATTTGGTACATAGGAGGATTTGTCCTCGTGTTGTTAATTTGTTTATACGATCAAAATTGTATTTGGAAATAATTGTGAAAATTAATATGAACTCGATAAGATTGATTTTAAAATATTTATTACCATGTCAACATGAACTAAAGTTTAAACTTTTTTGCAACTTGATTATGTTTGGTTGTGACTTGATGCTTGTTAATTCTTGTCACAAGATACTTACAAGAACAAAAATAAAGATTTGTCAAATTTAATTTAATTTGTGTTTTTTATATCTAGAAACAAATATTTAAAGATTCACCAACTTCAAAATTTATATGTTATTTAATACTATATTAACATTAAACTATAAAAATTTATTAAATAATTAGATTTCTTGAATAAAATATTATAAAAAAATATTCTCAAAATTTCAAAGTAAACGCGTTTTCCCTTTTCATGTTTTCAGAATGACAAAAAGAACGCATTTTCAGAAACTTCAAAACAAACACTCAAAACACAAAACACAAAATTGAAACACAAAGAGAATACTACCTAAATGAGTCATTTTCGTTTCTATACATATATCGCATTTGTGATTATGATCTAAATTACACTTCGGTAATAAATTCAATTTGATTAGTCTACACAAAGTATTATAATTTACATATCATAATTGTTCATACCAAATATTAAATAACTCAAGCAAGTAAGAAGAAATGTAATTTTATTCATAATAAGAGGTACAATAATCATTACATTCAACTTAAAGAGCCCCTCATTCAGGTAGCCATTTCCAACAAACATGTCATTCTTTGTAAGTACAAACTTGTCTGAAATAAATACTAACTTCAACCAATTCTTGCTTAACAGGAATTAGATTTCAAATCCTTTCGAATATCGGGCACATAAAGAACTTCATTCAAAGTGAGCTCATTTCCACTTGTCATTTTCAGCACTATATTTCCATATCCTTCAGCCTTAGAATATGAAGCGTTTCTCATGTAGAGTTGTTCATCATGATTCATTGCTTTTGTAAATAGAGAACATCCAGCGGTTTGAGCATATGTGACAAGTTTCTCGAGTATCCACCCATCATTCATTAGTGTTTCCAACTAAGTTGCATTCAGAAACGCCAGCAAAAAGATTTATGTCTTTTACATTATCAGAAAGGTTTTCATGTTCTAGTTACATTTGCCTAAGGGGTTTTTCCCTTGACATTCTTTGGCTTTCGACAGTCATTAGATCGATGTCTTGCCTTGCCACAATTATAACAGTTGCCTTTGAACTTTTTAGGAGTCTTTGAATAACTAGTTTGTCGTTCATCATTGTACTTCCTCTTTTTGCTAGTCTTAAAAACCTCATTTTACAATGTTGGCCTTTTATTTCATCGAATGAGGTGCACCACTTCTCTTTTCAGATTTGCGATTGTCTTCTTCTATTCTCAACTGAACAATGATAGCTTCAAGTTTCATTTCCTTCTGCTTATGCTTTAGATAATTCTTGAAGTCCTTTCGAAAGGCGGTAATTTCTTAATCAGTACAACAATATGAATGATTCATTTAGTTTCATTCCTTCAACCATTTTGTAATCCGAAAACGATCAACAATGAATTTCTTTGTGCCAGTATCTTCGATTTTGTACTTGATGTCCAAAGATTCCCAAAATCTTTTTGTAGACTTCGCATTGTATTGTCCAATCCGTTGAGTATATAATTTCCATAGAAAATCTAAATGATTCCATACATCAACCACAACTAATTTCTCAACATCACTTTCTTCCTCGGTGTATGAAGGTGCATCTTCTATGAGAAATTTTGTCAAACTTAATATTGTCAAATAAAAAAGGATTTTCTATTGTCAACGCTTAAAATCTGACTCATTAATTTTTTCTGGTTTTTCTCCGTTTGTATTGGGAATTGTAGTACCGAAAGTTGTCATTTCTAAAACACAATCAAAAGATAAATAGTAAAAAGGAATGGAAACGTAATAAACCAGAATAAAATCCAATTTGTTTTAAGATTGTTGATACTGGAGTATAAATTCTTCCCACGAACAATCTAAATATACAAACACTGATAGAATTACTTTAATCTAATTTGCACGACGTAACATATGATCACGACGTTTCCTCAAAACAAATTTGCTGCCTTCAAAGGTGGTGTTCAGCAATCATGTCCCAGTATAGAACGAATTTCGTTTTCTACGAAAGCAGCATAGCAATCCACAAAAGTTCCAACGAACTCATTGAAGTGTTTTCACTTTGAAAACAATATCTGAACGAAAGAGAATGAGATTTAATGCAAAGAAAGTCTGCAACGAAAATGGTGTAGTTATTCTGGCAGCAGGGTAAGCTATTTATAAACTCGTTCGTGGTCATTCGAACATCCTTCAAGCCTTTTTCAGAACAATCATCATTGTTCAGAAAACCTTCAAACTCGAATAGACAACACTGTTCAGTACTGCATCTGTTAAATCGATTAACGAACGTATGCTTACGTCGGTTAACAGACAATCCTGCCAATCAAAATTAATTTCATTAAGTGCACAAGAATTTGATTAATTACAATTTGGTCCAAAAAACTAAAATAAATTTTGTTCAAAAAGTTAATATAGTACAAGGACCTACTTGCGCCCGAACACAAACCGAACCTAGCTGAGGCACCAGCACGTGCTCGTGTCGTGCCAAGCCGGCTGGACAGTGAAGCGCGTGTAGGCTTAGGATAGAACCCAATAGAATATGGGCCCCTCATTCCAAAGACTATTGGACTATTGGTACCATTTGTGGTCCAAACCCAATTCTCAAACTTCCACTATATAAACCACACCAAAGTTTCTTAACTTTCCTATGTGGGATAAGTGTTTGATAATTTTCAATAAATCAGATTTTTCATTAGTTTATAGTTTCGAGTGAGTTACTTTGATATCAAATATTTTATTCAATTTTAAATGGTTTTTGATAAATAAATATATCACGTTATTCACATGCGCAGTAGAACGTGAATATGCTTGGTACCGTTAAAATCGAAATACGGATCCCACTTAAATTGGAGCTCAAAATTAACCCAATTCACTGGTTAATAAACAATTTCCAACAAGGGTTTATGCTGTTTTATATAACTTGGAGGGTAGTGAAGATAAAATTCAGCCCTCGACGGCATTCTGGAGATTGTGATCCGTAGGAAAGCTAAAGTCCCTTGGTAAAATGTACCATTGATGTGTTTCTAACACTCTGGTACTTGCTAACCAAGATATTTCTCATATTGGCATGACACGAAAAACAGGGACAACGTTTTAATTCCATTTTAGTTGTTTATGAATACTAGGGAATTAATAATAGTTGAGAGAAAATTACTCGCCGTATAGAATAATGAAGAGTTCCGAGAAGGATCGAGAATATGTATATTCAATGACAATATTCTTCAATGAGTATGGCATATCCTAGATGACATTATTTAGCCCCTATTTGGATTCCATTAAAAATATATTTTGAAAAATATATTTTAGAATGGTTTGAAGAATGTGTGATTCAAAAATAAGAAAAAAATTTGAGTTTACGTATAATATTATTTTACCGGAGAATGTATGTTTAAAAAATAAAAATAAAAATTGCATTTTTAAAAAATGGATCCCAAACATAGGCTTAGACAATTCCAACCATATTCTTCAACGAGTGTGGCATTTCTACGAACTCATTTTTAATCACACATCTCATGGGATCTACAACTTTTATCAAAATAAACTAAAAATTATTTTTTATTAAAACCAAACATGGGCCAAATATAATGGGATAATTTGGAAATAAATTTCTAATAACTACAAAAAAGTAATAAAAAGAGAAGTTTTTGTTGGATAAAATAATAGTAAAGTGTAGAAAAAACTTATCAATAGATCGAGTCTCGTGATAGCACGATGTCCTAAAGCGAAATTGCCCGTCTATAACTGTTGCGACCTCCGTGGACAATCACCTCCAGGATACAACGATCAAATAAACCAATTGTGCAGCAATCACAAAAAGTTTTCAGAACTCTCAAGTGTACTCCAGAAATACGAAAAAATAATTTGAATATAATATTTTACTGTATATATGAAGAGACAATTTCGTTTTTGTTGTAGTAGTTTTCTAAAGTCCAGAAGTGAGTTTATATAGCCAGAAAATAGAGGTAACTGCATACCCCATGATCCAGTATTTAATTACAGTTTTAATGGCCAATGGTAATGGGTTGTAAATACTGGACAGTTAAAATAATTATGTTTTACTGGCTAGTTGACCCACTAAACAATTCCGAAAATAATTAAAAATAATAATTATTTTATTAGAATCAATAAAGCCCAATCAAAGACTTTTTAATATAGTGCGTGAGGCGTAGCTCGAACTCCTGACCTCCCACACAAATTCCACATTTTATACCAGTTGGACATTTTATCTTAATTAATTATATCTTTCACATATTATATTTATTGTATAAATATATAACAGTTTTGAGAAACTATAAGACATTGGTTTGGTCTAATTTTTGAAGGCCTTGTAATGTCGACATAAAAAATGCGAATAAGGCTTTCTACGAAAACTAAGCCATGTTTGATGTAACTTTAAAATGTAATAAAAATCAAAGTGAAAGTTAATAATTAATTTTAACACACAATTCATGAGACCCACAATTTTTATCAACTTTTCAATCACATATTTTATGAAATTTCATTAACATATACTAAATATCTTATTTTAAAAAACACAAAACAAGGGCTAATATTTGTCATAGAAGGCAATCATAATGGCTATATTGTCGACTTGTCGTCATGCGTCGAGGTAAAGAAAATAGCATTATTAAGGTTGTAATAACCATCGTATTCGGTTTTGAAAATCAGGTTGTTATATTCATTCAATAATGTCGACATAAACAGCCTACGAAATAGTCAAGGAATACAAGTTATCCAACATAATAAAGGCAAGATGCTAGCACGTGGGCAACTCTGTTTCTATTTCAAGGAAGAAATTTGCAAAAGTCACATTCCTATTTCGAAATAGCAGTGCTCAGAGCTATAGAACTTACTCAGAGATATAGAACTTAAAGTCAACATATAACTTTATAATTTGTAATAGAAAAATATGTTGTTTGAAGCTATCACAAATTCAATTTTATTTTTTTTTAAATTTAAATAAAACTTCTTTCTATGAAAATACAAACCCCTGTACTCTACAATAAGATTCAACAAAAACAAATCATCCACCAACAGTCAAGAAATACTAAATTCATATCAACAAATCAATTAAGCCTTATTCTCAATACCATATAAATTAAGCACAATCAAATCACTCAAATAACACAAATATTTACAACTATCAACGTACATCCAATTTCTATAAATCAACAAAGGAAAATAACTTTAACTGCATATCACAAACTAAAGTGTAATACACTATTTGTATAAAGTTGATATTGATAGGAATGACTAGGTGCAATGAGACATGTTAAGACCTCGTTAGTACCCACCACGACCATTTATTATTGAAAATAAACAGATATGACATAAATGTGAAGTGTTCACAAAAATATGTTTGGGATTTAAATCACCGCAAGTGCACGGTTCGTTGACAAGTAATAAAGTGAAAATCCTAGAATTTTGAGTATCGTTCCCACGATGATTAATTTAACTTGATTTTCATTATCGCGACCTTAACCGAATTTATTAAAATTGAGATGTGTTGTGATTCTGTGACTAAACTAACACTAGCATGTAAATTAAAATAAAATAATAAATTAAATGCAAAAATGACGTTTCAATACAAAAGTTTTGAATGAAATTAATATATGAAAAAACGCACTAGGATCCCGAATCACCAAGCAAAGTTCACTTTTAACCCCTATTTCACAATTTGATAACACGATGAATATGTTGAAGAATCAATATTTCTAACGTATTCAACATTCTCTTTCGAGTAGAATTGAACATATTCTAGCATATCATTTGACTATATTTCTATGACAAATGCAATATACAAGAATGCATGACGTTTTGTAAACACTTAGAGATTCACGCAAAGCATATTGGTATATTTCTATCTTCTATGAACTAAATGATGATTTATACCTTGTCGAGCTTATTTCCCTTCTTTCGAATGTTTAAAATAAGCCACCCACTCATACAACTATTGCGCATATAATTGTAGAGGAAAAATAATGTATATAAATCATTCAACATCCATCAAATGTGTTTAAATATCAAATCGCAAAATAGAAATTAAAAGATCACAATGCAAGGTTCATCGTTCACCTAGTACATAAAAAGTCTAGCCTAGCATAAATAAAATTAAAGAACAATAAAAGTATTTAGGTTTTTATAGTTGCCCTAGAATCATTACCATATGAGTTGGAGTTGGATAAAGAAACAAAAGATTCTCTCGCCCAGAATACATCTTGCGATCGCAAGGAATAACCCCATGCAATCGCATGGGCCAACCAATTTGCCAAAGAAATCTCTTTGTTGAAGTTTGGGCGCCCGCATGGTATTATACCATGCGATCGCATGATTTTCCCATCGGACAACTTTTGGTATTTTGGTCATATCTTTCTCTTCCAATATCCGATTGAGGTGATTCAAAATGAATTAGAAATCTTACTTTAAGGGATACAAATATTCCTGAAATATAAATCTTCAAATCCGAACGTCGTCTATGTCAAAAATGGATCTCAAACTAAGACTGAAAATTCAAAGTATAACTTTTTCGGCTGGAAGTTGATTTGTGATAGTACTTTGACTCTATTTCATCCATTTGGCTTCTTTCCTCATCCAATTGATGCCCAACACTCTCAAATCTTCATCGTGAGATCAAAACAACTTTTCACTATTTGCATTTATGTCCTCAAACTTTGTTTTTGCTCCATTTTGGTCATTTTCGCTTATTTTTGCATACATTTCATTCCATCCATAAATGTAATCCTACACACACAATTTATATCTAATTAAGCCATATTCAATCATTTATGTCAACAATTAGTAACGTAATGTAGCGAAATACACATTAGAAAACGCACTTATCATGAAGTCACAAATTATGAACTAGATTGTGGAGATAAATCAAAAGTATAAACCAACTAGCTAAAGCGATAGTTGTAATAGCCTTTCATATCACTAGAAACTAATCCGGAGGAGAAGAATGGCTGGCAGACCACCATGAGGGCGCCTGGGATTTCACTACATATGCTGCTAAAAAATCTGCCACTTGATTTACCTCCTGATGAATATGTTGAGACGGGGAAGTTCATCAAGGAAATTTAGTGCAAGTATCTCCTCCATTTATAGCTCAATCAACATGGTACACCGGTTGATTTTCTCCTCAAGAACTGAACCACTGAAGCAGATTCTCTTTCTAACCATAAGTGCAATCTCATGCACGACCGTTAGTATCTCAGCTTTGAAGGCTCCCCTGCATCCTGTTGAGAGTGAAAAGAAGCCTTTTACAAATCCCCGCAGTTGCAAAAAAAGCCCTCCACGACAAGCTGGTCCTGGACTTCCATAAGCCGCTCCATCAGTTTTTACACCCACCCACTTTATGGTGGCCACCATTTTATTTTAAAATTTTTGGTGCACATTGCGGCCTTAAGTTTACTACATTTCAATTATAAAAAATTTACTTGATGATTCCTCTTATTCATATTAAGACTCCCTTCCTTGTCATTGTGCTCAGTCTCTTCCCTTCTTCAGAGGATGTTTGGTGAAGATTAAAATTACATTTTTCAGTAGATTGTGATAGAAGTTTTTGAAATTTGTGGTTGAAAAGCTGTGGGATCCATGAAAAATGTGATTAATATTGATTGTTTGATTTTGACTTAAATTAAAATCAGATTTTAATCCATACCAAACATGCTCTTATATTCAGACCCCATTGTTTTTCATGGGTTTCCTTGAGCAACCTCATTTTCTTCTTCTGGCATTGTTTATCTAGTTGTCTATTTAAGAAATGACCTTTTAGTTTGGTATTGTTAATGCAAAAACCAATTTCAGATATATGTTTCTTGATAAATTGTGTACTAGCTAATTATATAGAATGCAACTAGACAGAGAAGTCTGTGCATGTGTAATAGGTAGATATGCAGGGGCGGACCCACGAAGGGCCCAGTAGGGGCGGCCGCCCCCACTGAAAAAAAAAACCCAAATTTTATTTTTTTTTTACGGGTTTTTAGCTTATTTTCTATTTCGAATGCAGCCAGGATCTGGTAAAACTCATGTTTTGTATGTAATCTTTTTCTCTTTAATCTTGTTACATATTCTTCAATCTCATAGACTTGGATAATTAAATTTCCTTCCCACTTGAATACAGCTTGCCAGAAGGGTTTGAAGATGATTTGACAATTGAAGTTCACGATTCGAAAGGAGAGTATTTTGGCCACGTAGTAGTTCAGGTGGCTAATATTGCTGAAGAATTGGTATGTTATGTAAATCTCATTTTGACCACCTGTGATTGCAAAAACTGTTGCATGGTCAGAGTGAATATATTTGTGGGTTTGATGCGGGGTGAGAGGCTTCGTTCATGGCCTATATAGCATGAACTAGTTGGGAAAATGCAACTAAATCTAAACTATTCAACTTTAGACTTTAGACTCCTCTTCAACTTTAGACTCTACTTCGACGGATTAGCTCTACCCCTAATCTCGCCCCCGCTCGAAATTAATCTAGGTCCGCCCCTGTAGATATGCACCTGAGTTTCATGCTTCAGAGTCTCGTTCAAGGTGTAACATAAAATATTCTAAAAGTTCTTAGTATTGGAAGAAACTACGTACAGCTCGCATAAAATTAAGCTGAAATGATGGAACAAAAACATGTTCCAGTATGAAAATCTTATATTTATGTGCTAAAAAAATGTAATAACATTCAATGGTTTCCAATTCAAGGACCTTCTATCTGTGTTTTCCATCCCATATGAATAAGAAGCACCAACTATCTTTAATCTCAACCTTCAAGTATTATTTCATAATGCAGCAAAAATATAGTAAATATATTCCAAGAGTTATGAGCACTTCGTCGTGAAATCTTTGAAGAAAGACTTCAAGATTAATGTTACCATTTGGACTTGACATTTTCCCGTGTGAAAGAACTCATGCAAATAACTTAGAACTCCAAATTAGGCCCATGTTCAGTAATCTAAGTAAAAGGCAACATCAAATTTTAATTGCATATTTGATGAGACTTACAACTTCTCAACCATAAATTTCATCCATTTTTATCAAAAAGTTTTAAAAATCTAATTTTCATCCCTACCAAACAAAGGCTAAATAAATAGATTATTGACCTAGGTTTCTGTATGGCTAACATTACTAATAGATCCCTGTTTCACTCACTTTCACCTAGCATTTGTCATGTACACCTAAACAAATTGTAAAGGACATGTGGCCTTTTCAGGGGAGGGATAGGCAGCAGAGTGCACTCCGACGGTCAAGTCAGTTACTTTTAAAGATTGTTGGGTATGGGACACGCTATGTACGTGAGCCACAAGAGTGTTCACATACAGGGAGTCGGAATAGAATTGATTTATAAAGTAAAAATGAGAGCAATGTTACAGTTTATGTAATAACCCAATTTTAATTAGTTAAAGTCAAAGGTGGAATTGTCAAAGTCAATGTCAATATGAACTTAATTGGACTAAATTATTTTTTGGGGTTTATCTTGTAATTGAAAATATATAAGGTTTTAAAATGGATTAAATGGAAGTTGAGGACTTACTTATACAACATTGGAAGTTCGGGGCCTTATTGTGAAAAATTGCCACTACTTAGCATATTTTAAACCCATTTCAACCCCTTTTCTCACACATTACACACACACACGCAGGAGAGAAATCGGCATAGAAGAAAGAGACCGAAAAAAAAGGAGAAAGAAGAAGAGAAGGAAAGGGAGAAAAGAGAAGGAAAAAAAAGGGTAAGTGTTAAATTCCTCATTCTTGAGCTCAATTATTTATTTCTTTATGAGATGAATGAATTATTTAGTTGAGTTCTAGGGTTTTAATTAGTTTAACAAATTTTCAGATTTTGAGATAAAAGAAAATTGGAGCTCGAAATTATTAATTCTCTAGTTCCCTTTGTATTAAGGTAAGGAATTGTATTCTATGAGCAAACCCTATGATTTTTATTGAATTCTTGAATTAAGAATATTGTTGAATATGATTGTGTTGATGAAATAATTATTTGGAGTTATGGAACTATGGAATAAGATGAAAAATTTTATGGGTTGGATTGGAGTTATTAGTTGTTACTAGTGAAGTGAATATGCATAATTATGTGTGGAATGAAGGTGATGTTGATGAGTTGGTTACTAGTAAAGGGATTAGAAAGTATAAATAGTTTCATTTGAATAGAAGAATTATTTAGGAGGTTTAGTCAAGTATCGAGAATATTTAATTTAATTATTATGGCATTAGATATTAAAGCTTTCTTGGTTCGCTCGTGGTTAAATTGGTTATTCATATGGTATTTCAGGTGGTGACACAGAAATTGGAAAAGCTTACCGATCGTACTAGTCTGTAGCTTGTTTTGAGTGAGTTGAAGTTTATTTTCCAAAAATAAATATTTATTGAATTTATATCAAATGAGAAAGTTAATTATTTGATATACTTGATTTGAATGCATGACTTTCAGAATTAAATGGATTTTATAATCAGTTCTTTTAAAGTTGAATTCAGTTCAGTGATATCAGTTCTCTAGCATGTTTTATTCATACTACATATTTCAATATAGTTACAGTTATTTCCAAAACCACTAGAAAGTACCTAGGTGATTTTACCCAAGTCTGCACTGATGTGAATGTGTTTCCACAGTGTATGACATCAGATGGTTATTTTACCCAATCTTCACTGGTGTGAATGTGTTTCCACAGTGTATGATCAGTTATGGTAATTTTACCCGTTCTGCACTATTGTGAATGTGTTTCCATAGTGTATGACCAGATTATAGCTTTGCGCGCATATGACCAGAATTACAGAATTTAAGAATCTCAGAATTTCAGAATAAAATAGCTTTGCCATGTATATAGGTATTCATCGATACATGAGTAAAGATATTCAGGGTACCTTTTTGGTATGATATTTCAGTATTTCTACAGTTAATTGGATTGATGATCATAGAATCCAGAATATTCAGTTTCAGTATAAAGTTTTCAGCTTATAGCATTGAACAACAAAAATGTTTTAGATATTTTCGTATATATGAGATTAACTTTATTCATTATACTTTACAGTTATTTATTTAGAAGGAAGAACGAAAGATTTTATGATCCTATCATGTTTCAGTTTTAAGATTATTGTCAGATTTTCGACTTTCTCAAAGTTTTAAAAGAGTAAGAATTTTCAGAAAATGTGTATAAATGAAAGAAAAATATTCTTATTTATATAATATCCACTCACTGAGTTAAAATCTCATATGTTTTGTCAACTCTTTTCTTATCAGAAAGTAGCTGAGTTGAGCATAATCAGAGCCTAGTGATCCACCATGTAGAGCCACATTTTGTCTATTTACGTATGACTCATTTTGTCAAATTTACTAAGTACATACTTCTTTTGGGGATACATGCATTTGTTGTCAGGAAGTTAAAGTTGTAATTCATGTATCCATGTCATGGGCTCATTACATATTGAGTATTTTGAGTACAATCGGGACTTATGTTTATAAAGTATTTGTAAATGTCGACCTTCAAATGTTGTATTGTAAATAGTTTGAGATGTGAGGGGCCGGCGTGCCCTGTTTTGAATTATGTGTATTGGTTTGAGTATATTGAATGTGGTTTCAGGTGGTTTGGTCCATATTACAGGGGAAACTCTGTCGAGTTTTTTATAAAATGGGTCACAGTTAGAACAGGTCATTGTCGCCTTGGTGGTGGGTCCGGCATTTAGCTGGTATCTACCATCAGCGCACGACACGTGTCAGGTCCATTAGGGTGACCTGGGACGGGTCGTGTCAGTGGTATCAGAGCATGGTCAAAGTGTCAGTTTGCATTGCATTAATTCCGATTTCTACCCAACCTATCCTGCATATTTTGTAGTTGGAGTTCATGGCTCGCGGTGGTAGGACTCGCAGGCTCCCATATATGCCGCCTCAACCACTAGCTACTTCTGATAGAGAGGATGTCGGAGAAGGTAGTAGGGGTGATGAATCAATTGATCAGTCTCGTAAGCAACCTCGATAGGATGATATAGCTCAGGCTAATATTATAGCTGACAGGATTGCCACAGCCGTTACTTCTGCTCTACGCAGTTCAGATAGAGATCGTAGTATTGAGCGGGCAACTAAATTAGGAGCTAAGGTGTTTATTGGCACAGCTGATCCAGTAGAAGCCGAATCTTGGTTAGTAAAGATTGAGAGGATATTTGATGTTATGGGTTGTCCAGGTGATCGAAAAGTAAGTCTTGCTACTTTTCTATTAAAAGGAAGTGCTTATGACTGGTGGAAATCTGTACAGAGTAAGTATGTTGATCCTTATGTGATCAGTTGGGTAGTTTTAGAGATGAGTTTAATGAGTATTATTGCCCTCGTTCCTACAAAGATGATAAGCAGAATGAATTTTTGAGGTTAGTGCAAACTTCGTTAGTGGCGGAGTATCAGAAAAGGTTTACAGAATTGTCAAAGTATGCTGCAGCCCTTGTAGCTAATGAATCTGATAAGTCCAAGAGGTTTGAGTATGGGTTGAGAGAAGAACTTAAATCAGTGGTAACAACGTCGGGGTATGAAAATTTTGGAAAGCTAGTGGAAGCAGCACTAAGAGTTGAGAAGAGTATTGCAGAACGTCAGAGCGGTCAACCAGGAAGGCATGGAGTTGGTAGTAGTAATCAAATAGGGGCAGGAGTCTCTGTGCATAGACTATCAAAGAGGGATCGCAGAAGAAGTGGATTAGGTGTTTCCACCTCTGGTAGCTTTGTCTAAATCCAGTGGGAGTCAAGGATCTAGATTTAGCCAGAGATCAGTGCAGCAGTCGGGGAGCAGTCGTACCTATACTCATAGGTCGGTCCAGAGATCATTTACTCCAGGACAAAGTGATAGCTCTAGTGTGGCCAGATTTTCCCAGTCCCAGTCGTGTGGGAAATTTCATTCTGGTGAGTGCCTTAAGAGCGTTGGTGTGTGTTATCACTGTGGTCAGACTGGGTATATGAGGAGAGAGTGTCCAGTTCGTTTTCAGCAGAGTGGTACATCACAGGGAACACAACATGTTGTTGGTATTTCCAGACAGAATCAGAATCAGGACAGGTTGGCAGGTAAAGCAGGTACTACTAGTGTTATTCAGTCGGATATTGCGGGCAGCAGTGGTAGCAGACAGAAAGGTCAGTCGGGCATCCTAGGATTCATGGAAGAGTTTTTGTTGTGACTCAGCACTAGGCCGATGAGTCGCCAGATGTGGTCGTGGGTACGTTATTTATATTTGGTAGAAAGGCTCGTTCTCTTATTGATTCTGGTGCTACGCATCATTTATATCATGTGCATTTACTACCTATGCAGACCATATACCAGTACTGTTAGATAGTGATTTGGTGGTAGCGACTCCGGTAGGAGATTCCCTTTTAGCTAATAGTGTGTACAGGGATTGTGTGATTAGAGTGAATGATCAAGAGTTGAAAGCTAATTTGATTCCACTTGATATTCATGACTTTGATGTGATACTAGGCATAGATTTCTTAGTTGTAAATCATGCTTCAGTTGATTGTCTCCGCAAGGAAGTGGTGTTCAGAAGACCGGGAGAGCCTGAAATTGTTCTTAGTGGTGAACGGAGAATATTACCTTCATGTATCATATCTGCACTTGATGCTGGAAGATTGCTTAGAAAAGGGTACCAAGCTTATTTGGCCAATGTGATTGACACCCACATTTCTAAGTTGAAACTTGAAGATATATCAGTGGTAAGAGATTTTCTGATGTTTTTCCTAAAGATCTTCCAGCACTACCTCCGAATAGGGAAATTGAGTTCACCATTGAATTGGTCCCATGGACTATCCCTATTTCACAAACTCCTTACAGAATGGCCCCAGTTGGGTTAAAGGAATTGAAAGTTCAATTACAAGATTTGGTCGATAAAGGTTTCATTAGACCCAGTACATCTCCTTAGGGAGCGCCAGTATTGTTTGTGAAAAAGAAGGATGGCACGATGAGATTGTGTATTGATTAACGGCAGTTGAATAAAGTGACTATTCGTAATAAGTACCATTTGCCTCGTATAGATGATTTGTTTGACCAACTTCGAGGTGCTACAGTATTTTCTAAGATTGATTTGCGTTCAGGGTACCATCAACTCAGAGTTAGGGGTGTTGATGTTCAGAAAACTGCGTTTAGGTCGCGATATGGCCATTATGAGTTTCTGGTGATACCATTTAGGTTGACTAATGCCCCAGCAGCATTTATGGATCTCATGAATAGGGTGCTTCACCCATATTTAGATAAATTTGTGATTGTTTTTATTGATGATATATTAGTTTATTCTCGCAGTCGTGATGAACATGTCGAGTAAGCAGCTATATGCCAAGTTTAGCAAATGTAAATTTTGGCTGGATAAAGTTATGTTTCTGGGTCATGTTATCTCAGCAAAAGGTATCTTTGTAGATCCTGTAAAAATTGAAACTGTGATAAATGGGAACGCCCTACTAATGTCACAGAAGTACGGAGGTTTCTTGGGCTAGCAGGGTATTATTGTCGGTTTGTAGAGGATTTTTCTAAAATTGCTCTTCCCCTGACTAGTTTGACTCGTAAGAACTCTAGATTTGTGTAGACTGAGGATTGTGAAAAGAGCTTTCAAGAGTTGAAGAAGAGATTAGTTTCTGCTCTTATACTTACTCTTCCATCTCCTGGTGAAGAGTTTGTGGTTTATAGTGATGCTTCACGCCAGGGATTGGGTTGTGTTTTAATGCAGAATGGAAAGGTTATAGCTTATGCTTCAAGACAATTGAAGAAGCATGAGTTAAACTACCCAACACATGATTTGGAGTTAGCTGCAGTGGTCCTAGCACTGAAAATTTGGAGACACTATCTTTATGGTGAGAAATGTCAAATATTTACTGATCATAAAAATTTGAAGTATATTTTTGATCAGAAAGAATTGAATTTGAGGCAAAGAAAATGGTTAGAGTTGATAAAGGATTATGATTGCAAGATTGCTATCATCCAGGGAAAGCTAATGTAGTTGCAGATGCCCTCAGTATAAAGACTAGTTCACCCTCTTCATCCAGTGTTGTATGTGCTTCGTTGATTTGTGAGTTCAAAAAGTTGAATGTTCAATTGTCAGCTACTACTTCAGGGGCCGTATTAGCTCATTTTCAGGTAAGGCCTACTTTGACTGATAAGGTTATCGAAGCTCAATCTCAAGACTAACATTAAGAATGTTGAAAGCAGAAGTGAGTGTGGGGTTAAGAACAGACTATGTGATCAGAGATGATGGTGCATTGGCTATAGGTAATAGATTGTGCGTTCTAGATATTCCAGAATTGAAGAAGGAGATTCTAGAGGAGGCACACGGTTCTGCTTATTCTATGCATCCAGGTAGTATTAAAATGTATCGCACTTTGAGAGATCATTATTGGTGGCTGGATATGAAAAGAGAGATAGCCAAATTTGTATCCAAATGTCTTATTTGTCAGCAAGTAAAGCCAGTTCATCATAAGTCAACAGGACTTTTACAGCCATTGTCTATTTCGGGATGGAAGTGGGAGCACATTACTATGGACTTTTTATTTGGTCTTTCTCGTACTCAGAATGGTCATGATGGTGTTTGGGTTATTGTAGATCGTTTAACTAAGATTGCCAGGTTTTTACCAATCAAGACTACTTATTTTTTAAATAAGTTGGCCAAGTTGTATGTGGATGAGATTGTGAGCTTATATGGTACTCCATTATCTATTGTGTCAGATAGGGATCCTCGATTTACATCGAAATTTTGGCCTAGTTTGCAGGAAGCCTTGGGTACTAAATTACATTTCAGTACAGTTTTTCATCCTCAGACAGATGGCCAGTCAGAGAGGACTATACTGACTCTAGAGGATATGTTAAGTGCTTGTGTTTTGGAGTTCAAAGGTAGCTGGGATACTCATTTGTCTTTGATGGAGTTTGCTTACAATAATAGTTATCACTCCAGTATAGAAATGGCTCCTTTTGAGGCTTTGTATGGTAGGAAATGTAGAACGCTAGTGTGTTGGGATGAAGTTGGTGAAAGGAAGTTAGTAGGCCCTAAATTGGTTCAAATGTCTTCAGAAAATGTGAAATTGATTAGAGACAATTTGAGGATAGCGCAGGATAGACAGAAAAGTTATGCAGATAGGCGCAGGAAAGATCTTGAATTTGAAGTTGGAGATAAAGTATTTTTGAAATTGTCACCTTGGAAAGTGGTGTTGAGATTTGGCAGACGAGAAAAGTTGAGTCCACGATATATTGGACCTTATCAGATTACTGATCGGATTGGCCCAGTTGCATATCAATTAGATTTGCCTAATGAATTATCTAGGATCCATGATGTTTTTCATGTTTCTATGCTTCGCAAATACATCGCAGATGCTTCTTATGTGCTAGAGTCTCAGCCAATCCTGTTGAAGGAGAATTTGACTTATATAGAAGAGCCAGTGAGAATTCTTGATAGAAAGGTGCAGATTCAGCAAAACCAGGCAATTTCACTTGTCAAGGTACTTTGGAGGAATCAGATGGTAGAAGAGGCTACATGGGAAAATGAGGACCAGATACGTGAGCAGTATCCTCACCTATTCACTGATTATCCAGATGTCCATAGAATTTCGAGGACAAAATTCTTTTAGGGAGGTAAGATTGTAATAACTCAATTTTGATTAGTCAAAATCAAAGGTGGAATTGTCAAAGTCAATGTCAATATGAACTTAATTGGACTAAATTATTTTTTGGGGTTTATCTTGTAATTGGAAATATATAAGGTTTTAAAATGGATTAAATGGAAGTTGAGGACTTACTTATACAACATTGGAAGTTAAGGGGCTTATTGTGCAAAATTGCCACCACTTAGCATATTTTAAACCCATTTCAACCCCTTTTCTCACACATTACACACACACGCAGGAGAGAAATCGGCAGAGAAGAAAGAGACCGAAAAAAAGGAGAAAGAAGAAGAGAAAGAAAGGGAGAAAAGAGAAAAAAAAAGGGTAAGTGTTAAATTCCTCATTATTGAGCTCAATTATTTATTTCTTTATGAGATGAATGAATTATTTAGTTGAGTTCTAGGGTTTTAATTAGTTTAACAAATTTTCAGATTTTGAGATAAGAGAAGATTGGAGCTCGAAATTATTTATTTTCTAGTTCCCTTTGTATTAAGGTAAGGAATTGTATTCTATGAGCAAACCCTATGATTTTTATTGAATTCTTGAATTAAGAATATTGTTGAATATGATTGTGTTGATGAAATAATTATTTGGAGTTATGGAGCTATGGAATAAGATGAAAAAATTTATGGGTTGAATTGGAGTTATTAATTGTTACTAGTTAAGTGAATATGCATAATTATGTGTGGAATAAAGGTGATGTTGATGAGTTGGTTACTAGTAAAGGGATTAGAAAGTATAAATAGTTCCATTTGAATAGAAGAATTATTTGGGATGTTTAGTCAACTATCGAGAATATTTAATTTAATTATTATGGCATTAGATATTAAAGGTTTCTTGGTTCGCTCGTGGTTAAATTGGTTATACATATGGTATTTCAGGTGGTGACACAGAAATTGGAAAAGCTTACCGATCGTATTAGTCTGTAGCTTGTTTTGAGTGAGTTGAAGTTTATTTTCCAAAAATAAATATTTATTGAATTTATATCAAATGAGAAAGTTAATTATTTGATATACTTGATTTGAATGCATGACTTTCAGAATTAAATGGATTTTATAATCAGTTCTTTTAAAGTTGAATTCAGTTCAGTAATATCAGTACTCTAGCATGTTTTATTCATACTACATATTTCAGTATAGTTACAGTTATTTCCAAAACCACCAGAAAGTACTCAAGTGATTTTACCCCAGTCTGCACTGATGTGAATGTGTTTCCACAGTGTATGACATCAGATGGTTATTTTACCCAATCTGTACTGGTGTGAATGTGTTTCCACAGTGTATGATCAGTTATGGTGATTTTACCTGCTCTGCATTATTGTGAATGTGTTTCCATAGTGTATGACCAAATTATAGCTCTGTGCGCGTATGACCAGAATTTCAGAATTTCAGAATCTCAGAATTTCTAATAAAATAGCTTTGCCATGTATATCGGTATTCATTGATACATGAGTAAGGATATTCAGGGTACCTTTTTGGTGTGATATTTCAGTATTTCTACAGTTAATTAGATTGATGATCATAGAATCCAGAATATTCAGTTTCAGTATAAAGTTTTCAGCTTATAGTATTGAACAACAAAAAGGTTTTAGATATTTTCGTATATATGAGATTAACTTTATTCATTATACTTTACAGTTATTTATTTAGAAGAAAGAACGAAAGATTTTATGATGCTATCATGTTTCAGTTTTAAGATTATTATCAGATTTTCAACTTTCTCAAAATTTCAAAAGAGTAAGAATTTTAAAAAAATGTGTATAAATGAAAGAAAAATATTCTTATTTATATAATATTCACTCACTGAGTTAAAATCTCATATGTTTTGTCAACTCTTTTCTTATCAGAAAGTAGCTGAGTTGAGCAACATCAGAGCCTAGTGATCCACCGTGTAGAGCCACATTTTGTCTATTTACGTATGACTCATTTTGTCAAATTTACTCAGTACATACTTCTTTTGGGGATACATGCATTTGTTGTCAGGAAGTTAAAGTTGTAATTCATGTATCCATGTCATGGGCTCATTACATATTGAGTATTTTGAGTACATTTGGGACTTATGTTTGTAAAGTATTTGTAAATGTCGACCTTCAAATGTTGTATTGTAAATAGTTTGAGATGTGAGGGGCCGGTGTGCCCTGTTTTGAATTATGTGTATTGGTTTGAGTATATTGATTGTGGTTTCAGGTGGTTTGGTCCATATTACAGGGGAAACTCTGTCAAGATTTTTATAAAATGGGTCACAGTTAGAACAGGTCATTGTCGCCTTGGTGGTGGGTCCGACATTTAGCTGGTATCTACCATCAGCGCACGACACGTGTCAGGTCCATTAGGGTGACTTGAGACGAGTCGTGTCAGTTTAAGTGTGTAAAATTACATTACCTTCAAATAACATAAGTGTGAGCTTTTATAGTGAAAGTGAATAAATGATAATCGTTGAATGAAAAGACATGTGGCCACATCACAATGACTAAGGCAACTTGTCGTAGGGGTCATTCTCTCACTCATAAGCTCAAGTGCATTTAATGTTGTTGAAGCCCTACTACCTATTCCTGACATGATAGGGACTGGATTAGACAAGTTGATTTAATAGAGTGACGGTTACAGAGATGTCATGCCAATCAATCATAGAAGGTCTTTTGAAAAACGTGTCCTATGTGTTTAGAGGCCATGCTCCTCGGATTGATGTTGACATTGGCTCGCCTCATCCATGGTGGTTTGGCCTTTTTCATCGGGGTCGGCAGGTTCATCACCTCCACTACAAAGGGCTTCTATTAAGCCAAATAGGATGGTGATGCGGAATGTGGAATGCGAGCCTATGTTTCTTTACGACCTGGCTGCCACATGGTCAATATTCTTGGAGCCTCTCCAAACAAAGCGTAACAAGATTCAAAAGATAGCCCTTGTTTGTTCTACATTTTGCCCCAATTGTATAAGAATTTTGACCGTTGCAAATTTTTATAGCCTACATTTTTGACCAAAATGTGTGATAGTGGGACCCAGCATTTTGACAAAAACGGTCCAAAATTTCTACTAATTGGAAGACAATTCAGAACAAACTGGAGCATAACTTTTAAATACCGTCATTGCTATGTTTTTCACGTTTTTGGAGATAATCTGCATCTAAGAACAGATTAGTAATAGAGTGAGATGCATAGTTGAAAGTTTAACAAGAATTTGGTTGAAAAATATACATTTTTTTGTGTGGTAAATTTATTAATTTGCATGCACACTTATTATTAATTACCTAGCTTCTCTTACAAGCTCTTGTTACATATTTTGTGCACATATCAAAGTCTCTATTTGGATTCCATTAAAATGAGATTTTAAGGAAAATGTATTTTAAAATAGTGATTTTTTTAGAATGTGTAGTTAAAAATTAAGAAAAAGTTTTCAATTTATGCGTAACATTATTTTAGGAGAGGATTGGTGATTAAAAATGAGTTTTTGCATTTTTAGAAAAATGGAACCCAGCGCAGTTTATACTGACTAAAATTGACTGATCAGTGCTCATTCACCAAGGTTTGTTTCTACCATTTGCTTGCCCAGATATTTACTGCATCTCTTGTTCCAACATGTAGTGGCAGTACTGCTCCTCTCAAGTGTTATTGTAGATTGCTTTTTCTACAGTAAAAAAAGGAACTTTTGCAATTTGTTTTCCATTTTTCTATCTGCTTTTCTATTTCTTTGGGTTTGGTCTTTTGGGAAATGTCAAGAAAATTCTGAAAATTAACTCAAAATTAAAAAGGTTTATAATTATTTGAATATTTACATTACTTAGTTTTTGAACGAGCAAACTTTTATCCACGTCCAGACAGGATCTTCCTTCTTGGATTTTCATCAGACTTGCTCATAAGTTGTGAAAATGATAAGACAATTGTTGTTCACAGGTGGACAGTTGGACTCAGGGGTGGATACAGGATCGGCAATGGTGAAGCCAGAAATCAACGACGGGGGCAAAAAAATATTAAAAATTTAACGTACGAATAAAATTCATATATACATATATAAAAAAGTCATAATGTAACATTGGTTATTACAGTTGTATTTTTAATTTGTCACTGGTTGAAAAGAAAGATAACAATGCTCTTCTTTTTTGGTAGAACATCGATCTTCTTCTATATTAAAATCCAAAACTAAAAGCATAAAAACCAAAACACAATATGACAAAAACATATTTTCAAATCATTCATACCCAAATCATAAATTCTTATCCCTCTATTTTCCATCCCAACTTAAATTGATTCATATTGTAAGAAACTAGATTTGATATCAGTAGCATACTCATCACGCATAGGTTGCAAATGAAATAAGTTCCAGAATTTCTTGCCTATTTTTTTTTTATTATTATTTCCAAAAAGAAGTGGTAACCTAGAATTATTTCAACTATATTAGACAACCTTGAGTTCCGTGACAATGTAAAAATAGAAAAAAAAAATTACAAAATGACTTATTTCATGAGGGATAGGGAAGAACAGCATTTAAGATTGAAGTTTCACAAAGTAGAAACATTCATACCTGTAGTTCCTTCCCAAGATTTCTTTACGTGTATATTCCGTCAGTTCCTTCCCAAAATCAAATGAGCCTTTGGTTGATTTGGACTAAAATTAAACAAAGTTAGTTTTAAGAATTGGGTCAAAAATTAAAACAAATAATTAGTTCTATGAATTAGGCTGTGCTTGTCAAGTGATATTAATTGTTGATGGGCTATACACTAAAATAATTAAATTAAAACCATTTTTCATTAAGGGGTACTTACAAAAATACCCTTAAAATTAAGAGTGTTTTGAAAAATCATATGAAAGGTTTTTAGGAAGTAAAAAATACTGTGTAAAATGAAAAAAGTGACATAAACTCAAAAAAAATAACATAAACTCAAAAAAAGTAACACACACTCAAAAGGTAATACAAACTCAAAAAAGTGACAAATATTTTAAAAAGTGACAAAACACCAATCAAAACCTATGTTTGTTATTCAAAAAAGTGAGAAATTTTTAAAAAGTAGCAAACAATAAAAAATGAAAAAAAAATCAGAAAAGTAGCAAAAAAAAGTGACAAACATTCAAAAGAGTTACAAACACACAAAAAAGTGATAAAATTGTTAAAAAAGTGACACAATGTCACTTTTAAAAGTTTACTATTTCAAAGAGTTAAACGCTTGTTTGGCCATCTATATTTTACTTTATTGTTTGTGTTTGCACAATGCTTCAGCCACCTCAAGTCCATCCCACCCACCACCAGCCATCTCCACTACCAACACTTCCACCGACTGTACCTCCACAACCAGTAGTTTCACCGCCAGAACTTCCACTAATTATACCTCCACCACAAGCATCACTGCACATGTCTAACAGCAACCACCAACACCAGCCCCAGCAATAAATGCACCCGCTCCTGCTCCCGTTCCCGCACCCATAATACCCCCACCAATTCCACCTCCTACGGCACCACCAGTGCCAATGCCAGCACCACCACCACCACCTATTGCAAGTTTTGGTCCTCTCACCTGCATCTGCATCTGGTATGCACATGAAAAGGAAGCATAAGCACAGGCACATGCACGCTTGTTTGGCCATCTATATTTTACTTTATAGTTTGTGTTTGCACAATGCTTCAGCCATCTCAAGTCCATCCTACCCACCACCAGCCATCTCCACTACCAACACTTCCACCGACTGTACCTCCACCACCAGTAGTTTCACCGCCAGAACTTCCACCGATTATACCTCCACCACAAGCATCCCCTGCACATGTCTAACAGCCACCACCAACACCAGCCCTAGCAATAAAGGCACCCACTCCGGCACCCACAATACCCCCACCAATTCCACCACCTACGGCACCACTAGTGCCAATGCCAGCACCACCACCACAACCTATTGCACCACCAGGTTTTGGTCCTCTCACCTGCTTTAGCATCTGGTATGCACATGAAAAGGAAGCACAGGCACAGGCATGCTTGTTTGGCCATCTATATTTTACTTTATTGTTTGTGTTTGCACAATGCTTCAGCCACCTCAAGTCCATCCCACTCACCACCAGTCATCTCCACTACCAACACTTCCATCGACTGTACCTCCACCACCAGTAGTTTCACCGCCAAAACTTCCACCAATTATACCTCCACCACAAGCATCCCCTGCACATGTCTAACAGCCACCACCAACACCAGCCCCAGCAATAAAGGCACCCGCTCCAGCACCCACAATACACCCACCAATTCCACCACCTATGGCACCACTAGTGCCAATGCCAGCACCACCATCAGCACCTATTGCATCACCAGCCCTAGCACCAGGTTTTAGTCTTCTCACCTGCATCAGCATCTGGTATGCACATGAAAAGGAAGCATAAGCACAGGCACAGACATCATCATGCACCGCACCAGCACCAGCACCAACTAACTTGAGCCCTCCAGGACCACCCATAGTTCAAGATACAGAGGAAACAACACCAGCACCATCTCAACAGTCTCCAGCCCTCCACCCCGCCTATCAAGAACGACGGATCCGTGGTTTTGGGACGATTTGGGGATTTCTCTTTGTAATCTATTGGTTTGGGGCTTTTGGGGTCTTTGGACGTATTATTTACAGCGATTAGAGGTTTTAATTTGGTTAAAGCGTATTAATCTAATTTGTTTTATTTTTAAAGTAACTAGCCTAATTTCCCCTTTCATTAATTTGTTTTATTTTTGTTGGATTTGGACTTGGGGTCAGTGGGCTACAGTGAAGTGCAGCCCATTGCCAAATCCACCCTGAGGATCGGAGTAAAAAAAATTTAAACCGAACTATAAAAAATTACCCAATTTTTTTTTTTTTACTTTGCCTCATCCCCCTGAATCCGCCCCTGGTTCAAGCGGAGCCAGGAATGTTTGTCATGCTGGGCACAATTTATTGATATTGACCGTCAAGCGGAGCCAGGAATGTTTTTGTCACGGATGTAATGATAATAAAAATATACAATAATATTACGACAATACTAAAAATGACATAGTTTATAAATTACACTTGTTCCCTTCGAGTTTTCATACTTTGATATCGTTGTACACTAACTTCATTATCGAGTTTCAAAAATATATCTTCGCCAAAGAGACAATATGAGAGAATGAGAGAATTTGCCTACACGTGCTTCTGACCGTACCCCATAGTAAAAAGTTTTTACTATTCCTATGTTTATGTTATATATATAGCTGTGTATATAAGTTCAAGGTAAGTAATTTTCAAGATTTTACTTAAAACCCAAGTTTTTGAGTTTAAATTTAAATTTATTCAATGAGCAAAATAGGTACGAGTTTTAGATGAGTCATATATGGTTTAATTTACAATGTATTTAACAAATTTCAAATCGAGATAAAAAAAAAATTATAGGTTTTTTTTGTTTTTCATTATCAAATTAAACTCAAACATTTTAGTTCGAAAAAACTAATTGGATCAAAAACATTACGGGTCACTCAACATTTTTTCAAGACTTGTAATTGAGTTTTAGGTTTCGTTTTCGGTTGGTTGCCAATAACAATTCCGTCATAAAAATTAACGTCATTTCCTATGTGGTAGAAGGACTTCCTCTTATATACGTTCAATATTAGCATTAACAAGGTTCATTGATTTTCTTGTTGTTCAAGAATTATATATTTCGACTTGTAAAGGTCGTAATTACATTAACACATAATTTTGTTAAAAATTATATTTCAATGTCACAGCTTCCATGTTGAAAGTGCAAATTTATATTTTTCTAAACAAATTATTGAATTTTAAATTTTCATTTTAGATTGATTACCAATAATAATTTTGGGTTCAATATATTGTGATGCTCAGCACATTTGAATCCACTAAGAAAATCTTTATTCTTTCCATCTGTTAGAAACATAAATAACTCTCTTGGACCTGAACAGCCTATAACTAATATATTGGTATTTTGGGCTTTCTCTCTTGGGCTAGGACAGTCTATAACTAAAAAAAAAAAAGAGACCCCAGAGGTTCAGGGTGGGCCTTTGCTCGACCTGGGCCTTACTGGGCTCCGCCCCAGCGTGGTTGGACTGGATAATTCTTCTTTCCCTAATCTCCAATTTTATGACTAAAGATCATTGCATGATTTGTTGTGCTTTTTCGGTATCTACTAAGACTGCTAAATATTTTAACAACTTGATCACTTCACACTCCTGCCCCTGCCAGGATGAAAAAAGGCAGGAAAAGTGTGAATTAATTATCAGTTACAAAAATGTATATCAACTATAATCTGTATAGTTTTCACATATTTGTTTCTTCCAGATGTTAGATGGTGGAGAACTTAATGTGAGAGTAAATTTCAGGGCTCTTGCCTTCTGGCTACCGCAAAGGATAAGCAGGAGGCTGATGGTTGAAAATGATCTTTGTGATTCTCGAAGAACAAAGGTCAGAGGGACAAAAGATCCTTTTTCGACTCTCTCTTTAGCCCTTTATTCCACAGGAGGTGTTCCTCTTCAAGAAGGAGATTTGAACACAGAATTCCTTAACCATTTAACTCGGCCAAAAGATGCGGGTGAAGCCATCAGTGGCTAAGAACGCCGAAGAAACACTATGAAAATAGGAATAGCTGAATCTGACTCAGCTTATTCCCCTTTCTGGATTTTTAGCCATACAAATTACATGTCGTGAAAGGGACTCTTTTTTCTTTCATTAATATGGAATATAGTCTCTTTTGTTGGTTCTTTATTCCCATTATATCCAGTTGAGTTTGTTTCTTGAATTCTTCAACGCGTAAAGTGGTTTTAATAGTTGGTAGTGCCATATATTTTTTTTGTAACCTTTCAGATTTGGAGAGGACCTCACTTTTCCATTATTCTACACCAGGTATTCTTTACCATTGGTGTTGCTGGTCTCTTTTCCTCGTTCTGCTCATATGATGCAATTCCAACAAATTGGAGAAGAGTCAATAACTAAGGTCCCGTTTGATAGCCATGATTTTTCATGGAACATTTTCCAACTTTTGCACCTGTTTGATAGCAAAATTTTCCTCGAAATTTTTTTTCCTCCTTTCCACATTTTCCAACTTTTGGAGAAAAACATTTTCTTGTTGTTTTGGTTGAAATTGATTTTCCAACAATGGTAAAAAAAAAATCTTTTAATGGACAACTTTCATGCAAAACAAAATCAAACGAATGGTATTCGGTATGTTTTTTTTTTTTTTTTATGCAATTGGAACACATTTTAGACTCAATGGTAGAAAAAAATATCACTTTCATGGACAATTTCCATAAAAAAACGAATTCAAACGAAACCAGACTTTCAACATTTTTCAGGTGGAAAATTATATCAATCAAACACAATTAATTACAATTTCCAATAAAACAATTTTTAGACAATTCAATTCCCTGTAAAACATTTTCTTTCCACCCATTTTTCACCTTTGCAATCAAACGGATTCTAAGTGATTTGGGGTCCCATAGAAAATGCACGGACACCAGATTTTCTATTTTCTATGAGGAATTCTGTTAATAAGCTTGGTTTTGAAGGTCTAAAACGAGGATCGTATTTGTTTTAAGTAGTAGTGATCAAATTATGGGTTAACTGAACCAATTTACATTACTCAAATAATACATAGGCAATATGAGAGTTGGATCTTTACTCGTCCAACCCAATGAATTGGGCAAGTTGAGAGAGTTAGGCCCTTTCGATCAACTAATTCAACAAGTTGTGCGAGTTGATGTGAAAATTGTGTGTATAGACTTTGTTGCTCAAGCACACTTCACCCTCCCTCCTCTTCGAAAGTGGACACTAACCATAAATCACTTCAACATAGTTTATGATATTCTTGGCCCAGGCATGTTGGTGGGCCAGACTTCCAAGGCTCAACATAGTTTACATTTTGTTTCCCATAGGTGGCCAACTGCACAATCAAGTGCTGTCTTGTTCTGTTTCGATATAGAGGGTGGATTCAATTCAACTTACTTTACTTTACACCATTATACACTATGTCTTAGAGAACCTATTCGCGATAACTATGGCACTATTTGAGCCTCATTTTTTGTGAAAATAGGTTTTGAAATACTGAATTTTTAGAGAATGTGTTAAAAAATAAAATAATAAAAGAACTTTGAATTTAAGTGTAAAATTATTTGATAAGAAAATGTATGATTAAAAATAAATTTTGAAAAAAACGAATTTTTAAAAAATGCAGCTCAAATATAGGCTGTCTTTTGCTAGACAAGTTAGTTAGGACATTATGGTCATACCCACCTAAAGATTTGATTTACATGTTTTTGTAAGGTACAACTTTAGATGCCACAACAAACCTAATCAATGTGTGATGACTCATCAATAATTGCTCAACCATGTGGACATTTTTTAATGGAAAATACTTGTCACTCGTATAATCTTTTATATATTGGCGATGTGTTAAAAAAAGTGAGGAATTTTTTTCTTTTTATTTTGTTGACGAGATTTTATCATATCAAATATTGTCACATCATTCGTTGATAAACAAATTTGTAAGTGATGATATACATATGGCACAACCTTTTTTAACATCCTAGAAGATTACAAAAATTCCGCTCTATAAAAATAATAAAAAAAACTAAACTTTATTTGTAATAAATCTACAACTAAGTAAATTATCTTAAATTCAAACTATGTTCAATTCATTACTAAGACTTAATTTGTTTGATGTTTAGCGTCGACTTTAGTACCGTCATTTCTCGAGCATGGGGTATAGAGAAAGAAGAAAAATCAAGAGGATTTCGTGTAGTATGTATCGCTATCTATGAGTCATGTCACAATTATCCAATCAATGGTAAGAATCAAAGCTTGTTCTAATCATAGAAATTTTGAAATTTCAAAGTGACGGAAACAATATAATTTAGTCTAGAGATATCAATGGGTCGAGCCAAGCCGGGCCGGCCCTTTAAGCCACGAGCTCAGCTCATGAGCTTGTGGACCGAGGTGAGCTCGGCTCGGCCTACGAGCTCATGAGCTCACGAGCAGAGCCGCAAGCCCACGAGCTTTTTTGAATTTTTTTTTTTTTTACGTTTTTTTTTTTTAAATTTTCACGAGCTCGGGCTCGTCATTTGACGAGCCCGAGCGGCTCGTTGTTCGTATTTTAACGAGCCGAGCCGACGGGTCGCTCGGCCCGTTTGACATCTCTAATTTAGCCATTATTTGGTTATCATTATTTTCAAAATATATTTTTTCTTTTTCTTTTATATTTTTAACCACACATTTTTCATCAAATCACTATTTTAAAATACATTTTTGACAAATAAATAGAGCTCAAAGAAAGCTCTTAATTTCGGTGGGATTTTATTTGAGATGCACCACCAAATGATGACCTCAAAGCGATAGTCATTCCTTTTATAGATTCAATCAATTTGAGAAACTTGACTACAAAAAATTTTCTCATTAGATATGATTAATTATATCGTTACATCTTTAACTAGAGGTCGGGGTAAAGTCTCGTTAAGTTCGTAGTGTATTTATTTTATTATTAAAAAATAATAATTTGCTAGATAAAGTGGTTTAATCTTAAATAAAATGCAAGCAGTTGTGATTTGCCAATTAGCTAATTGAACTGATGACTAGATAAAGCAGAGGAGGGGAGATAGGTGTGTACGGCAAAGAGATGCTAACCTTTGGGAATGGATGTAATTTGAATAATCAGATTTCTTCAAGTCCAGTATAAACTAGTTTGATCTAATGATTAGTGTATGTTTGGATTTGATTATAAGTTGATTATAATTTAAAGTTGAAAGTTAAATTTTAAAGTGAGTTACAGCTTTGGCTGTCAGCTCCTTTTATTCAAATCCTGTCGATTTTTAAAGGCAGTAAAAAGCAGATCTCGTCTTCTTTTTATCATTTTTCATTGGATGGAATCATGATCTATTTTCTTTTACATTCTTTCATTATAATCTGTGTTTTTAATTAATTTTTTATTGAATTGATTAAAATGTACCGTGTAAGAAGTTTAGTACATTAATTGAATGGATAATTAGTGCACAATGTCATTACATTTTATTATTACTTTGTAAAACGTTTTTACCTTTTATTTTTTGACATTTTCATCTTTATTCTCAAATTTTATCGCGCAAAATGTCATTTTCATCCATTTTTTTCAATTAAAAGCTATGAAATGACGAATATACTATTCTGTTTAAATAAAAAAAAAAACTAATTGAAACCATATTCTCAAATTTTTTTAAAAAGTGCAAATGGGTCATAAATAAATTATTAAAAATGTAATTAGCACATAATATCCCTACATTTCACTACTATTGTGAAAAACGTTACTACCTTTTTTTCGCCCTAAATTACACACTTTAATTGTGCAAACCATCTTTTTTATTCATTTTCATCCAATTTTTCAATAAAAAAAAAAATTATGAAATGACGAATATATCATCATATTTAAAAAATAATAATAATGAAAATTATTTTTTTAATAATTTATTTGGGATTTGTTTGCATTTTTTTTAATTTCTAATGTTTTAATAATTTATTTGCGATTCGTTTGCAATTTTTTAATTTCTTATTTTTGAATTTCTAATTTTTTTTAGGATTCCTTTGCAATTTTTTTTTTAATTTCTAATTTTTTAATAATTTATTTGGGACTCGTTTGTAATTTTTTTAAAAAAAATAACTTCTAATTTTTTAGAGACTCATTTGCATATTTTAAAAAAAAAATCTAATTTTTTAAAGAATTTTATTTGGAATTCGTTTACACTTTCAAATTTTTTTTATAATTTATTTAGGATTCTTTTGCACTTTTGTTTAAAAAAAAAATTATTTCTACTTTTTAATATTTTATTTGGAACTTATTTGCACTTTTTAAAAAAATGGAATTATGGTTACAATTAGTTCTTTATTTCTTTTATTCAAATAAGAAGTTATATCCGTCATTTCATAGTTTTTTATTAAAAAAATTGGATAAAATTGATAAAAATAATTATTTACGCAATCAAATGTGTAATTAAAGATAAAATTGTAAAAAATGAAAGATACAACTATTTTTCACAGTAGCTTATTAGCACAAAACGTCCATACGTTTAACAATGAGTGTGCAAAACGTCACAACGTTTCATTTTTTTGCATTTTCGCCCCTATTTCAACGTTTCAGTGTGGAAAACATCATTTTCACTATTTTTCAGTGTAAAATGACCAATATACCCTCAAATTTAAATAAAACAAAGAAAATGAAATGAAAAATAAAAAATAAATTATAATTATACTCCCAAACTTTTTAAAAAGTGCAAGTGAGTCCAAAAGTCTTTTTAAAAGGTTTAAACACAAAACGTCCTTACGTTTGAAAGTTTTAAAAAAGTTTTGGAAGCACAATTGTAATTTATTTTTATTTTTATTTTCCTTTTTTGTTTTATTTAAATATGAAGGTATATTGGTCATTTTACATTGAAAAATAGTGAAAATGACATTTTCCGCAATGAAACGTTGAAATAAGGACGAAAATGTAAAAAGAAATGAAACGTAAAGACGTTTTACGCAATAAGTGTCAAATGTAGGGACGTTTTGTGCTATTGAGTAAATACAAACATGTTTGAAACGTATGGACGTTTTCCGCATTAAGTATCAAACATAGGGACGTTTTGTGCTTAAACATTTTAATAAGACTTTTGGACTCACTTGCACTTTTTAAAAAATTTGGGAGTATAATTACAATTTATTTTTTTATTTTTCATTTTATTTTCTTTGTTTTATTTAAATTTGAGGGTATATTGGTCATTTTAAACTGAAAAAATAGTGAAAATGATGTTTTTCACACTGAAACGTTGAAATATGGGCGAAAATGTAAAAAAATAAAACGTTGGGACGTTTTGCACACTCACTGTCAAATGTAGAGATTTTTTGTGCTAATAAGCCTTTTCACAATAATAGTGAAAAGTAAGGACATTATGTGCTAATTACCCTTTTTAATAATTTATTTTAGACTTTGTACTTTTTTAGAAATGAGATTAATAATTATTATTATTATTATTATAATAATAATACGGCTGTTTTTTCTTTATTTTATTAAACAAAAGGGTATATTCATCAATCGCATCTTTTAATTGAGAAACTTGATCAAAATGACATTTTACGTAATAAAATGTGAAAAAATGGTGAAAATAACAAAAATGAAAGGTATGAACGTTTTTCACAATAATAATGAAAGATAAAGACGTCATGTGCTAATTATCCCAAATAAAAAGTAATGAGATGAACACGATTAATTAAATTAATTACAAGCTAGTTTGTTAATCTTACAAGTCCACCTAAACACGACGCATTTGTCCAAAAAAATTTGAAAGAAAAAATTAAATACTCTTTTACCACTAAAATTTCCATGAGCAAACGGATTTAATTAGACCACCGTTTCTCAATCACTTAAAGAAATTTAAACGTGTAAATATATAAAATAAAAAAATTTGAACATGTAAATGTGTTCTATTTATTAGTGAAGGAGGACTTTGGACTTATTTGATGCCCAACCCCTCATCAAATATGAATGCTAGAATTTGTTTAAATTAAAAAAGATTAAAGAAGGCACGTGATAGAAAAGTGTAACTATCTAACATTATTATGCACCATAATAAACCCATGTTTGACGCACATTCTTTCAAAATTCATTTTCAATTACACATTTTTCAATAAAATAATATTTTTCTTATTTTTTAACCACATAATTCCCACCATATCAGAATTTAAAATACATTCATTCCTTAATAATATTCATCAAACACCCCCTAAATAATGAATTTTACTATTTGTACATAAAAAAATATACATAATACGATGTGAAGGGAAAATATTATGATAAAAACTGATTATATTTTAAACTGATAAATAGTAGAATGTTATATAAGATTATGTAATCGATTATATAAATTTTAGAATTAGTCTATATGTACCTAATGTTTTACATAATTGTCAAATGGCGACCCCCTATTGGGGGGCTACATACCGTCATTTAGCCATTATGTAAGGCATTAAGTAGAGCATTATATTATTCTAACATGATCCAAAATTTCAAGGCGCCCCTCAATAGGGGGCCGCCATTTGGTCATTATGTAAATCATTAAGTAGAGCATTATGTTATTCTAACATGATCCAAAATTTTAATGTAAATATAACAACATCCTAAATATAAAGGAAAATTGGCAGAATGGAAGTGGAAGGGATATAAGGGCCCGTCTAGTAGCCATTAAAATGGTCAAAATAATTCTTTTTCCTACCGTTGAACTCAACTTCAGCCGCAACAATTGACCGACTGTGAGTGGTGCGGGCCCCACTAACGGTCAGGAAAGTAATTAACATTTGGCCAAAATAAATACTAGACATACCCTAAGGCTGCGTTTGATAGGCAGCTTTTTCCATGGTTCCATTTTCCAACTTTTGTAGTGTTTGATTAACGAAATTTTCCCGGGAAAATATTTTCTAACTTTTTAAATTTTCCACCTTTTTGAGGAAAATAAATTCTTGATGTTTTGGTGAGAAAATGTTTTCCAGGTTTTTTTTTTTTTTTTTTGCAATTGAAAGAAATTCTAAACACAATGGTAAAAAATATTTTCACTTTTATTGACAATTTTCATGCAAAACAAAGTCAAACGAATGGTATTCGGTATGATTATTTTTTTTCAATTTTTTTTATTTTTTATTTTTTTATTTTTGGAACAAATTATAGATATAATAGTAGAAAATATTATCACTTTAATGGACAATTTTCATAAAAAATAAAGTCAAACGGACTCCAAACTTTCAACATTTTCCATAGAAAATTATACCAATCAAACACAATTAATTACAATTTTCAGTAAAATAATTTCTACGAAATTTTTTTCCCTGTAAAACATTTTCTTTCCATCCTGCAATCAAACAGACCATAACATTCTTTTATGTTTGGTAGATTAGGAAATATCTAAATAAAATCAATTTCATATACCATTTTTTTTTTGAAAACAAATATTAAAGTAAAAATAAATTCTTATTTTCATTCTTCTACTCATTTTTAACCATACACTCTACAATTAAATAATATTTTTCATTACATCAATAATTTTTCCTTCTTTTTCAACCACATATTATTTATCAATCTACTATTGCGGAATACATTCTTCCAAAATAATGTGACTCAAACACACCATAAAGCTTCCTAAATGCCTCCCATGACACTCCTCAAAAATCATATGTAGCTTCAAATTATCTTCATATAGGTTGGAATGACATTTTTCCTATTATTATTAAAATTGGCTTTCTTAGTTAATATGATTTTTAAAGTCAAAATAATTTTCTCAAGGCAAATGGACTTGATAAAATCATCAAAAGAAGTGTTAAATTTTATTTTTTTAAACCGTGCACGTTTGAACTTATTAATGAACTCTTATTTTAACAAGTTTGTATATATGTTCAAATGCATTAGCGAACTAGCGTGAATCAATAATGATTTTGATTTTTACTTCATTCGATTTTATTGAACACTTCATTAGAAATTTTATGCCAAATGTTATACAGAATAGCCACATGAATGTGGGTCCCACTTGATTTAAATATTATTTAAAAAAGTAAACCCCACACCATATTTTTGTGTCTTCCCTATTTTTTTTCGTTTCCGTATGGCAAGGAAGGTTTTTTATTTTTAGATAACTAAAAACACAAAGAGAACAGCCATGTAGTTTCTTGCTTCTTTGACAAAAAAAAAAAGAGGCTATTTTCTTTGAGATGTTACAAAATAGGCCAAGATGGGAGACCTAGCTCACAAACCATAAAATTTTGAAATGTTACTAGGCTAAATACTCACATCGACATAGTCACATAGATAGATACACACTGTACTCCTTGGATCTGCATAACTACAACTTAATTTATTTATTTATACTCACTACTTCCAAAATTGTGGACCTCATATTCTAAATGGACTAATTGAATCTCGAAAAATATTTTATTCCTAAGATTCCAGTTCAACGTTTAAGTCAAATTGTAAGTTCGACTATTCTAGAAGTGTTCTTTTTTTTTTTTCTTTTTTTTTTGGCTTTAAGCTTAAATGCAATATTGAAAATTGAAATGTTTTGCCCACTCAATTTTAAAATGTTAATTTAAAGAGTTTTTTAGAGCAAAATTCTAAAAATTAATTTTTAAAGTATAGAGCATTTCACTTTTAAAGATTTTTTTTTTTTTGAAGATATTCTAATAATTAATAAAAAATAATATGTCCAAGATAATTATACTGCCTTTCGACGTTTCATCTCTAAAGAATATTTTGAAAATGTTCTAATAAACAATATGTCCACTTTTTGATTTCTGATTTTTTCTTTTTCCTTCTTGAAATTCCATGAATATAAATGCCATATAGCCCCACTCTATCGACCTTCTTTTCTCGTGCCTCATCGTTTTCTGTCACCTGTATTTGTTCTCTCCTTTTATCTCCTCTCTTTCTTCTTTATTTATTTTTTTTCTTCTCCTTTTTTATTTGAAATCCTCTCTGTTAGAGGAGTCACATACAATTTTTGTACAGCTCTTTCAGGTAATTGAAATCTCTCTCTTTCTTCTTGTAGTGGAAAAGTGGGTGGACTAGTTCTTGTTTTCTATATATATATATATATATATATATATTTTAAGTTTCGAGAGAAGATGAAGTTTTGCTTCAATTCATTTTTATGTAGCTTTGGCGTTGAAAAATCTTGTTTCTGAAAGTTATTTTCTATTTTTGGGAAAAAATGAGTTCTTGGTGAACAAGAATTAATAAGTTTTGAATCTTTTTTTTTTTTTCACAGATGATCTGTTAGAGCTAATTTATCCCCTTCAAAGCACCGAAGTTTCATATGAAAATTATAAATTTCTCTACAGATCCGTTTAAATATTTGATCAATTCATAGAGGCGGCTGAAAATTGCCAATTATTTTCTTGATTTTCACGACAAGATTTACTTTAGATAAAAATTCATGTAGTCGTGAGATTTTGTTTGATCTGTTTCAACTTAATCACAAGGAGAATAATTCTGAAATGAATAAATAAATAAATAAAAGTTTCGATTTTTACAACAGATCTGTATAGGTTTCTCCTCAAATTGTTTATTATTATACTGATTATAAAACTTTTATTTTTGTCCGTAAGAACAAGTCAAAAATCTCTGCCGGCTGAGTTCCTGGTTTTTATCTTCTGCCACGTTGGCCGAATTTTAGCTTTAAAACAAAAGTTAAAGAACAATTTTTTCTTTGTATCGTGTGTTTAATTTATGTGATATCTCTGTTATTCTCATGTCCAATTTCTTTTCTAAATAAAAATTCCATCTTTTGATAAACACGCAGGTGTGTTATTTATATATACAAAAAATCTTGAAGTAAAAAATAAAATGAATCACTGTACAATTCAGAAGAACACTTTTACCGTCTGTGATGAGATGAAGGGCAAGAAAGAGGCGGTGGTTTGCCCTAAGCCCCGCCGTGTCGGCCTAATCCATGCAGCTGCTGCTTTTAATGATTCTCCTTCTACCAGACCCCTGAGGTGGCATTCCACGTAAGTCTTGTTACTTTTACACCTCTCTAATGATCTTTACATAATCCTGAATTATTTATTTGTCTATGTAGTTTAGATTTGTTTATTAACTTGTGATTTTCTGTGTCCGTTTAACAGCCATCAACTGGAGGCTTGTGATGCGAAGGCTGGAAATGAACTGCTGGAAATCATTCTGGCAAAGGTGTTTTCGATTTTTCTATTTCGATATGAATTTTTTTCACTTTGATATGTGGATCAGATGTATAATCCAAATCCGTTTTGAGTTTGTAAAAAATCCTTTTTACTTTGTTTTATTCTACAAAATTTGTTAGGTGAGTAAAATCGTATATTAAATCAAACGTTTGTTCTTATTTGCAGGGTGGTTTTGGCGCAGATCAATCAGTTGCTCAGGTGGCCTCGTCGCCCCCATTTTTTTCTGGGTCGCCGCCGAGTAGAGTATCTAACCCACTAATTCAAGATGCTCGATTTGGGGATGAGAAGGTCACTCCGGTTTCCCCAAGAGCAATCCCAATCCCATCTGGGCTGGGGCCATCCCCGTCCTCCACCCGTAAAGGGGGTCGTGTGCGGGCTAATTTTGGTAACAGTCCAGCTGTGAGGATAGAGGGTTTTGACAGCCTTGACAGGGACAGGCGCAATTGCAGCGTCCCTGCCCTGGCTTAGAGCAATCCCTGGGAAACTAGTACGTACAAAGAACTACTTAAGTTGAGAAAAGCTCAAGCATTCAATTGATTTAGCAGAGGAGTTTTGAACGTTTTGATCAAGTGAGCGCATAATACGGATTGTTGATCATTTTGTATAGTGTAAATATATTTCGAAGTGTCTGTAATTGAAGCAATGTGTCTATTTAAGCATACGAGTTATGGAAGTTATTGACCAAAATAATTTAGGGAGTCTGATGCTAAACCCTCTTTGTAATGATGTATGTAAGAGGTGAAAAGAGGGGAAACTTCATCAGGCTGTTTTCTGAGGAGAATCTGTGAGAAGTTTCACGTAGTTGGGTAAATCACATTGTAAATATGAAATATTAGTACAATTTTCTATTTTATAGTACTCTTGGTTCTAATTTTAGCCCTTGTTTGATGACCATTGTTTTGAACAGTGAATTTGTAGAGAATGTTTGGTTAAAAAGTAAGAAAAAGTTTTGGATTTACGTGTAGAATATTTTATTGTGTGAATATGGTTGAAAATGAGGTCATATGTATAAAAAATAGTTTTGAAAGAATGAGAAACAAACAGAAACTTAATGATGTGTTGTTCCATTCAAGAAGGGAGCAAGCCTTACCATTATTGGCTTAATAGTTCTTGTGGGTTTGTTGGTATTAAGTTGTATTATTGTGTTCGTTTTCTTGAACTGGCATGTGAAGTCATTTTCTTGTGGTGGAATTCATATGGCTATGAATCGAGATAACAAGTGGCTAAGCAATTTGATTGGTAAAATGTGGACGAAAGAAGAAAGGACTGTGCTATGTACTATGTGACACTACATGAAAGGTTTAATTAAGCGTGTTCTATAACATCACATTTACTTGAACTTGTCATTTATTGTCATGCAGTGTTGCATAAATTGATGTTTTAACACCTTGGGTTACGTAGCATTATTAGGAAGAAAATACAGAAAATTGAAATGGTAACTAAATTTTGTAGTTTAGCTCAAACTTTCAACATCCCTTTCTGATCTGCTGCTCTGTATTTCCTAGCCTTTGGCTTTTAGGTTGGTGGAGTAAATGGAGAATCAAATGCAATAAAAAGGGTGGCTAGTAAAGGGTAACATTCATTAATGAACCACAAAGTTGATCACAATGAGGTACTGAAAATGGTGTATTTTCTATTTCTTTATTTTGTATTATCTAACGTGGGATGTGAAAAGTTCTAGTTCTTTTATTCTCGGAGAAATTACTTTTTTATACGATTTCGGACGAGCCTTGAATCCTTATAGACTAAAAGGGAAATATATGCAATCTACATGTTGGTATATTTTCTCAATTTTATCGTTCTTTTTTTTTATTATTTGGAAATTTACTGTTAATCTAAGTTAAATCCTAGTTTTAAAATCTTTAATGAATTTTTTTTGTGCACATGCATGTAAATGTAGGCCATCCAAATTAGTATTTAGCAAGTATAATGAAACAATCAAACTTGCCCGTGAAGGTTCTTGGAAATGAAGATTCGACGATGATTATTTTTATTTGTGAAAACTTGAGGATTGAAAATCTGTTGGAGAAAATTTTACTTCTATTTCTTGGGTTAACTTCATAAAAAAGTTGAAGAGTACTTGAATTTGAAAGTTAGATACTTTGCTTGGCGGTGACTCAGAAAAAAAATAAAAAAATGGGAGCACTTAGGTGATGAAGACATGATGCATGACAAAGAGGAAGCATGCTATCATAATTCTTAGCATATCTCCCATGTTTGTGTGCGTTGCATAATACAAATGAGTTGATTCGCCATCCAATTTATTGTTCACCCAATGATTTATTGACATGTCACTTTAAAACAACATGTTCAACTTTTCTCTCACTGTCACTTGTGCTTAAAAATAGGTGTAAAATAATGTGTCAATAAATCACTGATGAATAGTAAATTGAAAGGTGAATTTTAGACAACAGATCTCAACTCTAAATACAAACTGCCACGTGAACGAAAGGAGACAATGGCTTCAAAAAAAATTTCCCAACGCAACCTTAATTAATTAAATTATGTGTATCTGACACGATAAAGAAAATTCTCTTCTTTTTTCTTCTCTATTCCTTTAAATTTGAGTTATAGACAAAGCTTATTAGAGATGAAATTTGACTTGACCCGTCTACTTACTAGACATTGTTGCCACTTGAATAGAAGATCTTTCTATTATCCGTCGCGTCAAATGCAATCTATATAATGCATTAGTGTTGCACATTTTCCCACCATTTCTATTTTATTATCTGTTAATTGACATCTTTTAATTATCTTTAGAATCCCTATGGACTATGGTTCAATTTCATTAGGTCAACAATTAGTTGGATCCTCTTTAATCATTCTTTAGGCCACCCCCTCTTTAATACCAACAGAACTTGGGCACAAATGATTTGGCACCCCCCTATTGGAGGGGGTGGCGGGTGAACTTGGGCACTCTGTCATCACTTCGATGTATTTTCTTAAGGTCGATAAATGATAGAATGGAGAATTCTATTAACGGTCTTTGGAAATTTGTAATTTATATTCCACGCAAAAAATGTTTTCCGAGATTTTGAATGAAATATAAAACAAGGAGTTAATTTTCCCTTTTTGCCCAAATCCGTGATCTTTATTAAGGATAATCTAGTAAATACTTTATTTCCCACATAAAATTATAATTGTCGCATAACTCTTTCGAAGACTTTCGAATTTTCTCAACAGCTGGGAGTATGTCTTGGACCATTTCCAGTCCTAATCGCAGTAAATGGTGATCAGCATTTTCGTCCGTAGTCCGTACAAGGCTTCGTAAAGCTGCTTTCCTATTGATAAGCTGCAGAAATCTTTCCCAATTATTTGAGAAATCCAGAATACATGCTCTAAGCATGTCCTCCAGTATTTGAATTCTTTGTTCTGTCTACCCATCGATTTGAGGATGGAATGATGTCTTATTCCCAATAATCTATGTAACTCTTTCCAAAAACATAATAAAATTGCCAATCACTGACTGTCTGAGGTCTATGGCGCTAGGTGCAGTTGCACGTTTTTCTGTATATACGAGTTCGAAAATTGCTTCACCTTGAAAGTCTTTTACATAGGAGAAAAAGGGCAAATTTAGTTAGTCGATCCACTATCACCCAAATAGAATCATATCCATTTTGCAACCCAGGGACGCAGTCCATGGTGATCTTTTCCCTTTCCAATTCAAGAATCAATAAAGGTTTCAATCTTCACTGCCGGTCTCTCATCTATTTTCACTTGTTGGCAGATCAAGCTTTTACTAAATACTCAAGACTATTTCATTTTCTTATATTCGACCACCAATATAAAGGTTTAATTTCTCGGTATATCTTCTACCTGGCTGGATAATTTAGGGACCATTATGAGCTTCCTTGAATATCTCGACTCATAATTCATCAACCATAGTTACATAAAATCGATTTTTGTATTGAAAAAATCCATCAAATGAAGTACTGTAGTCATAGGTTTTCCTTTCACCATTTTCTTTCCAATCTTTCCCACAATTTCGATGTTTCGCCTTCTAGTACATTTTCTCGATTATTATCTTTAAATATTATACAAACTTATTCCCTGTTTGTTTCCCTCATTTTAATGAAATTTCAGACTGTTACAGATTTTTTGGTTGCAACTTTTGACCTTCTTGTTTCACAAGGGGAAAATGAACGGTCAAAAAATTAATTCTTGGACTCCAATAATGAAAAACAAACAGGGGCTTATTGCATTAACTAGATATTAAGTTTTTTGGAGCATAACAATTTTCCACCCTGTGGGCTGCTACCATGACTCCTATATTACCACCTCGACTTCAGGCCTACCACCTTGACCGGGTGTCTAGATGGCACTTCAATATAGATAATTGGTCAAGCAATGCCCCTACTCAAGGGCTTTGACCTCGAACTCACCCCCCAAATCTCAACAAGAACTTCAAAGGCTCGACCTCTCTAGCTCATGGTGCCTCAAGATCAACTAATTGGTCGGCTTGATGTATGACTTCAAGCACGACCCTACTATAGGTCTCTAACCTCGTAATTTCCTGCAACTAGTATCCTTGGGCCTGTAGAGACCCAATTCTCTTCTCTAGCCATAAACACATCACTTCAAATGTGGGCTTGTCCTTGACCTACTCCCTATGGCCAAGGTACCCCAACCTAGTTACCCAACACACCATGTATTCCCGAGCCCATGTGCCCTTTTCCATCCTCTAGGAGATAGCAAATAACATACATTCTTGATAGATGACCCTAACCTCTATAGAGTTAGCAACTAGCGAAGTTTTAGTGGCAAGTGTTGGGAATATTTTCACTAAGAGAGGAAATAAATAAGAAATCAACAATTATGACCAGCAATAAAATGAACATAACCATGATGAAATTTTAGATTTAACAATGAAAATAACTAAAAGAAGATGATAAAATTATCTCATATTTACGCATATTGTAGTCAGGGACGTAGCCAGGTTTTGAAGTTCGGGGGGGCGAAAATATGGGGGGTGGAGGGGGGCAGGCCCCCCTCCCGGGGGTTCGGGGGCGGAGCCCCCGAAATTTTTTTTTTAACTAAGAGAATTGAAAACGACGATTTTGAGTACCAAAATAGTACTGAAATTCAATGTTCGATTCAATCACTACTGACTATCCTACTACTTAATTCTTAAATTCAAATATTCAATAACTAACAATTACACAAACTAACAGCAACTACTCTACTTAATTCTGAAATTCAAATATTCAAGAACAACTAAACATGCATTATGCATAAACCAGGTTGGGAATTGAGTTTTAATTAGTTGGGCTTGAGAATTGGGAACTTCGGTTTTGGATTGGATTTGGGCTATTGATTTATTTAAGTAACTATTTGATCTTTTGTTTAGATCTAAGATTTTTGTATGTTAAATTTTAAAATATAGGTTATTTACTCAATATTTATTAATGGAAAAAAATAAAAAATTTCAAAATTTTTGGGGCGAGTCAAAATCTTGGGGGGGGGCGAAATTGAAAAATACATTACAAATTAACTAGAAATAGTGTACCGCGGACAATGTTGGGGGGGCGGTCGCCCCCTCCCGCCCCCCTAGCTCCGTCTCTGATTGTAGTCTCTCCTTTTGTAGACTTTGATCTTCCACACAAAAACTTGAAAATAATCAATACAAGTAATCAAGAACTTCAATAACATGAAAAGCTTAAACACGATAAACGTTGTCCTCAAACGATATTTGCCCATCTCCAATACAATTTTGGTGCTTAAAGGTCTTCTGCCAAATGGTTTGGAGGATTAATCAAGCATTGTTATAGAAATACCAAAGCACTAAGTATTTCTACACAAACTTGAGAACACAAGGAGGGAAATATGAATATGGAAGAAGAAAGAAGTTGTTTCTTTTTATTTTGGAATGAATCATATACTTGTTATGTTCCAACATCTTCACAAGAAATATGATCATCTATATATAGCTCTCAGAAAATGTGTATGAAATTGTGCCAAAATATCTTCGAAAGGCACCAAATTCAAAAGTACAACAGATAAAAACGGCTAAAAAAATGATCGAAAATTTGTACCATACGGCCGCATGATATAAAACATATCGGGACAAAATGTCCCGATACATAGTCATGCGGCCGCATGGTTCACTCATGCAGCCATTAGATCAATTTTTGATTCAAAATCTCATTTTTATTGTTTTGAACAACAATATCAACAATCCCATACTTGTTCAAAATTCAATAAAATCTCATATTTAAAAATATATAATACTTATGCATAAGGATTATATATTTTTCAATTTGAATCTAACCATATTGTAATTCAAACAAAGTAATGTCGGAATCAAAGGTAGCATGAAACTTTGAAATAGTTATTCCATATGACAATACCGATTAGAACACACGCACGAGTATCACGTGTTCTCAAGTTCCTCAACTCGTTTAGTGCTAATATGGTATTACGCTCATCCTTTTCAACAAACTTTTAAGAGAGAAACTCTAACTTTCTATTGAAGCGGCACCACCTCGAAGTTTATTTAGGTGAAGTTCTTCCAGTATCTTTATTTCTTTTTAGAGATACTTGTATTTCGTACTGAACTTCATTAAGAAGTTATAACCCAACCCTCACTTCAGTAATAACCAGCATTATACAATTAGGATAAAGTTATTGCGTATTTTATAATACTGAAACTTTTCACATATCGAATGACTTGTTGTTACCATTTGAACCCGTGGATTACCTTTGAGTAATGACATGTAAGGTTGTCATAATTGGTGGATCTTTCGTTTTACGAGTTTCAACCATATCCTTCTCGAAATAGATATTACTAAATCTCTACTTAAATATTTAGATAAAGCGTCCGATATGTTCATAATTTAGTGTAGTTATGTCTTAGACTTATATGTCTAGACT
>CM032640.1:2942721-3179506 GCA_019097785.1 Fraxinus excelsior
TCATCGTTTTCTGTCACCTGTATTTGTTCTCTCCTTTTATCTCCTCTCTTTCTTCTTTATTTATTTTTTTTCTCCTCCTTTTTTATTTGAAATCCTCTGTGTTAGAGGAGTCACATACAATTTTTGTACAGCTCTTTCAGGTAATTGAAATCTCTCTCTTTCTTCTTGTAGTGGAAAAGTGGGTGGACTACTTCTTGTTTTCTATATATATATATTTTTTAAGTTTCGAGAGAAGATGAAGTTTTGCTTCAATTCATTTTTATGTAGCTTTGGCGTTGAAAAATCTTGTTTCTGAAAGTTATTTTCTATTTTTGGGAAAAAATGAGTTCTTGGTGAACAAGAATTAATAAGTTTTGAATCTTTTTTTTTTTTTCACAGATGATCTGTTAGAGCTAATTTATCCCCTTCAAAGCACCGAAGTTTCATATGAAAATTATAAATTTCTCTACAGATCCGTTTAAATATTTGATCAATTCATAGAGGCGGCTGAAAATTGCCAATTATTTTCTTGATTTTCACGACAAGATTTACTTTAGATAAAAATTCATGTAGTCGTGAGATTTTGTTTGATCTGTTTCAACTTAAGCACAAGGAGAATAATTCTGAAATGAATAAATAAATAAATAAAAGTTTCGATTTTTACAACAGATCTGTATAGGTTTCTCCTCAAATAGTTTATTATTATACTGATTATAAAACTTTTATTTTTGTCCGTAAGAACAAGTCAAAAATCTCTGCCGGCTGAGTTCCTGGTTTTTATCTTCTGCCACGTTGGCCGAATTTTAGCTTTAAAACAAAAGTTAAAGAACAATTTTTTCTTTGTATCGTGTGTTTAATTTATGTGATATCTCTGTTATTCTCATGTCCAATTTCTTTTCTAAATAAAAATTCCACTTTTGATAAACACGCAGGTGTGTTATTTATATATACAAAAAATCTTGAAGTAAAAAATAAAATGAATCACTGTACAATTCAGAAGAACACTTTTACTGTCTGTGATGAGATGAAGGGCAAGAAAGAGGCAGTGGTTTGCCCCAAGCCCCGCCGTGTCGGCCTAATCCATGCAGCTGCTGCTTTTAATGATTCTCCTTCTACCAGACCCCTGAGGTGGCATTCCATGTAAGTTTTGTAACTTTTACACCTCTCTAATGATCTTTACATAATCCTGAATTATTTATTTGTCTATGTAGTTTAGATTTGTTTATTAACTTGTGATTTTTCTGTGTCCGTTTAACAGCCATCAACTGGAGGCTTGTGATGCGAAGGCTGGAAATGAACTGCTGGAAATCATTCTGGCAAAGGTGTTTTCGATTTTTCTATTTCGATATGAATTTTTTTCACTTTGATATGTGGATCAGATGTATAATCCAAATCCGTTTTGAGTTTGTAAAAAATCCTTTTTACTTTGTTTATTCTACAAAATTTGTTACATGAGTAAAATCGTATATTAAATCAAACGTTTGTTCTTATTTGCAGGGTGGTTTTGGCGCAGATCAATCAGTTGCTCAGGTGGCCTCGTCGCCCCCATTTTTTTCTGGGTCGCCGCCGAGTAGAGTATCTAACCCACTAATTCAAGATGCTCGATTTGGGGATGAGAAGGTCACTCCGGTTTCCCCAAGAGCAATCCCAATCCCATCTGGGCTGGGGCCATCCCCGTCCTCCACCCGTAAAGGGGGTCGTGTGCGGGCTAATTTTGGTAACAGTCCAGCTGTGAGGATAGAGGGTTTTGACAGCCTTGACAGGGACAGGCGCAATTGCAGCGTCCCTGCCCTGGCTTAGAGCAATCCCTGGGAAACTAGTACGTACAAAGAACTACTTAAGTTGAGAAAAGCTCAAGCATTCAATTGATTTAGCAGAGGAGTTTTGAACGTTTTGATCAAGTGAGCGCATAATACGGATTGTTGATCATTTTGTATAGTGTAAATATATTTCGAAGTGTCTGTAATTGAAGCAATGTGTCTATTTAAGCATACGAGTTATGGAAGTTATTGACCAAAATAATTTAGGGAGTCTGATGCTAAACCCTCTTTGTAATGATGTATGTAAGAGGTGAAAAGAGGGGAAACTTCATCAGGCTGTTTTCTGAGGAGAATCTGTGAGAAGTTTCACGTAGTTGGGTAAATCACATTGTAAATATGAAATATTAGTACAATTTTCTATTTTATAGTACTCTTGGTTCTAATTTTAGCCCTTGTTTGATGACCATTGTTTTGAACAGTGAATTTGTAGAGAATGTTTGGTTAAAAAGTAAGAAAAAATTTTGGATTTACGTATAGAATATTTTATTGTGTGAATATGGTTGAAAATGAGGTCATATGTATAAAAAATAGTTTTGAAAGAATGAGAAACAAACAGAAATTTAATGATGTGTTGTTCCATTCAAGAAGGGAGCAAGCCTTACCATTATTGGCTTAATAGTTCTTGTGGGTTTGTTGGTATTAAGTTGTATTATTGTGTTCGTTTTCTTGAACTGGCATGTGAAGTCATTTTCTTGTGGTGGAATTCATATGGCTATGAATCACATAACAAGTGGCTAAGCAATTTGATTGGTAAAATGTGGACGAAAGAAGAAAGGACTGTGCTATGTACTATGTGACACTACATGAAAGGTTTAATTAAGCGTGTTCTATAACATCACATTTATTTGAACTTGTCATTTATTGTCACGCAGTTCTGCATAATTGATGTTTTAGCTCCAGTTGGATTACGTAGCATTATTAGAAAGAAAATACAGAAAATTGACATGGTAACTAAATTTTGTAGTTCAGCTCAAACTTTCAACATCCCTTTCTGATCTGCTGCTCTGTATTTCCTAGCCTTTGGCTTTTAGGTTGGTGGAGTAAATGGAGAATCAAATGCAATAAAAAGGGTGGCTAGTAAAGGGTAACATTCATTAATGAACCACAATGAGGCACTGAAAATGGTGTATTTTCTATTTCTTTATTTTGTATTATCAAACGTGGGATGTGAAAAGTTCTAGTCCTTTTGTTCTCGGAGAAATAGCTTTTTATACAATGTCACACGAGCTTTGAATCCTTGTAGTCTAAAAGGGAAATATATGCGATCTACATGTTGGTATATCTTCTCAATTTTATCGTTCTTTTTTTATTTGGAAATTTAGTGTTAATTTAAGTTAAATCCTAGTTTTAAAATTTTTAATGAAATTTTATAGTGCACGTGCACGTAAATGTAGGCCATCCAAATTAGTATTTAGAAAGTATAATGAAACAATCAAACTTGCCCGTGAAGGTTCTGGGAAATGAAGATTCGACGATGATTATTATTATTTGTGAAAACTTGAGGATTGAAAATCTGTTGGAGAAAATTTTACTTCTATTTCTTGGATTAACTTCATAAAAAAGTTGAAGAGTACTTGAATTTGAAAGTTAGATACTTTGCTTGGCGGTGACTCAGAAAAAAAATAAAAAAATGGGAGCACTTAGGTGATGAAGACATGATGCATGACAAAGAGGAAGCATGCTATCATAATTCTTAGCATATCTCCCATGTTTGTGTGCGTTGCATAATACAAATGAGTTGATTCGCCATCCAATTTATTGTTCACCCAATGATTTATTGACATGTCACTTTAAAACAACATGTTCAACTTTTCTCTCATTGTCACTTGTGCTTAAAAATAGGTGTAAAATAACGTGTCAATAAATCACTGATGAATAGTAAATTGAAAGGTGAATTTTAGACAACAGATCTCAACTCTAAATACAAACTGCCACGTGAACGAAAGGAGACAATGGCTTCAAAAAAAATTTCCCAACGCAACCTTAATTAATTAAATTATGTGTATCTGACACGATAAAGAAAATTCTCTTCTTTTTTCTTCTCTATTCCTTTAAATTTGAGTTATAGACAAAGCTTATTAGAGATGAAATTTGACTTGACCCGTCTACTTACTAGACATTGTTGCCACTTGAATAGAAGATCTTTCTATTATCCGTCGCGTCAAATGCAATCTATATAATTCATTATTGTTGCACATTTTCCCACCATTTCTATTTTATTATCTGTTAATTGACATCTTTTAATTATCTTTAGAATCCCTATGGACTATGGTTCAATTTCATTAGGTCAACAATTAGTTGGATCCTCTTTAATCATTCTTTAGGCCACCCCCTCTTTAATACCAACAGAACTTCTTTATTATGAGTTTTTTCGTCTGGTGCATTAGTATTTTCTCTAAGGATAATTCTACTTTGCCCAAGTAGAGTTACAAAAGTGGGGGTGTTCAAATGATTTGGCACGGGGGCAGAGGGGGCGGCGGGTGAACTTGGGCACTCTAGCATCACTCTGATGTATTTTCTTAAGGTCGATAAATGATAGAATGGAGAATTCTATTAACGTTCTTTGGAAATTTGTAATTTATATTCCACGCAACAAATATTTTCCGAGATTTTGAATGAAATATAAAACAAGGAGTTAATTTTCCCTTTTTGCCCAAATCCATGATCTTTATTAAGGATAATCTAGTAAATACTTTATTTCCCACATAAAATTATAATGGCCGCATAACTCTTTCGAAGACTTTCGAATTGTCTCAACAGCTGGGAGTATGTCTTGGACCATTTCCAGTCCTAATCGCAGTAAATGGTGATCAGCATTTTCGCCCGTAGTCCGTACAAGGCTTCGTAAAGCTGCTTTCCTATTGATAAGCTGCAAAAATCTTTCCCAATTATTTGAGAAATCCAGAATACATGCTTTAAGCATGTCCTCCAGTATTTGAATTCTTTGTTCTGTCTACCCATCGATTTGAGGATGGAATGATGTCTTATTCCCAATAATCTATGTAACTCTTTCCAAAAACATAATAAAATTGCCAATCACTGACTGACTGAGGTCTATGGTGCTAGGTGCAGTTGCACGTTTTTCTGTATATACGAGTTCGAAAATTGCTTCATCTTGAAAGTCTTTTTCATCCCTTTCCAATTCAAGAATCAATAAAGGTTTCAATCTTCACTGCCGGTCTCTTATCTATTTTCACTTGTTGGCAGATCAAGCTTTTACTAAATACTCAAGACTATTTCATTTTCTTATATTCGACCACCAATATAAAGGTTTAATTTCTCGGTATATCTTCTACCTGGCTGGATAATTTAGGGACCATTATGAGCTTCCTTGAATATCTCGACTCATAATTCATCAACCATAGTTACATAAAATCGATTTTTGTATTGAAAAAATCCATCAAATGAAGTACTGTAGTCATAGGTTTTCCTTTCACCATTTTCTTTCCAATCTTTCCCACAATTTCAATGTTTCGCCTTCTAGTACCTTTTCTCCATTATTATCTTTAAATATTATACAAACTTATTCCCTGTTTGTTTCCAATTGTTTCCCTCATTTTAATGAAATTTCAGACTGTTACAAATTTTTTGGTTGCAACTTTCGACCTTCTTGTTTCACAAGGGGAAAATGAACGGTCAAAAAATTAATTCTTGGACTCCAATAATGAAAAACAAACAGGGGCTTATTGCATTAACTAGATATTTTAGAAGATATTAAATTTTTTGGAGCATAACAATTTTCCACCCTGTGGGCTGCTACCATGACTCCTATATTACCACCTCGACTTCAGGCCTACCACCTTGATCGGGTGTCTAGATGGCACTTCAATATAGATAATTGGTCAAGCAATACCCCTCCTCAAGGGCTTTGACCTCGAACTCACCCCCCAAATCTCAACAAGAACTTCAAAGGCTCGACCTCTCTAGCTCATGGTGCCTCAAGATCAACTAATTGGTCGGCTTGATGTATGACTTCAAGCACGACCCTACTATAGGTCTCTAATCTCGTAATTTCCTGCAACTAGTATCCTTGGGCCTGTAGAGACCCAATTCTCTTCTCTAGCCATAAACACATCACTTCAAATGTGGCCTTGTCCTTGACCTACTCCCTATGGCCAAGGTACCCCAACCTAGTTACCCAACACACCATGTATTCCCGAGCCCATGTGCCCTTTTCCATCCTCTAGGAGATAGCAAATAACATACATTCTTGATAGACGACCCTAACCTCTATAGAGTTAGCAACTAGCGAAGTTTTAGTGGCAAGTGTTGGGAATATTTTCACTAAGAGAGGAAATAAAAAAAAATCAACAATTATGACCAGCAATAAGATGAACATAACCATGATGAAATTTTAGATTTAACAATGAAAATAACTAAAAGAAGATGATAAAATTATCTCATATTTACGCATATTGTAGTCTCTCCTTTTGTAGACTTTGATCTTCCACACAAAAACTTGAAAATAATCAATACAAGTAATCAAGAACTTCAATAACATGAAAGGCTTAAACACGATACACGTTGTCCTCAAACGATATTTGCCCATCTCCGATACAATTTTGGTGCTTAAAGGTCTTCTGCCAAATGGTTTGGAGAATTAATCAAGTCTTGTTATAGAAATATCAAAGCACTAAGTATTTCTACACAAACTTGAGAACACAAGGAGGGAAATATGAATATGGAAGAAGAAAGAAGTTGTTTCTTTTTATTTTGGAATGAATCATATACTTGTTATGTTTTTTCCAACATCTTCACAAGAAATATGATCATCTATATATAGCTCTCAGAAAATGTGTATGAAATTGTGCCAAAATATCTTCGAAAGGCACCAAATTCAAAAGTACAACAGATAAAAACGGCTAAAAAAATGATCGAAAATTTGTACCATACGGCCGCATGATATAAAACATATCGGGACAAAATGTCCCGGTACATAGTCATGCGGCCGCATGGTTCACTCATGCAGCCATTAGATCAATTTTTCATTCAAAATCTCATTTTTATTGTTTTGAACAACAATATCAACAATCCCCTACTTGTTCAAAATTCAATAAAATCTCATATTTAAAAATATACAATACTTATGCATAAGGATTATATATTTTTCAATTTGAATCTAACAATAGTGTAATTCAAACAAAGTAATGTCGGAATCAAAGGTAGCATGAAACTTTGAAATAGTTATTCCATATAACAATACCGATTAGAACACACGCACGAGTATCACGTGTTCTCAAGTTCCTCAACTCGTTTAGCGTTAATATGGTATTACGCTCATCCTTTTCAACAAACTTTTAAGAGAGAAACTCTAACTTTCTATTGAAGCGGCACCACCTCGAAGTTTATTTAGGTAAAGTTCTTCCAGTATCTTTATTTCTTTTTAGAGATACTTGTATTTCGTACTGAACTTCATTAAGAAGTTATAACCCAACCCTCACTTCAGTAATAACCAGCATTATATAATTAGGATAAGGTTATTGCGTATTTTATAATGCTGAAACTTTTCACATATCGAATGACTTATTGTTACCATTTGAACCCGTGGATTACCTTTTGAGTAATGACAGGTAAGGTTGTCATCATTGGTGGATCTTTCGTTTTACGAGTTTCAACCATATCCCTCTCGAAATAGATATTACTAAATCTCTACTTAAATATTTAGATAAAGCGTCTGCTATGTTCATAGTTTAGTGTAGTTATGTCTTAGACTTATATGTCTAGACTTTCCATTACATATGACTTAGTATCTCATCAAATATAGCTAGTCAATGATCGATTCATTTGATAGATACAAATTGTCACCCACTAAGAAATCTTTTTACGAAACAACATGCTTCTCACTAACTTTATGTAAAGCTTTATCAATTTCCACTTATGGTTGGATGATTTCTATTAAACACTACGCAAATCAATCATATTTACTAGTGTATTTCAGAATCATGAGTGTTCAATATTTTATTGAACATCATAATGCATTTCAACTTTATGAATATTATCCAAGCATTCTAGTTGCTTTTGCATACCCAAACAAATGCCATAATTGGCTTTCAACCCATCACAACCATTTTAAACTAGTGTATATCAGCATTATAATTATATAAGAGCTCTCTTACTTTTTCACTTCATAGACATTCTTCTATGACCATAAGGTATAAGGAAATGAATCTTTTAATTTAAGTTGCCCCCACAATTCCTTAATAAGGAATGCACATGCAATCTAGTAAAGATGCATTATATAAGTTCACAAACATTAATGTTGACCCCCACACTTTGGGTTATACTTGAACTTAAAGTTTATCAACTCTTTCATAGTTCAATTCATTCTCAAATAGATAATGTCTATATCAAATGTTTCGAGGATTAAGTTCTTCGTCAATCCTCAATATATTTCAATTGCACACAATGTACTGTACATCAATTACATTTAATTTAATCACAATTTGATCAAGGTGTTCTCATAGATCAATAAAACTTTTCAATCATAAACCAATTTTAATTGGTTTCACGCATTGTTGTATAGTACCATGAAGAGTGATAAGCATCCTCATTCACAAGAATTGCAATTTCTTCAAATATATGCAATTATCGTATTTATGATATTTCACAAGATAGTTTTATTTCATGTCAAATTATGGGTACCTTTTAACCATATTTACCATACTCTTATGCAAATATAACATTGCATAAATCATCTTATTTTATTGAGGCTATCATTATTTTATTGAGGCTATCATTATTAACTAAAATTAATAACATCTCAAAAGACATGAAATCAATCAACTAATTCATCATGTCAATTTCATACTCCTATATAATAAATAGTCATGAAAATGAATTCATAATTCTAAACATTCAATTATTTCTCATAAAACTATTGAATAAAATCAACGAATGTACTTCAATACATATATATCATGTTATAGAGTCACTATCTATTGTGTACATTTAATCACTACAATACACAAATTCAATACCCATGAACATAAATATTATTTTAATGCAATTTTCAACAAATTGATGAAACATGATTTTTCTAGTTCAAATATTACAATCGAACATTTTACCGTATTCATAATACTTCAAACGGTATGATATAAATTTATTCATGCAATATCATGATTCTTATTGCAAATATAATTCAATATGCACACAAGATCTTCATAACATAGTTTCATCATTAGATATCATATATGCTCTATAATGCATAGATTCTAATACATGATATTCTATGGTACGTATCTCAATTTAAACAGAATTTATATATGCACAATAAACAAAAATCCATATTAAAGATGTTGAAGATATCATGTCAATAATATGCATATTATATTCATATCAATACGTACCATTTATAATCATGAAATCGAAATTAGAATTCGACTTACCAAAATAGTTGAGAAGATAATGTATTAATTTTACCAAATTTCATCACTTCGTTAAGCCTTGGTGATTCCATTCTTCATCGCACAAATATCGTTTGAGATTGTTGGGAATATTTTCACTAAGAGAGGAAATGGAGAAGAAATCAACAATTATGACCAGCAATAAAATGAACAAAATCATGATGAAACTTTAAATTTAACAATGGAAATAACTAAAAGAAGACGATAAACTTATCTCATATTTACGCATTGTAGTCTCACATTTTGTAGACTTTGATATTCCACACAAAGATTTGAAAATAATCAATACAAGTAATCCAGAACTTCAATGACATGAAATGCTCAAATACGATAAACGTTGTCCTCAAACGATATTTGCCCCTCTACAATACAATTTTGGTGCTTAAAGATCTTCCGACAAATGGTTTGGAGGATTAATCAAGTCTTCTTATAGAAATACCAAAGCACCAAGTATTTCTACCCAAACTTGAGAACACAAGGAGGGAAATATGAATATGGAAGAAGAAAGAAGTTATTTCTTTTCATTTTGGAAAGAATCATATACTTGTTATATTTTTTCCAACATCTTCACAAGAAATATGATCATCTATATATAGCTCTCAGAAAATGTGTACGAAATGGTGCCAAAATATCTTCAAAAGGCACCAAATTCAAAACTACAATGGATAAAAATAGCTAAAAAAATGGACGAAAATTTGTACCATGCAGCCATTAGATCCATTTCTCATTCCAAGTCTCATTTTTATTGTTTTGAACAACAATATCAACAAGAAGTTCCCCAACCTTTCCTTTGACTTATCATACGACGTACCCAAGGCTCAATCTCCATAACATCCTAATTCTACTCGAACTCTACTATCTAGGTCCTACTTTTCTTCGACAAAGGAAGAACATTTCTATCAAAACTGTAATATACCATTGTACCAAGACTCCTAGGTCTACGAGGACTCATAGTCCATTGGATCACGCACTATTTACGAGTGTACTAATCCTCCTAGGATTACACCATAAACTATTATAAATACATACAACTTGTTCATTATCCAGGTAGACCTTATACTTTAAACTTTCACAAACAATTAATTGTGCTTCTCTCTGTATCATTGCTCACTTAAGCATCTAAGGGACAACGGGGTAAATACCCCATACCTTTGGCTCAGATTATAAGAAGCCATGTTCGTGATCTTAGCTTAAGCTTGGATACACTTAGGATTTTTGACATCAATACCCATTTCCAATCTTGTTTCCCCATTTATTTATTTTAACATAATGTAATAAATAAAACAACCCTGCTGCTTGTCCAGGGTTAAAACCCAACCAAAAAACAGGGGCGCCACTTGGCGCCCCCTATTGGATGGTGGGCTGTCAATGGCACAAGAAGCTTTTTTCTAAATAAAATAAAAATAAGTCTCAGAGTGGGTTCTGAGCAAAGGCCATGTTCCTTGTTCCCACATCGCAATCAAGCATGGCCTTCTGTCAATTGTCATCCCTATGATTCATATTATTAAAAAAATTAAAAACAATAATTAATTTTTTTTAGACAATTAAATGATTCTCTAGAAAAAAAAAGATGGCCTCTAATTCTAGATGCAAATATTTGATCCTGCTTATGGGTTCAAATCATTATGTTCTAATAAGAAATATTTGTATATTAATTCCATGTGACCGCAATGTGTTCCAGCTTGTCTTACCAACTAGCGCTTTATTGTTCGCTCTCGATCCATTCATTTTCATCGTCTGAGCTTTCAAAGATATACATACTGAACCCTAGCAGGTATCTAAGCATTAGGTACATTCCAATTTTAAGATTTTTGACATCTTGAATTTTTATAAATTTCACATAAGAAAAAGGCTATTTTCATTATCAGAACCAACCTGATTTCTTACATATTGCATTGCACGAAAACAAAAGAAAAAATTCATTAGTTGTAAAGTATATAATTAAGATTTTTTTTTTTTTTTTCAATATTACAAAGTGCTGTCTAATACTGCTAAAATGCTATAAGAACATCTCCAATATACTCTTTGTTTTTAAAGAGTATCTTGTATGTAATAGATGTTATCTTTAAATTTTATAACACTCCACAAACTCTTTATTTTAGATATTCATTTAACTTTTTCAATAAACATTTAGCCCCTATTCGGTGTAACTAAAAATCATATTTTTAGTAAATTTTGATAAAAATTGATGAACTGGATAATTAAAAAAATGATAAAAATTGTGGACACCATGAAATATATCTTAAAATTAATTATTAACTTTGATTTACATTTAATCAAATTTTTAAGTCACACCAAACTTGGGCTAAAGGTTTTTGCCATCTTTTTTCCAAATAAAATTTTAAAAATGTCCTTTATTGACTAATTTATTTAAATACTATTTAAATAATTAAACGAGTTGAGCATTGAAAATTGCAATTCTTAAATGCAATTAATATAAAATTTAAAGGATAATGCTTCTAGCATTGATGGTGTTATAATATGAGTTTATGTAATAATATGTTATATCTTCAAAGAATAATGTTATATAACATTAATAGTGCTAGAACATCAGTTTATGCAGCTATATTTGATATATCCAATTAAATAGTAATGTATTCTTACATTTAAATGAATCAATCATTTAATATTATCTATGTTGTCACCTGGATTTGTGTTAAACATCAGGTGCTAAATAATAATATTATTAATTAAATGTAGATTATATGGCTCATTTATTATCTCTTAGTGTCACTAGACTCATGTCGTAACATCAATGATGCTATTACTTAAATACAAAGAGATCGGATGTGTTTAATTCTCCAAATGTGGAGAATTAAGCCTACCTTTTATTTTAAAATGTTAAATTAAAGGGTTCAATAGAATTTAATTCAAATGATTGACTCTTTAAAATAAAAAATATTTTACTTTTAGAGAATCTCTTGATGATTCTCTAAGTACTGGAGTCTAACACCATAATAATATACTACATCACCTCAAAAGCTTGTATAAAACTTGTCTATGATTCAGTGAAGTAGCATTAAAACTGGGACTTTCTATTTTGGGTAAACAATCAATATATTGGTAGTGATCAAGTTTGTAACTTCCATGGTGATTGCTGAATGACTTGTTATCAATAACATACATCTGGAAATGATCACTCTCAGTTGGCGTCAATAGGCTGCAAACGTGAGTTTCTTCTCGTTTCACTCGAAATGTGGCCATTATACGGGGGAAATATTATATTGTTTAAGGCTACATCATGGGAGGTGACAGTCACATCAGGTTTACTGTTGCCTTTTTTATATCGCAAGTGTACGATTTCGTAACAAGTAATATAGTGGACATATGAGTCTGGATTATCATTCCCACGAGAACTATACTTTAGTCTTAACCTACTTTTCATAATAAAGGATTGTGATAATTGTGAATATTGATTTTCTAAAATGAACTAAATGCCTAAAACAAATGAAAATTATAATGAAATAACAAATACAAATGGATCAAAGATTCATGCATGTAAGATATCTTAGGGCAAAATAATTTCATCTAATGATCACCTTAGTTCCCAATTCAAGTATCTAGCCTAATAGTGTTCGATTGAATTCTCCTACGGTATTCAATTTACTCTTCTCGAGTTCTCATTGAGCCTATTTAACTAACGCAATTCCATATCCCTATTCGAATTACCCTAAGTTAAACAAGTTATGATACTAGGAATTCATATAACAACCGCAGTACTGGGTATAAGTATCTCTACACGTTATACTTCGTTACCAAATTTTATTACACGTTCTAAGTCTCAAACTCACCTCTCGATTCGTAAGAAACTCAATGGATCATCAAATTATTGATCAAGTAATTCAATACATTGCAATCATAATAAAATTAACACATAGAAGAATAAAACACAGAATTCTTGAATTAAAGAACTAAGGGTCTAAATAGATTATGTTGTTTGCCCTAATAAAGAATTTAGTTACACATAATGTAAAAATAAAAACAAACAAATAAATTTGAATACATCACCAGATTATTGAAATAAAGATATGGAAAAAAAAATAAACTTTTGCACCAAGGTGGTCTTCGTCTTCCAATATTTGCTTTGATTTTGAATCCCTTGATATTTTTCTCATTTGAATTGTACTTTTAATCTTGTATATTTGTTTTCTCAATGTGTGGAACCCTCTTTTCAATGGGTGGAAACCCATTTTCATGCCTCTTTAGGTCTATTTATACTTCCATATATGTTCTTGGCCAATTTGGAGTCTTTTGTGGAGTTTTCGCTGCCCAAACAATAAAAACCTAAAATTTGTGGCGGCGCAGAGCGCCTGGGTGCTGAAAATCTGAATATAATCGGGTTTATAGCTAATGAGCGCTGAGCCACTGTCCAACATGCGTCTATTTCAGTATTTTTGTCATAACCTTTGATCCTAATGTCCGATTAAGGCGATTCAAAATGCGTTGGAAAGATAACTTAAAGGGCTACAACTTTAATAGAAATAGTTATTTTCCAATTCGAACATTTACTAAGCCAAAAATGGATCTCAATCTCCAACTAGAAATTTAGACATCCATGTGTGGTTGAAAATTGATTTGTTTTCGCTCCTTTTGATATTTAGTTGTATCCATTTGACCCCTAACATTCTCGAATCTTTATCGTGAGCTTCGACACAACTTTTAAGTATATGAACTTTAGCCCCATAACTTTGGATTTTGCCATTTTTCGCTTCTTTCTTTCAATTTTACTTTCATTCACTAAATTTCACCAAATAACACATTATATGATAAATTAGGTTATAATTCCATTAAAAGAATTACGAATATGAATATTTTAGAGCCCGATTAAGTGTATAAATTGCACTTATCAAACACCCCAAACTTAAGCATTTGTTTGTCCTCAAACAAAACCATAACCTAATTTAACAAGCACACAAACATGCAATGTTAATTACCTAATTGGTGGTTAGTCAATCAAGTAAAGCAATAAGATTTGGCTAGTTATCCTGGCTTTTTATTTTGGGATTGAAATCATAATAAAAAATTTATGTACAGCTTCAAAATCGTAATACAAAAATTAAAATCTACTTTTCCAATGTAAAATCGACGCGTGTGTGTGTGAAGAATTAAGCAAGGCATTATGAATTCATACATTGTTTCAATTCCCGACCCTCGGTAGTCAAATATGTTCTTTCATCACTCGTAAGATTCACACACCCCTAAACTTATTATTTTCACTCTTTTCTAGTGTGTGAACTAAGGTTAGATTATTATTATTATTATTTTTATTATCCTCGCCTCTCTATTTTGACAAAATTTCATCAATTGCAGTTCAACATTTCAATAAATAAGGATTCTCCATTAAGTCTGATTTATTAATCTCTAGGACTTAACTGGGCTAACAATCTCTTATCAAAAGTCAATTTTTTTAAACAAGTGTCTGAAACTTAACCAAGGTATTTGGTGCGTCTTCTGTTTCATGCACATGTTTTTTCTACTTTTTTTCCAATTTTTTTTTTGATGATTTCTTCATTTATTTGAAGCATTTTCTCCCTTAAACTTTCTAAATAACTCATGTAACAAGCTTTCGTCCGATGACTCCCAGGTCAGATGACCATAGGGCGCTAGGTTTTAAAGACCCTTACAGGCTTAATTGCTCGGATCATAAAGATTATGAAGAGAATTTTTCTAATAAAGTATTTTTATATGCATTGATTAGTGCAATGTCCTTCATTTAACACCAATCCAAGTAAAACGACTTCTAACTTGAGATTTTCACCTAATTGCATCATATTGACCTTATACAATCCACACAAGGTTTTTAATTTCACACATGGAACAGTGACATCCCTCAAACTATTCTAAATTTGGTCTAAGAATGTAAAATTTAGTGATTTTGACTATAGTCTACTATTTCAACATATCCAATTATGAAATCAACTCATTCCTACACAATATTTAAATTAATTCATGTACTCAATATATATCAAATTTCTCATGAAAAAGCAAAAATTAATCTAAGCTTGCAACTTATTCACCATTCACAAATCAATTCATGATTCAACATATTCATTATTGCAAAAAAAAATTATTCTTTATATATATATATATATATATATATAAAGAATAATTTTTTTTTCACTAAAGCAAGCACACAAAAACACATAAAAATAAAATGAAAACTCATGGTTTCCATCCCAAAACTTAAGTTAGACATTGTCATCGATGTCTTTAATTCTAAATCCGCATATAAAGGGGTGGGGAAGAAAGTGAAGAAAATACTCCCCTAATATTTAAAATTAGCTAAAAATCTGCCATTTCTCAGCAATATTTAAGACCGGCTTTCATACTGCTCATGCTTATACTCATACTGTCAACAGAAATAATGGGATGTGATGCCAGTTTAAAGAGGTTTAGTCCATTGGGCTAGGATGAAACTGGGCTAAGCCCACTTGCCGGGATTAAATTGGCCATTGCCTGATAACTCAAAATGGAATAAACCCAAACCCGAGCCCAACTATGGATGACACGTGTGCTGCTCTGGATTGTTGATCACTTGCTGAGATCCACGGTGATGAATGTTGGTATTTAAGGAACCTGAGTGGTTGCCCTAATCAGTTTTTTCATCTGGTTTCTGCAAAAAGTTTCTGTGTTTTCTCTCTGAGTCTCTTCTCATTCTCTCTTTTCATCTACTGTGTGTTACCCTAAAAAGCTTCTGGTTTTTAGGGGTTGAATCTAAGTGATTCGAGTCTTTATGATTCTTCGTTTGAGTGTTTAGAGTTGAGATCGGTTAGTTGATTCTTGGTCCATTGAAGTAGCTGTGATTGTTTGTTCATTTTGTGAGGATTAGGGTTTGTGGTTGTTTCGTTTTGTACAGAAAGGCACAATGTAATTCTGATCCCAAACATAATCAATCCCTAATGTTGATGATCTTTTATTGATCGTTTGTGTTCTTAAGTATTTTGATTCCGTTTCAAGTTGTATCAAGAATCAAGATCTTCGCTACTTTTAGGGTGGCTTAGTGTCCTTTCGCAGAAAATTAATTTTCACAACAAGATTTTAACAGATTTGACGATTGGAAGAAACCCTAGATCTTATAGTTCACAGATCGTGGTTTCATAAAAAATATTTTTTAAAGTTGATCACATAATCATGTTTTCATCAAAAACAAGGAAATCATTTTTTTAAAAATAACAATAAATATAAAAATGTGGCAAAGTAACTTTCTTTCATTTCAAAGCTCAAAAACAAAATATTATAATAACATAAACTATCATTAAAAACGTGATGTGCTAAATAATGAAAGATTAAATATAAAAATTTGATAAAAAAATAATAATAAAGAACATAAGTGCTATAGTGAACAAATGTTGATGATTTTAATTAGAATCGTGCTACGTGTACATAGATGTACACATAATAGTTGACATAATGAGAATTGGGTGGGGCCTATGCTACATAGAGATGGTACAAAAACTCGCCCCGCCCCCACGGGTTGGCAGGGCAGGGATCGCCACCCGGTAAAGAATTAAAAAAATTACAAATTATTTAAAAAAAATAAAAAAATTAGTTGACTGAAAAAGGAATAATAATAAAAAAATAAACGAGGCGGGAAATGGGGGCAAGCCCGCGCCCCGCCCCATCTAAGGTGGGGAGAGGGTGGGTGGGGGAGTGACGGCCCTCGCCCCGCCTTGCCCCTTGTCATCTCTAATATTACAATATCGTGGGCCTCACACCATTCACACTATGTGAATGTACACAAAGATTAATCATTTTAATTAATATATGCCACCTATAATAATGATTTCTATCTCAAATTTTAATTAATATATGCCACATTATGTGAACATCTATGTGTACATTTATCTACACAAAGTAAAAAAGCTTCGATTCTTGTATAGAGTGAAAAAAATAATCAGAAAGTTGTTAGCTATTAATGGCACGTTCAGTTATACGCAATGTTGGTGGTGAGAGAGTAACTAACGCCAATTAAATTAAATTTAAATGGATAAAAAAAATATTAATATGGAGTAACAAGTCAGTATTTTATTAGAAGGACAATTATGGTTATGGAGGCTAAATTCTTTAAATTAATACGATTGAATCTATGCAGATCATCTACCATTCTACGTACATACCTGCATGCTAAATATTCAATGAATAAGCGTATTTCGATTAAAAAAAGGTTGAATGCATCCACTGGTACCTCAAACAAAACAAAATGCCCACGTGACCGTCGAAACTTGCAAAAATGCTCTCATCACCAAGCACGCCGATTTTCTAAATTAATCTACGGACCTCTATACATAGCAAAATTGCAAAGCAAATGAAACAAAGAAAAATGAAGAGGCAAAGGGAAAACCTCCTAAGAGGAACCAAGATGGCACCACCCACAAAGCCGACAAAGAAGGGTTCGAGAATGGCGGTGACGATGCCGAAAGAGGCGGTGGTGAAGGTAGTGGAAGACCGGAAGGAGCTGGAAGCCAAGGAGAGTGACATGATGATGTCGGAGGAGATGGTGGAATGGGATGAATGGGGAAGTTTGTGGAGTGAAGTGGATGAGCAAATGTCATGGGCTACATGTTGGTGTCCGTTTTGGGATATGGAGTTAATTGGAGATGCTTATAATGAATTGTATAGCGATGTTTTATGGGATGATGATATTTGGGACTTGAAGGGAAATGATTCTACGATGAATAATGTTACTCATCATTAGTACAGATTACACTATCAGTTTATGTAACAGTGAATCTTTTAATTCCCTCCCGGTGTTAATCTATAGTAACGATGAATTGCATTGTTACTTTAACATTTGAAATCTATGAATAACATACAGGTTGCTATTTAAAAAAAAAAAAACTTAATTTGAATTTATTGTTAGGGTATCAAAATCGATTATTGAAGTTTTTATTCTTTCATGAACCCCAACTGATCTCTTAACGAAAATTTGAATACAAGTGTCAATTTCACTTTGCTTTTGTATGCAGCTGGAAATAAGATGCATCACAACGCCTAGGATATTTCACCTCGAATGAGAAAATTAGATGGTTAATATACAAATCTTACTATCTCAAAAAAAGGTCAAGATCAAGTTAAAAACTATTTGATGCTTAGCTACCTAATAAATTTAAGTTGTCTAAAATCGAGAAAGTTCAATGGAGAAGACTCTAATGACCATCTCGACAATCAGTAATCATAGATGGAGTTAAATGAAGCCTCTTATGTAACAACATATCGAGTTATTTTCATCATTTTAGTAGGAGGTACCATAAGGTAGTACAAAATTAAATTAGAAGATAAAGATTGTGGACAAAAACACGCAATTAACTAGTTAATTAAAATTTTGCTTTTACAGTTTTAACTTCTGTTTGTTCCTGTTAGGAATATTGTGTCTAACTCCACCTAATAAAATCGGCTTATTAGGGGAGGATTGCACTCACCTTATTAAGTGGATCATTTATATTTTTCCAAACAATGTGAGATTCTAATACGCCCCCTCACGCACAGCGTGGACCATGCCAAACAACTGTGAATAAATCGATATTGGGTGACACCCAACATTGCATAATTGGGCCTAGCTCTGATACCATGTTAGGAATATTAGGTCTAACTCCACCTAATAAAATCGACTTATTAGGGGATGATTGCCCTCACCTTATTAAATGGATCATTTTTTTTTTCCCAACCAATGTGAGATTCTAATAGTTCCACATTTTTCTTCATTTTTAGAAAAATTTGTACCGTTGAAGGGCTCACACCTGGCCTTTTATTTTTTACTTTCATCTCACACTTTTCTTGAATTGCACGCTCCAATGGAACAATTTTTCTTTCTCTTTCTCTTTCTTGGAATAATGCCGTCCAAACATAGGCTTTTACATAGGCCGTAGACGATAAGGAAAAAAAAATGTATGAAAGTAAGAAATCCAGAAAAAATAAAAAATAAAATGCAGTACTCCTTACGAGACTTCAGAAAAGTGAAAGTAAAAATTGCTCTACAGGAGAAATTGCTTTACGTACAAAGTCACATTTTCAGCCAATCTCACATTGACGCGTGTAAGACACAAGACACAGATGCAGTGAGCGTAGCCGGCCCAATTCACTTTCGTTTGACTTGTGCGTGCATCAACTCATGTGGGCCTCAGATTCCGACAACTTTCACTGGCTCGATGCTTTTGATTTGATTTATTTTCTTTTCCCACTTTATGCAAACAAAAAAACAGCACCACCGCAAAGAAAAAACTCCACACATTTCACTCTACTACTCTCTCTCTCAGTTCACACACACTCTCTGGAAGAGTAAAGTGAAGTAGAGATGGGGGAAGGAAAAGGGTCGACTCTAGTTCATTTACTAGTCATAGTTTTGAGCTTAACGGCATTTGGCTTTGCTATTGCTGCTGAGCGCCGCCGAAGCACTGTAATACCCTCTCTCTCTCTCTCTCTCTCTCTCTCTCTCTCTCTCTCTCGCGATTGCATATACGTTTGAGCAAGGATTGAAATTTTGCGGTTGCATTTTGGATTTTGCTAACTTGTAACTTTTATTATGAAATTTGAAAATTTCTGGCAAAGTTAAAGTGATGTGACATTGGTGTTATCTAGAAACTAGAAAGCATGTTAAGGACTTCAAATTTTGATTGTAACATATTTTTTTGTTTTGGATCTCTCTTTTTGGTTTCATATAAAGGACTTATTCGATTTCTGAAGGAAGGTTTTGTTGCGTTGATGTACATTTATTTCTTGCAATTTTTTGAAATGTAAGAATTTGGACCTCCAATCAACCAAAACCGAGCCCAGATAAACCACAATCAACACCACGACACAAACCCATCTCCTCCAACCGACACCAACCCATCTACCGGTTGCTCCCAAGTATTTAGCCCACAAAGGACAAGGTGTGGAGTGTTAGTAGCCTCAATAATCAGCCACCAAGGCTAGAAGAAGAAGAGAGGTCGAGCACAAAGCAAAACCCGGAACCACCAAGGCAAAGGGACGCTCCTCTCACTCAAAATCACGGCAACTACATTTTCTCCCACACCCTCAAACACTAGAAACCGGGTAGTATATATATCACGAGGGTTGGCTTTTAGGTTAAACAAGTAGAGGCCCAATAAGTTCAACAAACGAGTGGGCTATCAACTAAAAGCCGTCCAAGGTAATTGGCCGAGCCATGAGCAACACTAAACAAATTAGGCTACTTCAAATGGTCCACTTAGGGTGTCGGGATGGTACGTTCATTGTGGTGTCGACATTCCACTTCAATCATCGGCCGAGACCTATGAAGACTAATCCAACAAAACGATTTAACATCATAACCCGGATTTATTGGGTATAAAAAAACCCAACATGAAAGAGTTCGTTTTTTTGTTTTTAAGATTTTTCAAGTATTCTGAATACCGAGGAATAGAAATTTGAACTATTTTGCGCATCAACCTCCAGGCTTTTTGAGATTGATTGTTTCTTGCTAAAAAATTAGAATGGCGAAAAATGCAGAGTTCAAGTTGCACAAAATGGGAACTTTGAATCTTCTAGTGCTTGTCTTGTAGATTTCAAAATCTACTGTTGATGATGTTGATTACCCATTGTAATATTCTCAACGCTGATGTGGTGCCAAACTAAATACTCTTATGATCAAAAAATTCTGTCGCGTGGGAGCGCTGTTAAATAATGTGAGTATATTTCGACAGAGCATGTGCTGGAAGTATTTGTATATCTTTACAAGTGAGGTAGATACGTATGTACAACTACTTATAGGACCGTGAGATAACTTATATGAGGAGAATTTGTTCCTCTTTTGAACGAGCACAATCCCTGCATAGAGTCATAGTATATCTATTATGGTTATCATGGTTTCATCGACGTGTTAGGTGGGTTTGATCAGCCAAATATCTTATCGTGATGATGAACTGCTGAGCTCCAATTTAGTAGTACCCTTGTGCAAATGCCTAACTAGGCTAGGGATCTCTCCGAGATTGGTTCCGACACTGCCCTCTTATGGTTAGACAAGGATTTATTAGGTCAAGGTCTAGTAAAATAGTGCTTGTACAGTATTCAATTGATCAATGAGTAGCAAGCAACATGAGTTCTGATTTCACGTGATTCAGACTTTTCCAGGAGAGAGAATTTTCCACAAAAGTTAAGTCACTTTTTCATCCACACACATCCAGTTGTCCATTATTACTCTTGCCATCTCTTCTGCAGTTGCTCAAGTAAAACTTCCTCTAGGTTAGAACATCTTGTGTTGGTGCCTAGTGCAGAGGCAGTTATCAAAGGCGTCTCCTTCAATGTCGTTTGACTCAGTTACCTACAATTTGAAGCATTTTGTAAATCTACATCTTAGATCTTTCACTTGTAAAAAAGCTGGATTCTTATTCAGTACTACTTAAGCAACATGGACTTTCAGATCCTATTCGCCCACAACTTAAAATTGTTGCAACCACCATCATGGCTTGTACTTGGCCCAATAGTTAGAAGACCTGAAGAAGTGCAAGGACTATTGTAGGTGTCTCCTTTGTGTGACTTGAGTACAAGGTCATCAATGCTCCCTTTGGAAATAGGCTTTATGTTGTATAACTACCATGCTTGTGGCCCGCTTCTTGTCTCTTATCGTTTTGGTTCTTTAGTCTTTCTATAAGAAAGTTGGCCAATGCATGAGCCATTTCATTAGTTGTTTGGACATATTAAATTTGTGCAAGACTAATTTTAGCAGATAAAAGGTCTTCAACATGATTATAAGAATTTATTATACATAAGCAGACAAGTGATAGCTTTTCCATCAGTACACGCGTAGATGAGTTGGGTTCTTTACACAAAGAAGTCAGGCTTTCTTCCGGGTAGAAGCCCAGTTCTTTTCAACAATCAAAATTTTGGTTTTTTTTTATATATTATTATTATTATTATTATTCAACTTCCATGAGTGCATTTTAACGAAGTATGCTTTATTTTGATTGCTTCCATCTTCTCATGCAAGAGTTAAATAATTGAGGCTTCAGAGGTAGGCATAAACAAGATTAGAGGTTTCCCTCTGCTTGGCTTAAAGAGAAGTAATGTTGAAGTGAACTGAGGTACTCTTTCATTCCCTGACGATGTCCAAATGCTCTAGACCTCTGAATATAAACTAGTCATGTACCAAGCAACGATCAATCAATGTTTCTTTCACATAAGTCAACGCACTCAACATCACTTTCTAGTCAGTTGACTACTTTGTATTATTTGTTATTCTTGAGAAGCATGCATTTTCTAATCAGTTGAAATTCATTGCATTCTAAGCTGTTTGGAAACCGCTTAGATTAAACATAATTTAAGATTATACTACAAATAAAGCAGACAAGAGCCAGTTTTGTTTTTGAGTATTGTTACAATTACCAAGAAAATTCTACAAGTTCTCGTCAAGATTGATATGGTGAATATATGCGTTCTTTTCGGTTCTACAGGCAGTGTTGCACAAAGCAAAGAAATCTGCACCTTCCAATAGGAAAAGTCTATTCTATTTCGACATACTTGGTATAGGCTTTTTTTTTTAGTTAAAGGAGGGCGGTACCTCCAAGATTTTATTAATATGCTCTCACTTGTGGCAGAGGAATACCGTGATTACATGAAAATAAAGAGAACAATAAAAAGAGAGAGTACTACTTCCCTTACAATAAAAGTAAACGACGAAGAATAAAGCAATAAATGAGGAAGTACTACTTCCTTTACAATAAGAACTAATGTAAAAAAAAAAAATACAAAGAATAAGTATTGAAAGTTAAAATAAAATTCAAACTCTGATATTGGGCAATCTATGTCTGTCAACCTATACTAGCATCCTAATATGTCGTGGTAGGTGAAGTGGTCCATATACCTAATATCGTCGGATCCCAACTCTCAGCAGCAAGAGCATCTACAACCTGGTTTTCTTCTCTGTAAATGTGTGAAACTGTATCTCCGTTGAAGGATACGATATCTGTGATACGTCTATGTATGCCTTTAATAGCCCATGGTCCTCCTCCTCCTCTAGTGATGTAGTGAATAGCCATTGTAGAATCTGATTCAACCCAAATCGCTGAATAACCCAGTCCTTGAGTTAGTAAAATGCCATCAAGAATAGCCCGGAGCTCTGCATCTAATATCATGCATGGTTCATACGAAGCTGAGAAAGTCCGGATACAGTGTCTTGCGTGATCTTTGATGATATCTCCCCCACTTGCATAACCATCCTTGATGCATCAATCAGTATTAACCTTGACAGATTCGACTGATGGAGTGCGCCACCATACTAGAATAGGGGGAGAGTCCATAAAAATACTAAATATGGGGGCAAGTATCAAATCCTCTCGCCAATATAAAATTTTGGATTAGGTTTACTCAGATCAAGCTGTTTGGGGCTGTATTATGGGGACCTAGCTTTTCCTAATTCTCTTGGGATAAAAAGATGAATGGCACAGGATGATCTTGCCCTTTGATAAAACTATGCCCTAATCTTTTTATGTATTTCTCGACGAATGGAAGGAGAGAGTGGGATCTTTTCCTTTTGTTTGCTTCCTTAATGTGACCTGGATCAACAATCATTAATTTGTCCAGTCGATATATGTTTCATCATTACTTCTTTTTGCTAAACCCAACCATTTTCCGAGATACCTACAATCCTTAGCATTGATACACACACCCATATTGTCACAGTATATCGTCACTAGCTACACAGCATTAGTGACTATATCCAGATGTCCAAGGAACCTCTTAAACCATGATGCTTCTTGTATATCATTGCTGAGAAAGGAAATTACTCAGCTTCCATCTTCTTTAATGCTACATGGATATTCTTCTTGCTACTCGACATGATAATACGAGGGTTAAGCAGGAAGGACTTCCTTTTCTTCATTTTTTGGCTGGTGGGAGGGGCTTGGACAGGATCCAACTGGGTCCGCTGTGCTTCGAAATTGTTCCATTTCATAATTCTCGCACAATGTTAACTCTTTCTAGTATGATATTTATATTTTTGCAACTTTTTTCTTGCATGGCAGGGAGTACTACATAAAGATGGTTTCACCAATCGAACATACTGTGTTTACGAGTCAGATGTTGCCACTGGATATGGAGTGGGGGCTTTCTTGTTTCTTCTCTCAAGTGAGTCATTGCTTATGGGTGTGACAAAATGCATGTGTTTCGGAAGACCTTTAGCACCTGGAGGGAACCGTGCCTGGACCATAATATATTTTGTATCATCATGGTAAGTGACACCACCCAGCTTCTTTATGGATATAATGCACCTTCTATTTTATGTCTTCCTTTTTTCTTCTATTTTCTTTTCTGATCTCTTTTTTTCCTCAATGATTTATATTTGGCTACAGTATGATGATGTGGAATATCTTAATATTATCGAGTTTTTGGATCTTTTTGTATGTTTCAACACCTGGATCCAACATAATATACATATCTGGCACACTGCCGTATAAATTTCTAAATCTTAACAAAAAAAGGTATATATTTTTGCAGGATGACATTCCTCGTGGCAGAAGCATGTATAATAGCTGGTGCAAAGAATAATGCCTATCATACCCAATATCGGAATATGGTCTATGCAGATAACTTGTCTTGTGATGCATTACGAAAAGGTGTATTCATTTCTGGAGCAGTCTTCGTGGTTACAACTATGGTCCTTAATGTCTATTACTACATGTACTTCACTAAAGCCACAACTCAACCAGCTCACAAAGCTAATCGTGCTGCTTCAACTGTCGGAATGGCTGGGCGTGCATAGATTTTTCTTACGAGAAAGAACTTTTCTTCCCGGTATCCTCTGAAGAGCCTGATATTGTATAAGAAAATGATCTGCAGATCTGTTATCACGTGATATTAGTTTTAAGTATATACGGTAAACTTAGTTGCAGCTAAAAATCAGCTTCAGAAGTAGAAAGCTGTTTCAATTTTTTTCTTGGGACATTTCAGCTTGAAGTTGCCTTGAATAATTCTTCTAATTTGAGTGGAAGCGAGGTATAAATGGACCTGAATGTTATTTTAAAGGTAGCCATTATAAGTACTTCTGTTGTGATTTGGCTGTAAGGTGGATGTTTATCTTGTCTTGCTGTGTAATCATGTGTCTTCAGTTATTTGAGGCTGGGTTTTTCTTAATATATTGGCTGATATTTGCATCTGGGAAAATCATGAAGAAAGAACATTTAGTCAATTATTTTTCTTATGTCATATATTAACATTTTTGTCAACCATAGAACTATTTTTTAAGTAAGCTTTACCCAAACATGCTTGTTAAAAAGTATTACTAATTTGAACATGTAAAATTACTTGTAACATTGTTAAGTTCAGCAAAATAAGGTAATATAATATCCAATATTAAATTGTTCAGGTTTTGGCACATGGCAAAGGGTGGGGGGGGGGGGGGGGATTTTCCAGATTTTATAATATTTCAAGTAATGATATATGTACAAACTGGGACTGATTTATGGTGGATTTTCGCCATGCTTCATTATATGAGTTATCTCATCCCTCTAGACTCGAGTGCCTCGACCAATTAGTTGCGGATTAGTGTCGGGGTTTAGATTCAACAAAAACGAGTTTACTAAAAAATGTATGCTGGTGACTTAACCATAAATTTGATAAAGATTCAGGGAAGAAAGAGAAATTTGAATAGGGGCAAGGAGAAAATGGCAAATGCAGAATAAGCCCAAGAAGTAAAGTTTAAAGGGACTTAGTAAAAGACACACCATAGATTTAATGTGATGTCACAAAATGCCTAAAATTTACTGTAAAAGACAGTAAGAGAGGAACAAAACTAAAAGGGTCTCTACTTTATTGCATTCAGAAAGTCAGACAATAACTTGGCTTTTCAACACTGCAGATTTTAATTTCTTCTGGTTCTCTTTTTCACTGTGTGATCACAACATTGCCTACATTTTTATTTTTGTGCGAATTTTGGAACAAAATCCGACAATCAGCAATGTTTGCTTTGGGGTTTTGTACTTTTAGAGACTGTTGTGGAGTTCAAACTCTAATGAAAAGGTGAATCTTTTCATGCATAGACGTGAATTTTTTTATTTTTATTTTTGAACAAACAATAAAATTTTCATTCACTTCATCAATGAGAAGAGTGTTTACAAGGAAACTAGGAGGGTTATCAAACCGCACATTATTCTAAAAAACGGCAAGTTTGGTAAGAGTATCTGATGTAGGACAACTAGCTTTGGAATTTGAGGAAGTGCTGGACAGAAAATTGGCAAAGAAAAATCGCGTCAAGGGTAATTTTGTCATTTGTCGCAACGGTGTCGGAATGGGCTAAAATTTGACAGGTTGATTGGAAACGGCCCGAAAAGTTGGACTCGGGATGTCCCGAGATCTCGTGATTTTAGCCAAATTCCTTTGTTGAGGCCCCCGAATAATCAATTTTCGTATTTCCCGTTTTAGATTTTCGTTATTTTTGGAACAATTTCCTTTTCTATGTTTTTAGGGTTTCTTGTAATGCCTATTTAAAGGCTTTTGGACGTTTTTCCGTCATTATTGATTTTGAATAAAATTTCGTTTTTGGAGAATTTCAGTTCTCTTATTTTCAAGATTTACGCTAATAAATCTTGTTACTTCCGTTCTGCGTCAGTATCAGCCATTTTATTAGCTCCCTTCGAATTAGTGAACAAGAAAGGTGTAGGAAAGAGGCCATCAGTATCATGATCTTGCTAGGGATTGCACCTTCTAAAGTCGCATCTGATACAACATTACTACAATCACATGTTGAGAATTAGAAATCATAATTCTATATCACTAAGAGCAATAAAATCATAATAAGAAAATAAATACACAATGACACGCAAGATTTATTGAGATTCACCTCAATGTGAGACTCTACAGCTTAATAACATACTCACCAACATATAGATCAATAATACTATATTCTTAATATGTACAATACACTCGTCAATATATATGAGATGACATTTTATCATGCTAAAATGTCTTAATTACATGAATATGTGAATTGTTGGATTATTTAATAATTTTCATACTATTCCAAGATAGTTTTGTGGATGTTACATGGATATGACAATTCCGTGGACATGTAGCCCACACTTGACATCACTTCTTTCATTTGTGTTCTTACCATTGCTAACTAAGCCTCTTGTTATATTATTGGACAAAAACAAAATCGTTTTGAGGCAAAAGGAGGATGTCAAACTTGTACATGGCAAAAACCCCCCAGCTGCATTTGCTTAATTACATTTTGAATAATGAGAAACAACAAAGGCATGTCACACCAGCCTCACAGGCCTCGATATGGTAAATAAAATAAAAATTATCAATTATTTTATCTAATTTAACGTTCTAATTATGACATAAATATTAATATCCATTTCTCATTGGATGTCACTATCAATTTTCTGTTGCTTTTTATTATTATTAATTTCACGTGACACTCTAAGAAGCATCGTGTTCACAATAAATTAAGTCATGGTACGTTTCTAACATGGTACATAATTCATCTCTATTTGAGTTAGCTAAATAGATAATAAAAATTTAAGTTAAAGAAAACAATTAATTTCAACCACAAATTTCATTAAATCCACAATTTATATCAACCTTTCAATCGCACATTTCATCAAATTTTATTAAAATCTACTATATTATTTTTCTCTTTAATAATTTAGCCTTCGTTTGGATACAAATTTATACATGATTTATAAATTTAGTCAAAAAAAAAAAAAAACTAATTTTAACCATACATTCACATTTATTATTCATTATTATTCACATATTTCTGAAAATCTATTACTTTTTATCTTTATAAATCATTTTTACATTAAATAATTTAACATTTGATAAGTGTATAAAATACACTTATTTGGGCTCCAAAATATTGACATTTTGTAATTCTTTTAATGAAATTATAACCTAATTTATTATATAATGTGTTATTAGGTAAAACTCTGTGAATGGAAGTGAAATTGAAAGAAATGACGAAAAATGGCAAGATCCAAAGTTTGGGGGCTAAAGTGAAAATATTCAAAAGTTGTGTCGAAGCTCACAATAAAGATTCGAGAATGCTATGGGTCAAATGGATACAACTAAAGATTAAAATGAGTGAAAACAAATCAATTTTCAACCGCACAATGATATCTAAATTTTTAGCTGGAGATTGAAATCCATTTTTATCCTAGTAAACATTCGAATTGGAAAAGAGTTATTTCTATCAGAGTTGTAGCTCTTTGAGTTATCTTTTCAACCCATTTTTAATCGTCTTAATCGGATATCGGGAGAAAAAGTTATAACAACAATACTGAAACAGACGCAGGTTGGATAGCGACTCAGCGCCCCGACGCTACAAACCCGATTATTTTCAGCGACCAAGCGCTGCCCCACAGCACACAGATTTTAGGTTTTTATAGTTTAGGCAGCAAAAACCTCACAAAAGACTCCAAATTGGTCAAGAACGTGTAGGAAAGTATAAATAGATCTAAGGAAGCATGAAAAATGGGGTTCCCACACATTGAAAAGAGGGTTCCGCACTTTGTAAAATTGACAGAAAAACATAAGATCGAAGAGGAATTCGCGAGAAGAAACACATCAAGGATTCGAGTTCAAATTAGGATTGGAAGCGGAAAAAGATCTTGGTGTATGAGCTGATTCTTTTCCATCTTTTTTATCAATTAAATCAAGTGATGTATTCGAATATGTTTATTTATTTCATCTTTTTCATCATGTTTAGCTAAATTCCTTATTATGGCAAACAATGTAATCTATTTGATACTCTAAGTTCTTTAATTCAATAATTCCGTGTTTTATTCTTCCATGTGTTGATTTTATTATGATTGCAATGCATTGAATTACCTGATCAATAATTTAATGATCCATTGAGTTTATTACGAATCGAGAGGTAAGTTTGAGACTTAGAACGTGTAATAAAATTCGATAACAAAGTATAACGTGTAGAGATACATATACCTAGTACTGCGGTCGTTATATGAATTCATAGTGCCATAACTCTTTTAACTAAGAGTAATTCGCATATAGATATAGAATTGAATTAGTTAAATAGGCTCAATGAGAACTCGAGAGGGGTAAATTGAATACCGTAGGAGAATTCGGTCGAACACTACATTAGGCTAAAATCTTGAATTGGGAACTAAGGTGATCGTTAGATGCAATTGTTTTGCCCTAATATATCTTACATACATGGATCTTTGATCTATTTGTATTTGTTATTTCATCATAATTTTCATTTGTTTTAGGTATTTAGTTCATTTAAGAAAATCAATATTCATAACTATCACAATCCTTTATTTAGTTGTCTTTTATCAAATAGGAGTTAGGAAAAGTAGGTTAAGACTAAAGTATAGTTCTCGTGGAACGATAATCTGGATTCAAATGTCAACTATATTATTTGTTACGATATCATGCACTTGCGATATAAAAAAAAACCCAACAAGTTTTTGGCGCCGTTGTCGGGAACTATTTACTTTTAGTCTTAATTTGTTTTTTTAAAATGCTATTTGAATTGTTTATTTTCTTTTTATTTTTATTTTTTTTCTATTTTAGTTTTTTTTTCTTTTTTAGGATATAAAAAAAAATTAAAAATCGCATAATAAAAGATGGCAGAGATGAATTTCGACAATATGCTCGTGTGTGATTTCATCATAAGACAACAACAATTGACAGTTTAAGGAATTCTTGAGGGAGATGTGCTTGTGGGGGATTTCATTATAGGATAGAGACTACAAGCTCTAAAAGCGGAATGTGTAATTAATGAAACTGCCATGGGTGACTTGCCTGTTGCATTCTTTCCCTCACACAAACTTGATATGGGTGATTTGCATGTGAAATTATTTCTTCTACAGATTACTAATGCATCATTTAAGTGAATCAAATTCACCAAACTACCAACAAATACAATAAGAGGAAAAGACTTTCAATAAAGATGTCATTGTCTCTGTGCCAAAAGTTTTGGATACGAATGTTGAACTCTAGAAAAATTCAATTAAAGAATAAGAGCCTAAAAAATCAAAAAATTCATCACAATAGGTGAAAAAGAACTCGAAACATTCAAAGAAGAGGAAATCATCGACTTCATCGTTTGCTCAAAAGTGGATTTTGTGATTAAACCTTATGAAGAGATTAAAGTATATATTGTTGAATTCAAAACGGGTGATGAGGAAAAGTCATACTACGTGGAGAAGAGCAATGCCAAAATTTGGAGAAAAATTGCAATATGGAACAAAATCAAATTAAACAAGTTAAGTAGGGCCTCCAAATCAATATTTAAAGTGACATGACACGCTCGTGCAAAAAGTCAAGCTAATAACTTTAAAGAAGCGCTTCTTGAGAGGCAACCAATGCTTTCTTTTTTATTTATTTATTTATTTATTTTTGAGTTTTAGGATAGTTTAGTTTATTTCAAATTATTTATGATTCATAATCTATACCTCGTTTCCTCTTAGGTCTTTTATATGTTCATTGATTTATTAGATGTTAGAACTAAGTAACACTTATTCCAGTTATTTGATCTTAATGCTTTATTTGATTTTTTAAGAACACGACGTCAATGAACATTTAAACCAATATTTACTAAGAAGCCAAAGGGAGTAATATGAAAACTAGTCATATCAGGGGAGTCTTTTCTTCACTTTTTTCCCCACCCCTTTATATGCGATTTTAGAATTAAGACATTAAGGACAATGTCTAATTTAAGTTTGGGGGTGGAAAACACGAGTTTTCATAATTGTATGTGTTTTTGTGTGCTTTTATTATTTTAGTGAAAAAAAAAATATTTTCGTGTGCTTGTGTGAATTAGTTGGTCTGACTGGCAATGATGAATATATTGAATCATGTATTGATCTATGAATGGTGAATAAATTGCATATTTAGATTATTTTTTTCTTTTTCATGTGAAATTTTGATATATATTGAACACATGAATTAAGTTAAGCATTGTTTAATAATAAGTTGATTTCATAATTGAATAGGTTGAAATAGTAGACCATAGATGCTAAACCCAAAACCATTAAATTTTACATTCTTGGACCAAATTTAGTATAGTTTAGGGGAATTCCACTGTTGTAGGAAAATGTTGAGATAAATATGAATTCCATGTGTGAAATTAAAAATCTTGTGTGGATTGTCTAAAGTCAATAGGATGCAATTGGGTGAAAATCTCAAGTTATGGGTCGTTTTACTTGAATTGATGTTAAATGAGGGACATTGCACTAATCAATGCATACAAAAATACTTTATTAGAAAAATTCTCTTCGTAACTTTTATGACTCGAGTAATTAAGCATATAAAGGTCTTTAAGACTTGATGCTCTATAGTCATCTGACTTGGGAGTTATCGGCCGAAAACTTGTTACAAGGGTCATTTAGAAAATTTAAAGGAAAGAATGCTTCAAATAAAGATAAAAAAATATTGAAAAAAAATCAGAAAAAACAGGTGCATGAAATAAAATAAGTAAAGTATATCTTTACGTTTTTCTCATATAAAAAAACTAAAAAAAATAATTATATTAAAAAAAACCCTATTACCCACCCCACCCCAAACCAACCAAAATCCTCAAAATGTCGGCACCACCACACCCATCTCCGCCACGTCCTTCAACCACCAATATTCGGCGTCTATTTCCACCACCCAACCATGCGCCATTGTTGTCTCCAATTTCTAATCTTATGTTTACTGTGATTAAATTGTAATTGTTGAATCTTTGTTTGATTTCAGAAATTTCGACCATGTCAGAAGGAGATGACCTTTGCAGTTTTTGGGTGAATAACAATCCCACAACCGAGAACTACTTGCGGCAAGCACCATGGCTGATTGGTAATGATTAGTGATTGTTGTCCCTAAACAAATTCAACCAGCAACCGCACGGACAACAACATGCGTTTTCGTTGCAGCTTTCAGAAGCTGGGTGAAGTAGTTTTTTGCCAAAATTAGTACACTGAATGGATGCAAGCTCCAGCAGGACATCTACATCCAGACACAAAGTCGCTTCCCTATTAAATCCCACAACAACCACAGTAAACAGAGGCCGAACCATTGGAAAGAGTCGGAGTTACCTCAACAATCTCCATCATCCATTACTATTTTTGTCCATTCGAATTGATTGATTTAATCCAATTCAAATTCATGAGCTTATTGTGCTTAAACTACAATTGTTAAATTTTATTTCGATTTGGGAAATGGGATTGAAAATTGGAGATGGCGATGGCGGGTGGTTGGGTGGTGGCGATCATATAGATGGGCTCTTTGGAGTTTGGAGATGTGGCATTAGAGATTGGTGGTTAAAGGACGGTGGCGAAGTTGAGTGTGGTGGTCTCGACATTTGGGGGTTTTGAGGGGAGATTTTCCAAAATGGCCGGTCAACAAAGGGTTTTTAAGTTTTTTGTTAAAAGGTCAATCTTACCCTTAATAAAATAGGTCTTTTATTGCAAAATGAGTCTCCAAGCTTAGAATAATTTTATATTTCTATTCGTCTTCACTAGATATTTCATCCGAATCTAATTTTTCTTCAAAAAAATTTTCATCGATTTTTATTTCTTCAAAGTTGACTTCTTCACATTTATCTCTAATCTGTTTAAAATCTGTAATTAGTATTCTAACTTTCCGTTTTGGACATTCAGTGCTTATATGTCTTTCTTCATTACAATTCCAACATTTACGTCGTTTTTTATCTAATGGTTTTTTATTATAAGATTTATATTTTCTTTTAAAATATTTCATTTTTGATTTAAAATATTTCTTTTTAAACTTTTTATATTTTTTACATTTCTTATATTTTCTTTTTCTTTTTCTTCTATAATCATGACATCCTCAATTTCCTGGTACTTCAGTGTCTTGACAACAAATTATATTTTATATAAATCTTGATTGTTTATAAATCATTTGATTACTACACATTGAACTTATTTCATCTTTTATAGTTTTTATTATAAATCATAAAGTATAGGCTTCTATATTTCTTCCAATTTGTCTTTCCCTAATCTTATTTTGAAAATAATTATTCCATGGTGATGGTAATTTTCTAATAAAAACTTCCTTATAATAATCTTTATCGATTCCACTTCCAAACATTATATAATAATATTTACTATATTCACAGCAATATTCATTAAGATAACACATATTACAAATTTGTAAATGTTTCATTCTATTTTTAGCATCTTCTATTTCTTCTGCTTTAGTTTTAGTATTTTCATTTACCCAATCTTCTCCTACAAATTCTCTATAAATTCTTGTAACAACTCTATTTATACCTTCACTTATGCTAATTCCAAATCTTGCTTCAATACTATCTTTTCAAATACCATTTGTTGTATCTTCTATCATCCATATCAATTAGCTACATTTCCTTCAAAAGTTGCTACTAAATATTCAGTTCTATTTTTATTATCGGTATTACTGCTATTATAATTAAAATGTGCTAACATATTAGTACTTCATTCATTAATAGCTTTTCTAACATCTAATTCACAATCTAGGTATAAATATGATCCTGTAATTTTCATTTGACCTGATTCTCTTAATGATGGTTTAAATTGATCTCTATACATCTTTTCTTTTCCAATTTTAAAATCAAGTTTAATATTAACATATCTTCTATGATCTATTTCAGCTTCATATCTAGCTGTGCTAGTTTCTCCAAAATTTTCTTCTTTAACTGCTCGTGGTCATCATGTTCTTCCAACCATATGATTTTTAGTTATTTTTTCACAAATTTTTAAATCTTCTAAATCGAATATTAGGTTTTCCATATCTTCATTCATTATTCCTCTATAATTAATGTTTCTTCTCTTTTTTCTTCTTTTTCAATAAAATTTTATTCTTGTTTTCTAAGATCGATTAATAATCTTTCAATATTATCTTTTAGTCCATCATCAAGTTGTATTAGCTCTTTATACTTTTCAATTTTCTTTCTAACTTCTTTAAGTTCTTCAGTATAATTTGGTTTAAATGGTTTTTCTTTATTTAAATTTTCTGTTATTTATTTTAAAAGATTTTCTATTCTTAAGAAATTATTTTGTAATTTTTCTTCTTCATAACTTATTTCAACTGTAGTAATTTTTTCTTCAATTATTTTTATACATTTTTCAATTAAATTGATTATATCATTCATATTCATCTTTTAGATCTTTTACAAGGTGGTTTAATATTTTCAAATCCTAATTTATCTAATAAAATATCCATTTTATAATTAATAATATCTAATTTTTCCTCTAAAGTTGCAATTTTATTAATACTATTTTCTATGCAATTTTTGATATTTTATTTTGAATTTCTTCAAGTTTAGCTTCCTCAAGCATTTCTAAATTATTAATTTGTTCTTTAATTTTATTAAATTGTTTAGATATATTTTTACTTAAAACTTCTAATCTTTCTTTAGCTATTTCATCTTTTGGATCTATGTTATTAATTCTGTCTATATCTTCTATATCTTTAGACTTTATTTGTCCTAATTATTGCCATAAAAATGCATTAATTCAATTTGTAGTCATATTCAATAATCCATTTGTATTTCCCAATAAACTTAAAGGTTGAAATATAGTTGTATTCCATCCTCTAGTTTCATAACTTCCTATTAGTAGTCTTATATTTTCTATTTCTTGTTTATCAAATATTATTTTTATTGGTAAACTCATATTAGTTTGGTAGGTTTAAATGATTTACTACTATATTATTTATCATTTGTTCTATTTCTCTCAATAATTGTTTTTCTCTTCTTAATTCTCTTGTAATTTTATTTCTTATTAATTCTCTTTCAATTCTGTTCCAATTAAAATTTTCCTTTTCAATTTCTCTTCGATTACTTCTGGTTACTATTTGTTCTTCTAAAATTTTTATTTTATTATCACAAAATTCTTTAGTTATTCTAAGCATATTTTTATTCTTTAATAGTTGTGTATTCTAGATATTCTTTTAATTTAAAAAGATCTAATTTATTGTTAATCATAGATATATAAAATTTTAATTTCTTATATTCTTGTGGTAATCTATTTGAGATATCTTTTCTCATTTATAAGTTTTTTATGTGATTCCTTAAATTATATTTATGAATATTTTTAATTCTTTTATTCTTTATCATCAAAACTAAAATCAAAATCATATAATTCAGCAACATTATTATAATTCTCATATTACTCTATATTTTCAAATGTTCTTTCACTATTTTCACTATCTAACCAGAAAAATATAATCATTTTTATTATTTCTTTAGGTAATATTTCTTTTAATCCAAAATAAGCAATTGTAAGACATTTTTTACAATATCTAGAATCTCTTTTTATGAAATTTATTTCTCTAGTATAACTATCATAAGTTTTTGGGATATCTATTATGTGACTATAATAAATATTATTAGTATATCTAAAAGATACAATTCTATAATACAATTCGTAAGTTTCCATAATGAAAAGTTATTCAAAATATACAATCCTATAAAAATTCTTATATAATAATTTTCAAACAAATTTTCAGACAATAAATTTCTTCGTAGCTTAAAATAAGAGTCTTACCACGCTTCGCAAAATAGTAAGAATGATATACGTTCCTAGTCACCTTCGTCACAAGAGTTGGCCAAAGTCCAACAGCATTACAGCAAAACGGACACAAGGACACTCAAAACTCTCAAACAGACCCACTGTGTAGAACAACACTCAAAGCGTAATAAAAGATTTATTTCAAACTCAAAGAATTTATTGATCTGATGATAGTTTGAAAACTATTATACAAAGATTTTTACAAATATTGATACTCCGAAGAGTAGTTTCTACTTTTTAAAGAGAGTGATTACAAAGATCATTTTGAGAGAATATATCTTTTTTGTGGATTTTTTGGTCATGCCTCTTCAAATAAGAAGAGTCTTAATTTATAGAGAAGCTCTCACTTCACTGAGAAGCTTCTGGCCAATCAAAATTTTACAAAACAAAAGCAAAAGTTCAATAATTCAAAGTGGTTGAAAATAATTAAAGTACTTTGTCGGCAACTTTTATTCCAACTTTAACAGTTGTCTTCTCTTTCTTTAATGCTGGCATGGTGCTGTCTTATGATGTTGCTTTCTTATCGTCCTTTATTTGTGGACGTGTCCCATCAATCTGCAAGTTTCTTTTATGCATTCCTCACTTCCAAGGAATTGATCATTAACAATTTTACAAATCTTTTCTTCAAGAATTTTTGATTCCTTATCTTCTCTACATATAAGAATCAAATTATTGCTCATTCCATATATCATGTATCTTTCCCCATAAAAGAACTGCACTGTTGAGCAGACTGATTTTATTCTAAGAGCTCGTCTGTAGATCATCCATTTTCTGTTGATAGTGGGCATTTCTTTAAAAATATGAATCTTCTTGAGTAGATTTCTATTATTTTTTTAAATAGTGACAAGATGATGTTCTCCATATCATTCTAGTTCCTTATATTCAGGACTAATTGTGTAAAATCTCAGTTCAATTGGTTGTTTATCACTGATTTTTTTAACACAATTAACGAATTCTTTGTCAAATTGTTCAATTTCTTTTAAATCTGCTCCTGGGAAGAGTCGATCTAAGAATCCAAATGTTGCCAAATTTCGAACAATACCAGGATTTGCACCTTGAACTGCACTAATCCTCGGATAAATCGTCGTTGGAAGGCTGTTAAGTAAAGAGAACTTCCTTCTCTGAAATTATATATCAATTATGAAAATCATAATACTCCTTCTCCATATGATGTAAATTGGTTCTAACATGATGAGTTTTAATTATTTCCTTTGGTGATTTGAGGTCACCAGTAGATAATTTTTTATCTTCTTGGAATTCACTGATAACAGTATGCTGTTCCAATGGGCCTGCTAATAAGGATGTTTCACCTAAAAGGTGAGTGACTCATTTTTCACTTGTAAATTTTTCCAACAATTTGTCAATATTGTGGACCATTTTTTATGAATTTTTCCTCTTACGAGGTAAGAGAGTCATTTATCTTAAATTTCGAATCTCCATTTGAGGTGGATGTATTAATCTCCCGAAATGGGATGTGACTAGCATTTCGGTTGTATTCACCTTTTTTTAGAGAAGGGTACTCTTGGCTGCAGGTTACAAAAAGTTCTAAACATTCTGTCAATTTTTCAACTATTTTTTCTTTATTATTGTTTAATTTCTCAATCTTTTTTCCACTTTCAACAACCTTGTTTGATAAATCGCACAAAGTTTGTCGAATATCAAAATGATCATCTTGGACAGCAAGATAATCTACATTCAAATCTGTTAGAAGATTTTGTAATTCCTTTTAAATGCTTCAATCTTTTCCATATTCATAATTCCTGCTCAAGAAATCAACAATTAAGTTATCATTTTCTTTAATATATTCAAATTTAAAATTACAAAAAGATAATAACACTTGTCATCTATGCAATCTTCTATGTTGGGGTGAATTTTGTAATTTATTATTTACTAGTTCATTAAGTTGAGTATTATCAGTTTGAACAATAAATTCTTTGGGTAATAAGAACATTTTAAATTTATTTATTCCTTTAACAACTGCTAATAATGCTTTGTCATTGGTTGAATAATTTACTTCAGTATTATTAAATGTTCCACTTGTATATCTACAAATTTCATTTAAATCGATTTTTAATAAAGCACTCCAATAAAAATCTGATGCATCTGTATGTATTGTTAATTTATATTTTTCATCAGGGAGTCTGAGTTTAGGTAAATTTTTACAAATTTCTTTTAAATTTTTAACACAAAGAATATGTTCTTCATTCCATCCTAACTTATTTGATTTTCTTAATAGTTTCTATAATTTATTTCTTTTTTCTGTAAGTTTTTCTAAAAATCTTTCAGCATAATTAAGACATCCTAAAAAATTTTGAATTTGTTGCTTATTTTCAAGTTTATCAGAAAATAAAATTATTTTTTCTGAAATATGAGGTTGTAATTTTATTCCTTCACTATTTATTATCATTCCTAAAAATTCAATTTCATTTTTTCTTACTTCTGCTTTTTTCTGACTAAGTATTATACTTTCTTTTGAGCAAAGTGTAGCAAAACTTCTAAGATGTTTAAGATGATCTTCATATGTTTCTGAACAAACAAGTATGTCATCAACATAAACAATAAGAAAATTTTAAATTTTAAAAACTTCATTCATTCTTCTTTGATAAATCTGTGGTGCATTTTTTAATCCAAATGGCATAACTATCCATTCATAATGTCCATGAAGGGTACTAAATGCTGTTATTGATATACTATTTTCTTCAAGCTTGATTTGCCAAAATCCAGATTTCCAATCAAATTTTGAATAGTATTTTTTATTCTTAGCTATGTTTATTAAGACTTCTTTATTTGGTAGATAATATCCATCAAATTTAGTATTTTTATTAAGTTCTTTGTAATTTACAACCATTCTAGGTTTTCCTCTTTTTATTTCTGCATGATTTTTAACCATAAAGGTTGGGCTACTATGATGGCTATTGCTTCTTCTTATAAGTTTTTGATTAAGAAGTTCTTGAATTTCTACTTGAATTTCTTCTTTATCTTCTTGATTATAAATCATAGGTTTGCTTTAATAATGATTGTAGGTTTAAGTAATTCTATTTTAGCTGTAATTTTTTATTTCTCCCATTTTTCAAGTGGATTATCATTATAATTTTTGACTAAAAGATCTTTTATTTGGTCAAGAGTAATTGTTCTGATTGAGTATTTGAGTAATTTTGGTATAAATTCTATCTTTTCACCACGCTGAGCTGGCTGAACTCTGAATAGTTTAAATTCTCTAGAAATCTTTAGTAAATGTCCACATGAGGTTCTTAATTGAATAGTATAAATATTTTGACTATATTGACTAAACTGTTGTAAAAAGTCATTTCCTAAAATAATATCACAATCATTTATATTATATTGGTAAACATTTTTTACAATTACTATTTTAGATCCTATGATAACTTCTATATTTTCATTTTTGTATTTTAATGATTCTTTTGCTCCAGTTATTCCTTGTAGAGTTAATTGTTGTTTGTTTTCTATCCATTTTGGTAATAAGAATTCTTTAAAGACAGTTATTTCAGCTCATGTATCAATTAGAGCACAAGTAGTTAATTTTTATTCGAATACAGTTATTTGTATATATACACTTATTGAAAATTTTATCTCTACTCATATTTCCTTAGGGCAATATGTAGTTACTCTTTGATGTATAATAAGAATTCCATTCCTTGTCTATTTTATAATTATCTAAACTATCTAAGAATGAATTTTCTAATAATATTGGATGCTCATCAAAATTCATATTATTATATATATAGCATTCTATGTTTAATAATAAACTTTCAAGTTTAATTTGAACTTGTCCTATGATATCACAAGAGTTTATTTTTCCTTCAAAATCTCTATAACTATAAGGTTCTACTTTTTTCTTTTTAATTCCTTCATCTATAAGAGAGTAAATATGATTCTGACTTACTCTAGTATCAATAAGTATTCTACTTTCATTTATCCATTTATTTGCATTAAAGAATTTTTTTTAATTCCATAGACACTACTATTTTTATTTTTGAAATATTATGTCTTGCGGTATTACTACTTCCAATAATTATCTTATTTTCTTTATAAGTTATTTGTTTTGGTATTAAAAGTTGATCAATACTTATAGCATCATCATGTCATATCTCAAAATTTTCTATTTCCTCTATATCTTGTTCTCTAAGTAGAATTGCTTCTCCTATATCTCTAAATTTTTCATCGATTTCTATAAATGGTTTTTCCTTATATATGTTCCTATAATTATTATTTGTATAACAATATAATTCTTGATATAATATAGTGAAGAATTTATTATCATCTTTTAATATTTTATTAGTCATCTTAAAATGTAGACTAAGATAATCATCTAAATTTTTATCATTTATATGCACACAATATCTTGGATAACAAGTAACTTTCATTTTTTTATAGGCTAAATTTCCTTTAACTATTCCTAATTTTTCATTTTCTGCGGTCATACATCTTTCATCTTGTAAATTAAGTATTATAGGGCTATTAATTCCTTCTTTAAAACATGATTTTATTATTATTTGTACTGCAGCAAGGTAGACATAAGATATTTTACTTCTTTTTTCTTGTTTTAATTTTCCTAAGAATTCATTAATATATTTTTTTGTTATTAAATTTAACTTTATTTTTCCCTATGTATGTTTGACATCTATGGTTTTTTCTATCTCGTTATATTCATTAATAAATAACTTTTTCCTTCTAAAGGTTGAACCTAAAATACTAAAAGCCTGTTTAGTAGGGCTACTAATCAGATTAAAATTGAAAATATGGGTCGTTGTTGGGTCACACTCGTCTAATAAAAGTCAACAATAACAGCTAGTTTTTCAATTTTAATCCGATTTTAATCTCTACCAAACACCCTATAAATAATTTATTTTCTCCTGGTGGCTTAAGATTTAATTCTACTTTATTAATTTTTCTAAATTTATCCCGATCAAATTTTCCTTTATATCAAATGCTTCAGACTCGATTAAGGTGGAAAGAGTTGATGGTAAAAAAATTAAGTTTTAATTTCAAAAGAATTTGTCGAATCCTGGATTAAAATTTTCTAAGGACTGAAATGGAATCTATTTTATAATAGAATGACTTGTTTTGAAATCTTTTATATTGAGGGTAGTTTTGGTAGTTTTCTTCCTTTGAAAAGTCAAAAGCTATTTTGAAGAAATGACCTTATTTTTTAGGCTATTCTCGTATATTTCCCGAGTTTTGAGTGTGTGTGTGGGGGGGGGGGGGGGGGGAGAAGATAATAGGGGTTTTTTGTTTTTGATTTAATTATTTTATTTTAGTTTTTTTTAATATGAGAAAAATGTAAAGTTACCTTTTTGCCATTTAAAAATTAATCAACATTGGTCAGGCTTTTAATATTTGGTCAACTAACAGAGAAAGTAACGATTTCTGTCAATTTGGATTGGAGCTGCGATTTTTTTAATGTGACATAAATGAAAAGTTTGGGCAAAATCTACATAAAGGTGAAATGTTTAATATCGTGACTGCAATTTTTCCTAATTAAAATTCCTATCTTCTCTACATTAAAGTGTTTGTTCAGATAACTTAAAAAGAAGTTAAACAATTAATAATAAACTCAATAATTAATTTTAATTATATATTTTGTAGATTCATAATTTCTCAATCATACATTCATTATTTTTTTATCAAAATTTCAATCAGCCAACCACTAAATCTTACTTTAATCAAGTTTCAAGTACAACTCTTCAAGGTTGTACTTAAAGGGTATAAAAGTAAAGATTTTTCTTCATTAATTTTAAAAGTCAATTTTTTTTCATCTTTATCATCTCAATTTCGATCGTCTTAGTTATTAGTATGTCCTACCATGTGATACAATTTGGCATTTATTGATGATTTTGTTTTGGATTTGAAATTTGTATATCTTTAATATGTTTGATTTTCAACCCCTACAACCTAGTATAGAGAAATCAAAACTTGTGCAGATGATGATTGAGGTGAAGCATAATGAAGAAAAACCCATCTAATTGAACAGAATAGATAAAAAAAAAAAACTAAAATAAATAAATGCTGGAGTTTATAATCAATTTAAATTATAAATAATTATATTTATGAATCTCACAAAATATATAAATAAAAGGTGATTTAAAATATTAACATGATTTTTTATTCAAAGATTACTGCACCGACGTCTAATCATTTTTGGTCTGCCTAATAACTAGAAACAAATTACAATTATGCAAATTTGGTCAAACCTCTCTGGCAAATACACTGAAGGTATTAAAAATATTAAAATAATATTTCAAATAAATCCCAAAAATTACCCAAAAATATGGAAACCTGGTTACTTTCTTGAATATAAGGAAAATGCCACTTGTACATTTATTTTATTTTATTTTTTACATTATTATTGACATGACACGTGTTGACAAGTATTAATTGGGTGAAAAAAATGGTCAAAAATTTAAACTGTCCAATAATGTCTTATCACATGACGAAGTGTAAAAAATAATATAAAAGATTATGCACATTGTTAGGTTTTTAGTTGTATTAGCAATTTTTTAGGCAAAAAGGTTATTATAAAAGAATTGCAAGAGTCAATGAGTTTTTTGGAGTGTTGTATTGATAAATTAGGAGTTTTTGGATTCGAGTATGGAATATGAAGAAAAAATCTTCGGATTTACGCTAGCCTACCGCCAAGCGGATACTCAAGCATCCAAAACGGAATCATTGTCGTTTGCTTGTCGCTCGAGCAACTGTATGTTTCGAGAACCCCTATCGTGTTATATCAAAATACTTCATATTATAAATATCCAATGCCCATTACGTTTTTGTGGGTGGTTGATGCATATCCTCATAACGTCATTCCAAGATCCAAAAACATATCCAAATATTGAAATTAGACATTTGATTCTTGAGTTTAATCAATCACAAGGTGGAAAAATATCAAATTCAAATAATCTGAAACATCTATTTCCTAAATATAATCAGAATGATACTTTCTCAATAGATTTCAGATGTAACTAAAGATTGAGAAATGTTGGACCGGGAGTATAGGGAGAGTACAAGAATAATGTGTTTTTGGTGATTCATATGAGATGGACAATTACAGATGATTGGGAGCAAGTGTGAATGAAACATGTTTCAGCGAGTCTTGGAAATTGCATGAATTAGATCAGCGAGTTTAGTGGGTTTTCTAGATTGTATCATACTGTAAGTTCTTATTATATATAGTGAAAATTATTTGCTTGGTCCTAGAGTTTTTAATCATGTAAAGGATTTTCTTCGTCAACAAATCTTGAGTTATTTACCACTTTATTTATTATTGTGGCAATTGAACATAAGATAAAATTGATTTGATTGAATAAACATTTAGAACGATTAAAGGATGACTTATTACTTTTAATCGGTAGGGTCTAACTCGTAACTTTCACCTATGTAGCATGATTGTAAAGGGTAATTAGCACGTATAACGTCGTCACCTTTCACTATTATTGTGAAAAATATCCATACATTTCATTTTTTTGGCATTTTCACTCTTAATTACCCATTTGATTGCAAATCATCATTTCTATCCATTTTCATCTAATTTTTCAATAAAGAGCTATGAAATGACAAATATACACTATTATTTAAATAAAAAAATTAAAGAATTAATTACAATCATAATCTCAATTTTTTTTAAAAGTACAAACGAGTTCCAAATAAATTATTTAATATTAGAAATTAATTTTTTTTTAAAAATGTAAACGAGCCTCAAATAAATTATTAGAAAATTAAAATTAGTTTTTTTTTTTTAAAAAAAAGTGCAAACGAGTCCCAAATAACTTATTAAAAAATTAGAAATTTTTTTAAAAAGTGCAAACAAATCCTAATAAAATTTTAAAATTTTTTTTAAAAAAAAAACTAAAAAGTGAAAAAGAGTGACAAATAAATTATTAAAAAACTAGAAATTTAAAAATAATAATAATTTTTTTTTATTTAAATATGAGGGTATATTCATCATTTCACTGCTTTTTATCAAGAAATTGGATGAAAATGGATAGAAATGATGGTTTACGCAATCAAATGTGTAATCAATGATGAAAATGTCACAAAAAAACAAAAAAATGAAATGTATGGACGTTTTTCCGCTAGGGAAAGGTAGGGACATAATGTGCTAATTACCCTTTTAATAATTTATTTGGGATTCATTTGAACATTTTTAAGAATTTTGGAATTATGATTGTAATTATTTTTTTTTCTTTTTATTTTATTTAAAGAGAATGGTATATTCGTTATTTCTCAAATTTTAATTGAAAAAATGGATAAAAATAACATTTTGCACAATAAAATGTGAAAACAAGAGTGAAAATGCCAAAAAAAAATGAAAAATGAGGACCTTTTTACTGAGAGATGAATACTAAGGGTCCGTTTGATTGTAGGGTGGAAAATGGGTGGAAAGAAAATATTTTATAGGGAAAAGATTTTCCTAAAAATTATTTTACTGCGAATTGTAATTAATTGTGTTTGATTGGTATAATTTTTCATAGAAAATGTTGAAAGTGTGTTGTTCGTTTGACTTCTTTTTTTATGAAAATTGTTCATTAAAGTGATAATGTTTTCTACTATTATGTCTAGAATTTGTTTCAATTATCAAAAATAAAAAATAAAAAAATTGAAAAAAAATAATCATACTGAATACCATTCGTTTGGCTTTATTTTGCATGAAAATTGTCAATAAAAGTAAAAAAAGTTTTTACCATTGTATCTAGAATTTCTTCCAATTGTAAATAAAAAAAAAACCTGAAAAATATTTTCCTACCAAAATATCAAGAATTTATTTTTCTCAAAAATGTGAAAAATTTAAAAAGTTGAAAAATATTTTTCCAAGAAAATTTCGCCAATCAAACACTCTAAAAATTGAAAAATCCATTTTACATGGAAAATCCACTCATTCAAACGAAGCCTAATTATCCAAATCTAAACACTGCTGGTTATTTATGTTTCCATCAGTGGGTCCCTCTTTTGCATGACTACTCTGTCTCCCTCTATATTTACATGTAACATGAAAAGTAAGTAAAAAAACAAAGCGTCAATTCAACATTTAACACAATTAATACTTGTCTGTGAGATTATATATAGAAAGAGAGAGTTGGGGACATGGAGTAGAAATTTTCAACGGAAAGACCAAAGGTCCAAAACTTATCCAAACTCGCCGGAAAAAACAAGAAAAGGCTATACGTTTTCCTGATCTTTATGTGGGTTTTTCAGGCGATGTCATTTTGCGGCGGAAAAAGAACAGTTTTGGTGCTGCTCATCATCTCAGTGTTTATCACAGAAAGCAAAGTTGGAGCTATCCGGATATTGCAAGAACACGCAGAAGTACTAGAGGAAAAACTGAGCCAAACAATGGAATCAAGCAAAAATCAAACTGAAATTTTTCGCCGGTACTTCAATGAAAGAGTTTCCAGTCAAAATGGCACAATTTTTGGCAGTGAAAGGAGAATACCCAACTGTCCAGATCCTCTTCACAACAAGTAGATTAATCTGTTTTTTAATTTAGTCAGTATTTATAGATGTTATCCAAAATACCCACGATTTTCTCATAATAATTAGAGTGATTATATTTCTTATGTTTCTGGTAATTTGAAGGGGGTAAACCGTGGCTATTTTGATACTTGAAAGATTTTCATCATTGCTTTAGAGATCAAGAAAAAATAATCGATCATGATGTGCAAAAGTAAGTATGTATGTATATATATATATATATATTTTTTTTTATTTTATTTTTTTAAAATTAAAAATTCCGCCATTATTAGTTTAACTTTTCTGGTTAAGTCTTTCCGATATCCATTGCAATTATATCAAATGTCTAGAAGTTTAAATTGTTAGAGTTGAAGTGCTGATTGAAAGAAAAATTAAATATATTTATTTATATTTTGTGTTCAAGATCATTGATGCGAGAGGTAGTTAATTTCTCTGTCATTTTTTAGCAGGCTTCAGGTGTAAAAACCCATTTGATTTCACGATTTAAGGCAAAGTTTACTTGCTTAAATCATTGCCTTTGGAGATTGAAATCTAATGAAATTTCAGAAGCAATTATTTTGTTACAGAGAATATACTATTTAGATACAGTTTCGTTTTTGGCAATGGACCAAGTAAAAGTAAATATTTATTAATTGTTCAATGTCTTCTCATTTTTCCAGACTAGGTAAGTTTAGATTCTGTGCAATAGTAGTCGTAAAGTCTTCTAAAGTACAAATTTATTTGAAGCCAAATAGTGAAAGACCAACATGTGAGAAAATCTTTGTTTTGACCGCTGTAAAAACATGTAAAAATATAATTCGTTAATTAATAGATAAGTTAATATTTATTAGTTTTATAATGATGTTTGTTAAGAGGAGATTCAACAATATTAGTTCAAGATCGACAAAAATATGCACGAATAAGAACTAAACAAAGTACTGAAAAAAAAGGAACTTTATTAAATCGTTGCCCTAAGGCAATAACCCAAAATACATCAGTGCCTCAGTCACTGAAACAACCACCATTCAAATGGAATACTACCAAGGTAAAAATGATAAGATTTTTGACACTCAGATAGTAACCACTGAAGATCACACTATTTCAATCTTCCCTTAACAATCAAACGTTCACACAAGAACACAACACTCTGCACAAATAGAAATCACTCAAGATTACAATATTGAGAGAGTAATAGCAAATCAAAAGAGAATTTTGATTTGCAAAGGAGAGATTGACCTCAAAACAGCGTAGTCAAAGAGAGAGAGAAAAATATCAGAAGCCAATGTACAGTTCCAACCCTAGAACGGTAAATAAATGAGTCACCCAAATGTCTCCATCCAACGATTGTGGGGCGACACTTAGGCAACATGTGGAGCATCCATTCATTTTAGGTATTTCACTTTAAAATCACGATTTTGCACCATATTTGAAAAAAAAAACAATTAATAAGTCCACAATTTCCAATCAGCACGTTAATAGCATCATTGTGCTAATCCTTTCAATGTTAATTGTGCATTGTATTTTCTTTATTTCAAAAATGTATTTTACTCAAGCATTCACGGTTTTAGTAAGTCATTGACACATTATGCATAACGAGTTTTATCAAGTAATGGATATTCAAAAGGACCTCGATGTGATGACATAACTAGTTCATCGTCTTTCATTTCAACCTTTCAAAATGGTATATACATGCTCCAAACTAATTTTAGTGACGCCATTTATCCCCAACCTTCCAAGTTCCAACTAATTAGCAAAGTTCGTCCTTATGTCCATTTTGACCGTTAAAGTCGAGTGAAATGACCATTTCGGAGATTGCTTTTTTACATCCAAATATTCATCAACCAGTTCTTTAACATATTTGAATTGTGGGGAAACCTCCTCTCTCACTCTTCTCGAATCCAACTCTCCACTACTTTACACCATATACACACTCAACACATACATAGTATATCTCTATAGAGAGGGAGAAAGAGTCTCTAATTTTGTCTCCCAACGTCGGAGACGAACCTTTTGCTGTTTCACTGAATTTTACACAATACGAGAGAAGAAGAGCACTGGTTATGAATTTGAAGTAGAAATGCCATGCACTAGGATAGCATTCTATAAAATGCCCATATTTTGTGAATTTATATACCATTACTAGGATAGCATTCTTACCTCCAGAAATTGGCAATCCCTCGATGAAATCCATATTTCTTTTCTACTACATTATGTGACCATTATTTTGTATTGAATCCTATAACTAAGCCGTAACAACTTAGTTTAACCACTTTTACTGGAAGACTGGTGATTCTCTGCAAATTATTGACACTTGCCAAGAGTCAACCCATTGTGCTAAAGATCATCACTTTATATGTCAATTGTCAAGTCCAATTCTACCAGGGATCAACACCTTTACTTGTCCCTGTTCAGCCAGGATCCCCTTGTGAGAAGGTGAAGGTATGACCGAGCTCAAGAATATCAGCAAACGCAAGAGGAAATACAAAATCAAGAAGTTATCCCTCTATTCAATACCTTAGACTTTGCATCTCGCCACAAGTGATGCCAATTCAAATACAAATGTAAATAACTTGTCATGCCACGTCAATATGTATCTGGTATTTTTAATAAATGAAAAGTATTTATTTCAGTTCCTGTGAAAAGATAAATGGGCTTGGAACGCAAAGCCCATGTCCAACATCCAAGCCCAAAGCTACCAAGTTACTGACTTGCTGATAAAAAACTTGTTATGCCACGTCAATATATATCTGGTATTTTTAATAAATGAAAGTAATTATTTCATTTCCCGTGAAAAAGTTAGATGGGCTTGGAACTCAAAGCCCACATCCAAGCCCAAAGCTACCAAGTTACTGACTTGCTGCTATACTAGTCACGAAGTTTATTAGTTCAAAAATGATAACAATAATGTTTTTATACAAAAAAGAAAAATTTGACATGTCAAATAAATATAATAGACACATTTCCACGTAATAAAAAATTAATGTTAAATTTTGTAAAATATGATCTCGTTGTGAACTTAGCATGACTGATTGCCCTATAATATTTAAATAACATACACAATTATGACGGTCGATAACATGTCAAATTCTATTTTTATAAGGTTTACAATAACGTCTATTGAGTTTTTGTTTGACATTTGCTAAGTTAGTCTTCTTTGTCTGAATTTTTGTGTGTCGCTTCGTTATTCTGCACCATATTGGTTCACCCTTAATCACTGCAATGCATCACAAGAACTCAAAACTCCGTCAACTCAAAACTCACTTTTAATACACTTACGGCAATAAAATTGCAATTAGCACGTCCAAATCCAAATATTTAGACCAAGAATAGAAATGTAGTTTCTAATCTAATAAAATATTTCATCAAATGCCATATTAAATTACCGTATTTATCTTATTATTTATGACATAGTGGATTAAGTTGAACTAAATGAAGATTCTCTTTTTGTTTCTTAAGATTTAATTATGAATAAAAATAATTCTAATAAATCCAAAAGGATAAAACCATTGACTCGAAATCAAACGGCGCCCACGGTCTCATGCAAAAATACCTCAGAAATGGAAGCCCAAAAACCATTGATTTTTTTCCATATTTTTTGCCTTATAATTACACTTTTTTATTCAAAAAATTGGGGAAAAAGTAGAAGTGCGAAATCCTGGAAACCGGGAGGTGGGGTCGTGCGGGGGCATAAGGCCGGGATAGGATGGGATGGGATGGTGTTGCTTTTCGTGACTGTATGCGGCGGGTCGCAAGGTGTCCAGGGCTTGTTCACGTGGATATCACGCGCCACCTTTCAGCCTCAATTTTTAAATGGAATCTCTTCATGATTCTCATGCCTTAATCTGCACGATTTTATTCTTCTAATTTTTATCAGGTCGCATATTCTGCATATATTATTATTATTATTCGTTTTATAATATATCTAATACTCCTTAATGACATGTCACTTATAATTCAAGAGTTACATTTATTTCTGGTCTCCATTGAAATTATAATTTATTTTTCTTTCTTTTTATAAATCATACGTTTTTCAATAAAATAATATTATACGTGATTTCAATTTTTTTTTCTTTTTTAACAACACATTTAAAAAATAATAATAATTCGAACCATTAAAATTTCAAATAATGGTTTTTTTTTTTTACTTTTCAAAAGAAAAATTATTTTGACTTACTCACGTGGTAACATCACATTACCAAGTGTGCATTCTAACTCCATTTAGGCAGGAAATTATTTCTGATAAAATATATAGTTAAAATTAATGTTTGTATTTAAAAATAACTTTTTAACAAATAAAAAGTGAACCCAAACAGAGACTAACTAAGCCTAATTTTATATAGTCGTGCACAACAAATCTATCTCCACCCCAAACTGTTGGCCAAAATGCAAATTCTTTAATCTAGTAGGCAAATTTTGAAAACACAAAAGTCCTAAAGAAGGGCGATTATATTGAAATCACATTTTTTTATATATATAATTGTACTATAATTTAATATGTTCTTAATTTTTACTTATTGTCGTACTATGTCCCGATTTTTTTGTCTGATTTCCATTCTTAACATTTCATTAGTTAGCACATTTTGTTCCTGATGATGATATTTTGTCCAAAAATTCTATTAAAATAGCAAAAAAAAAGAATTATATATCTCTTTTATTTATAAATAAGTTAAAATAAATAATATATACAAGCGCGACTAAATATTTATCACTTATTTTAAAGTGCTAAAAGAATTTTCGGACAAAAACTGTCATTAGAGATAATATTAATTATTAGAAGACTAAATATAAAAATAGGATGGAAAAATGTTGGGACATAATTATGACAATGAGCATAGATCAGAAACTTTTAATACAATTAAAATATAACATATTTATTAAAAAAATTATGGTGTTAAATTAAAATAGTTTGCTTCTAAAGAATGCACCTAGTTAAGGTTACGAAATTTGAAAGTACATTTTTCTCCCTACTGTCCAAAAGTGGGCTCCACATTGCATCATATACCCCATTCACACAACACTATACACCTTCATTGCGCGTATACATCTCCATCTATATAAGACCATTGCTCCCCCTTCCCCTCCTTCTTCTTCATCTCCATTTTCTCTCTTTCTCTCTCTAGAATATCATGAGAATGAGTTGCAATGGCTGCAGAGTCCTTCGCAAAGGTTGCAGTGGTGACTGCACTCTCAGGCCTTGCCTTCAATGGATCAAATCTCCTGAATCTCAAGCCAACGCCACTCTCTTCCTTGCCAAATTCTACGGCCGCGCCGGACTTATTAATCTCATCAATTCCGGCCCTGATAATCTCCGCCCAGGTAAATATACATAAACCCACAAAAAACGCGAAATGATTATTTCTCCATATTTTGTGTTGAAATTTTGTTAATTGGTATGTGCAGAGGTTTTTAGGTCGCTTTTGTATGAAGCCTGTGGGAGGATCATCGATCCGATATATGGATCGGTGGGACTGATGCGGTCGGGAAATTGGCAGCAGTGCCAGGCAGCTGTGGAGGCGGTGCTCAAAGGTGCTCCGCTCGTGCAAGTTTTTAATACTGATGGGACCAGTGCTACACAGGCACGCTCCATCGTGCCTTTTCAGGGCTGTGACATCCGCCACCTCTCAAAGAACTCCACCGCCGAAGCCATCCATCGCATCCGGACCCGCAAACGTTCCTCCCCTCAAATGAACAATCCCCTTCACGCGGTGGCCGCCGCCGCCGAGTTGATGAACGAGTCAGAAGAGAAATTTACCATAACGGGATGGGATTGCGCTGAAGATTACAAAGCTTTTGAGGATGAGTTGAAGAGAGCCCCTAGTCACGACTCCTACTCCGTTGAAACTGTGGAACCCTCGTTGCTGAACCCGGGTACTGGCTTTAAATCGGAGCTCCATCACACTGAAAACGATGATATTGGATTGGAGTTGACTCTGGGTTTCAATCCAGTGCCGCGTAATCATCTGCCCACAGTAATAGAGCTCTCTGATAGCGAAGTCTGATTAGAAAAAAATCACAGTTTTGGCGGCTTCAAACTAGTCTTCACTCTTTAGGGCATAATGTACTTTTCCATTTTTCTTTTCCTAGTGGTAGAGCTCATTTCAGTACTTCCTTTTCTGTATTTCATTTTCTTTTATAGAAATAGAGAAGTAAAGTTTTGTATATATAAATGTTACCAACTTGTCATTTCATCTTCTTTTTATGATTTCTATCAACTATGAACAAATCAACAAATAGTGCATAAATTTCATCTCCAACATCTTTGCTATGGTATTAAAGAAACGCTGAACCATTTTCCAATATTTTGGTCAGTGATTTGTTGTTATGATGATAAAAGAATTTAAAAATAATAAATATAGAGAATATGCCAAATACAGATTAGATGTATGTAAAACAGAATTGAGGATTCCAATCTGTTTGGTAGAAAAGGGTGAAATAAGTGAGGTGAGAGCACAGAGAAATATTGGCAGTCTGATTGCGGCGTCTTTCGACACATGCCGTTCATGCAAGAAGCCATGGAGATTGGAGTTGCCAAGTTTACAAAAATTAAATTAAAACAATTTACTGACTTAAGAGGGTTTCCGCCTATCCTTCAGCTGAATGTGCAATGAAAACTTGTATCATCTGGAGATAGGGTCTACAATAACCAAAGCTGAATGTGCAATGAAAACTTAGAGCACGTTTATCAAAGCTTTTTTCAATATATATAAGCTGATCAAATATCATTTTTACCCATACATTTCATAAGACCTACAATGTATAATATGTTTTATGTCCAATCATTTCGAATGTTGCTTGCATCCTTCTTCTTATCGCGACTATTGACAGAATTAATCGATGATTATTTCTTAGATACCGTCATTGCTTTTTCTATTGGCAGGCTAGCCGACTTACATATGATGCAATATCAATAATTTCCAAAGTGGTCTCACTTTAGATTTAACTTATTGTGTTTACACGTAATTTACCACTCATTTATATTGTGTAAAAGTGCTTATGTCACCATAATTACTTTTCAGAATCATAATTTGCATCTTTAATAATTTAGATGGTCATGTCTTTTTTTTTTTTTTTTTTTATACTCAGGTATCCCAGCTAACACTAGACTATTTCCTGGACCGTCCATCACCGGTGCCTCAACTCTGGGCGGAGGTAAATCGTGGGTTATGCCCAATCAAGCCAGTATCCATGCAAGCTTTATACTCCTATCCCCTAGGGACCCCTCCTACAACTGGTTATTACAACACCAGGCTGCTCCACCACATGGTTTGGGTATTACAACACTTGGCTGCTCCTTCCGTGATTCGAACTCCTCACCCTGGGGTTGCAGCCCAGCCTTGCACTGTCTTTGCCATCTCGGATGTGCCCCAGGGCACGATGGTCATGTCTTTTGTTTATGAGATAAGTTGGCTCTTAAGAAAAGATTGGGGTTTAAAATTTACACTGTATTTTACTTGTGTCAAATAGTCATGTTGAATTAAAACAAAATCATAATCGAATTTCACACAATTTTTTAAAGATTTTAATTTAATTTTTTTAAAATATGATTTAATTTCATGATGATCATATTTTTTGGGAAAAGAATGGCATTCTCATTAACCAATTATTGAGTTAAAATTAAAATCGCGATTATAATAAAATTATAAGTTGTAAAAATTCAAACTAGAATTACTTAATAATTGGGTCAATTATTTCATCAAAGTAAACAACAACATTTTGTTAATTGAGTCACTTTTTCTACAGTGCTGCACAAATTCAAAAGTTTATTATTCAAAGGCATTGTTTAACTAAATTATTTGTTTGTTGGGTTCTTAAAATGAAGTGTGTGAAAATGAATCTTTTTATTTTTTTAATCATGAACGTTGTTGGTTCGTCACGTACGCTAGTGATTACACCACCCTGATGGAGAATTTAATTGCTTATAAGTTTCTTGGAAATTGACTCAAATTTAAATATTATTTTTTTTAAAATTATTGTTCGCAACTTGACCTCTCTAAAAATAAAAAGACACATTCAGGGTCCAAGAAAAAAATCACTCGATGACTGCATGGATGACGATTTGTGTTCTAAAGCACATTATAGTATAATTAATTTAAGGGTGGAATAAAAAGATTAATTTTAATCAAAGAATCAATGTGCCATGGCACTTCCTTACATGTAGAGGCAGGACCTTAATAATTAATATTAATTAAGAGTATGACAGGAAGAATCTTGCTCTTTTACTTGAGCAGGTTGCCACATAAATTTTTAGTAAAATATTATTAATGTCATTGTCTTAATGTTGGATTTCTTTGGGCAGTTACGCAAGTTAACATGATTAGGCTAATTGAGTTTAAGAATTCTTATTGACCAAACTGCATAATCTACGGTCATGACTCTTTAATGCTGCATTAAGACAGCTAATTAATGCTTCTTATGTAACATTATGATTGGCGCAAATTACATTGTCATCACTCTTCTAGAATTCACGTCGGCTGTTCCTATTTCATGTCCCTATAAGTATTTCTTCATTTAAAAATGACACATCACCAAATGAAAAAACAGTTTCATTATGTAGGGATGGGTATAGGTTGGATTTGGTCGATTTTTACTTCAACCCAAATCCAACCAAACATGATCGGTTCAATCAAAATTTAACTCAACACAACTCATGTAAATGTTGAAACACCCCAACCCAATCAATTATCGATCGAATTAGATTGGATTGGTCGGTTTGAGACGATTTGTCAACAAAAATTAAAGTCGTCCAATTTTCTATTATACTAAATTCGGATAGATAAAATTAAATAATAAATAAATAAATAAATAAAATTATCTAGTCTCTTATGCAATCCTCATTAGCCGAGCCTACAAAGAACAAATGTTATTTAACATAACATGAAAAACGTATACTACAATTATTGAGGGAAAGACAGTAAGCTCCTCTTTTAAAATGTACCAAGGTAATTATAGTTACACTATCTACTCATACTTTTTAGATTCTTTTTACTTTTTAGACATTTTTTTTAAGTAAGCAGGTCGGGTTGGACGAGTTTATTCGATTTTCATGAGTCAACACATAATCCGACTCGACCCAACCCACCTTCACAACCAACATACCCAACCTGTGTAAAAAGTAAAAACTACAAAAAAAAAAATCGACCAAAATCGATCGGGTTGGTTCGGTTTGGGCGATTTTCTCTGGTTCAGTCGGATTTTGCCCACCCTTATCGCTACATTTACAATTTTTGTTGACAGCTTTGTTTATATTTCAGAATGTAGCACACAATTTTACTATTGATTTCAACAACACTTAAAATAATCAATTACCTCGATTTTGCTACATCAAATAATTCAAACTAGTTGTACACAATGGGATATGAGAAAAATAAAAAATCTAATATTACTTCTATCCCATAAAGAAGAATAATACTGTCTAACATCACCACCAATCTATGTGTGTGGGTGTTTTTTTTTCAATCTTTGAATCTGTGTTATCAATTTCAAATTTTTGTACCAATTCTGGACCAATTTCTTATACCTGTAGACTAATTCTTGTAATTATCCTCTCTAACTTTTCAAATTTTATTCATGAAGATCATTTCTAATCTATAATATATTAAATATCACATCAAATAAGAATCATTTTTGGACGTTTCTAGCCCTATATAATTCAATTATTTCAATGATTCCCAACTTTTCGTTTTTCAATATGTTTTTTTATTTATTTAACTATTTAGTTCCCATCAATGTATATGTACATTAGACACATTCATTTCACCTCTGTATTTTTATTAATGTATAAATTTTCTATTGTTAATTCTCATTTATTTAACATTGACATTCATTTAATTGATATTTATTTTCATTTATACATTTCAGTGTTATTAATTCTAATTATGAGTTAATTAAAATTTTACATTTAAAAATGCATTTCATTATTCATGTACATGCATGTTATTAACATCCAGTTTTACTTAATTGAAAATTAAATAAATGATTTAACATTCATTGTCACGTATATATTCTCTGGTATTAATTCTAAATTACTTATGATTTACGCATATTCAAATATTACTTTTATAGCACTTATAAAACATTTCATAATAACGTGCAACACATGTTCTACCTTGACTAGTATTTATAACTTTAGTGTGATTTTAACCTTAAAATGCCCCCACAAAATGATGGGATATTTGAGCACATAAATCTTATAATTCAAATGCTCGTTTGAGGACCTTCGGTTATCAATTTTGTTAAGAGAAGTTGTCCAAACTATTGTATATAAGCATGTATTTTATGAGAAAAAGACCTAACTCAAATGGTAAAAGCGAAATCCTACCAGATCCTACTAGATTAATAACTTGAATTCGAGCCTCCTTGAGGGGTAAGGGTGTGATTCATCAAAAGAAAGAAATTTAGTCTTTCTATAATTAATCAATATGTAATACCCTTGATATTTAAATGGGTGTAATAAAAATATATAATTGTGTATAAAAAAATAAAATTTGAATACAATAAAACAAATTTATTTTTCTAATATAGTTATTTGTTTTACTTTAATCACATTTTAATCTCTTTATGTCATCTGTATATCTAACAACCAATTCATGGTCGGTATTAATTTAAGGAAAAATTGCAGCAACGATACCAAACCTTTCAATTTTTTGCAGACTTTGTTCAAACATTTGTTTTGTGTCACCCACGGTACCAAATATTTAAACAATTTACACCCAGAGTTCAAATTCATAGAAACCGTTAGTTTGACCGTTAGTTGATCAATAATTAAATGTCTAACCAATTGTTGATCAATTTTTAAAGGGTAAATATGTAACTTTACATTTTTTATATGAAAAGAATTTTTTTTTTTTAAAAAAAAAAACCCTATTCATCTTCTTATCTTCTTCCCCCTCCCTTTTCCCCCACCCCCCTGGAGTCAGAAATAAACCCAAACCACTCTCCACTTTTAAGTAGCGACGTTCGCCGACTCAGATGCGACCCCACCATCAACAGCCATGACAACATCAGCCAGTGTATAGAGAAGGCCCTCCACTCGGCATCTTGCTCTATTTAGAGGCCATTTTTCGTTCCATTTCCATGGCTGAATATCCCTTCTCTCTCAGCATCTTGTTCTATTTCTTCTTCAACTTCGAAAACCCAATCGAGAAAATCTAATTATTTCAGTCTAATGCAAATTTTTTCCATCCACTATTCGTTGCCTAGTTTAACGCAAGGGATAGCTGGCTATATAAGTACCAGTTTCAGAATCTCTCATCCTCCTCTTGCCCAGTTCCACCCAATCAAGAATCAGTTAGGGAGTATGATATAGCATTGCAGCTCCCGAAGCTTACAAAATTGCTTGAAGTTTTGAGAGAAAGTGAAAATAGGGATAAGAGAAGGGGTCCTGGAAATATGCTCTTGGCGGGGACAGGGCCTGAGGGAGGGGGAAGAAGATGAATATGGTTTTTTTTTTTTAAATTTAATTTTTTTTTCATATGAAAAATGTAAAGTTGCATATTTATCCTTTAAAAAGTTGGTCAATAATTGATCAGACATTTAACTAATGGTCAAACTAATGGTTTCTGTCAATTTGAAATCTGGGTGCAAATTGTTTAAGAGTTTAGTATCGTGGGTGGCATAAAATAAAGATTTGAGCAAAGTCTGCAAAAATTTAAAAAATTTGATACCGTGATTGCAAATTTTCCTTAATTTAATTTCTCGTTTTCTATCAAGTCGCATGCCCAATTGATCTTGGGCATCATCCATTTTTCAATCTTTTCATCAAAGTCATAAGACACGGCATATCAATGGATGAGAGAGAGAGAGAGATTTAAATATTCTCGAATCTAGCTAGGGTTATAACTTCCCAGTTTCTTCAATGGCTTAATTTATTGCAAACGAATGTGACAATTTTCCGATGACCAATGGGGATTTTTGGTCAGGCTAGAATAAATTTTAAAAAAAAAATCTTGTTTAGTCACAATTTGCAATTTTTTAAATTAATATATTCGTGCAACTGATTTTTGTATTTCACCCTTTTGAAGTAACGTGCCAACTTGGACTTGGCTTGTGCCTGCCACACGCCATGATTACATTATTTTAGTGCTTGGAAAAAATTATATGAATACATCTTACGAAATGGGGGGATAATGGGTTGGTAATAATAAAAAAAATAATTTACATATTTGAGGGAATTTTTAAGTCGTTGAAATTATAAATTAATAAAAGTAAGTGGCGAATAAGTGAATAGTAAATGTGGATTGTACAAAATATGATTAAAATTAAAATGTGACTTTGACCTTTAAATCATAATGTAACTGTAATTTTTTTAATCAAACTAGTATTTGACTATGAATTATAGTTTGTGTTACATGTTCGTAATGATTTTCATATGCATATTTACCTTTTAAAAACTGGTCAACAATTGATCGGACATTTAATTATTAATCAACTAATGGTCAAACTAACGATTTATGTCAATTTGGAGTCCGGGTGCAAATTGCTTAAAAATTTGGTACCGTGGGTGGCACAAAACAAAGATTTAGGCAAATTTTGCAAAAATCTTAAAGATTTGGTACCGTGACTGCATTTTCCTTAATTTAATTTAATTTCTCATTTTCTATTAAGTTGCATGCCCAATTCATCTTGGACATCATCTATTTTTCAATCTTTTCATCAAAGTCATAAGTAGGGGTGGGCAAAAAAATCGAAAAACCGATCAAACCGACCAAACCAAACCAACTCGGGTCGGTTTGACATAGTTAATTGGTTTGGTTCGGTTTTATTTTAAACAAAACCATGGTGGTTCGGTTTGGTTATGGTTTAAAATCTCAAACCACTGGTTAACCGATCCAACCCATTTACACGTGTTTCCATATTTTCAATTCTAATCATATACTGCCTCCTATTGAGATGGAAGAAAAAAATAATTGTGATATGCTTAGCATTTCATATTTAATTAAGTGCAGTAAACGTAATTTGGCATCTCTGTCATTCTTATGGATATCCACACATCCAGGTTGATGAAGATGAACTATTGGGATGAAAAAAATAGCTTGATGAAGATTCTATTTTATTATGATTATGTGTTGGTTCTTAGTTGTGTCACTGTGAGTAGTTAAATTGAATGATTTTTTGCATGACTTTCCATTTTTTATGATGCAATATTATTTAAAAGTCTAAACTGACTAACTGAACCAAACCAAACCAAATCGATTTGGTTTGTGTTGGTTTGGTTTAAGAGCTAGAGTGAATTGGTTTGGGTTGAAATATTTCCAAGCCGACTAATTTGGTTTTGGTTTCGGGTTGGGGTTGAAACCAACCCAAACCGAACCGGGCCCAGCTCTAGTCATAAGATGCGGCATATCAATGGATGAGAGAGAGAGAGAGAGAGAGAGATTTGAATGTTCTCGAATCTAGCTAGGATTATAACTTCCCAGTTTCTTCAATGGCTTAATTTATTGCAAACGAATGTGACAATTTTCCAATGACCAATGGGGATATTTGGTCAGGCTAGAATAAATTAAAAAAAAAAAAATCTTGTTTAGTCACAATTTGCAATTTTTTAAATTAATATATTCGTGCACTGATTTTTGTATTTCACTCTTTTGAATGTAACGTGCCAACTTGGACTTGGCTTGTACCTGCCTGCCACACGCCATGATTAAATTATTTTAGTGCTTGGAAAAAATTATATGAATACATCTTACGAAAGGATTTATCTATTTGTACCAAATAGATTACCTAATATTTTACATAATCAACATGTAGCGGTTATGTAAAATATTAGGTAATAATTTTGATACACGTAGCATCTTCCTGAACGAAATGGGGGGATAATGGGTTGGTAATAAAAAATAATAATAATTTACATATTTGAGGGAATTTATAAGTCGTTGAAATTATAAATTAATAAAAGTAAGTGGCGAATAAATGAATAGTAATTGTGGATCATACGAAATCTGATTAAAATTAAAATTAAAATGTGACTTTGACCTTTAAATCATAACGTAACTGTAATTTTTTTTAATCAAACTAGTATTTGACTATGAATTATAGTTTGTGCTACATGTTCTCGATGATTTACATATGCATAATGTTTATTGAGTCAAAATTTCTTTAACTAAAAAAAATAATATAATTCTCCATTTTTCTTTTGACACTTCGTCTATTGTAAATCATTATATAACTTTATATAAAAAGTAACATTATTCCTAAACTATAATGAAATAATATCTTATAAACAAGCACTTAGTAACTAATGATTAAATAATTCTATTGATTAGCAAAAAATTAACCGTATAATGACCCCTCACCATGTGTAAAAGGTATCTCTACAATTTAAATATAAACATTAATAGTGAGTTCATTGTATGTAACAAAATGCACCACCAAATTTGACTTCCCCTATCAACATGCCAAAAAGGTAAACGTACGAAAATAAATTTTTTTGATTAAAAAAAAAAAAAAAAGAGGGGGGGGGGGGGGGGGGGGGGTTGTTTTACTTTCTGTCTACATGGTAAAAATGCATGGTTAAATGTGTGGTTGAAAATGAGTTTTAAAAGAATGTGGGTTAATGATGCAATTTATCAATGCTTAGTCTAATCAGTATCCGTTAACGAGAAAAAAAGTATATTTTTATTTCGAATTAAAAAATGAAGATGCATTGATTCGAGACTATTTGACAAGTGCTATAGTGGGTAGTTAAACAAAGCCTAAAACATTAAATTTGACTAGGAATTTGAAATTATTTATTCATAGGTTATTGTTTCTAATCTTATTTTATTGCTATGCTTAGGTGGAAATTGATTTTTAAAATATAAAATTGAACGGATTAGTTTAGCCGCATAACTATTAGAATATTATATTTAGAGCTGATTTGTTGTTTGCTAGTTAATAGTTTCACAGAATCCATCTAGGTTCATTGTGCTAAGTGCTACTTGCGAGTTCAAAATTAAAAATACATAGTAGCATGTTTGGTAAAGATTTTTTAAAATTTATTTATTTATATTTTTTTTTTTTCAAACTCATTTTTTACTAGGGAACATTACATTTATAAGGTGTTTACTTTACACCTTTTCAAAAGTACAAAAACAAGTTCCAAATTTCACAAATCAGGTTTTTTAATTTTTTATCTATGAATTAATGAATTATTAAATCAATATATTAATAAATATTTAATTCTAATATAATATAATTACCTCACCCCACCTCTCCCACCCCTACTGCTCCGGAAACTATTCCGACTACTGTTCCGGTCTCCGGCGACGATTCCGGTGACCGTTCCGCCGCCACTTATTCCGACGACTGCTCTGATTCCGGCAAGTGTTCCAACTCCGGCGAAAATTTTTAGGTCACAATTCAAATTTTTCACATATCACACTTTGTTTATCAGTCACAACTTAAAAATTTAAAAGTCACAATTTTTTCATCGGTTACAAATTACAAAATTTTTAGGTCACAATACTTATTTCCGGTCACAAACATCCCATTAATTGAACATACATTATATTTAGGTCACAATTTATCAAATTATTGAACGCAAATTAATAATTTCTAGGTCACAAACTAACCAAATTCTTGGTCACTGTTTATTTAATTCATTGGTCACATATTGTTTACTGATCACAAACTAACCAAATTCTTGGTCACAAACAACCTAATCATTTGTGACCACCCCCGAATCATTTGTTACCACCATTTCGCCACGACCACCACCACAGCCAACACGACCAAAGCACATCACACCACAATCTTACTGCCGCCTCACGCACCGACACCTAACCACCGCACCCACAAACACACACCCAAACCGCACACCTAGTAGATCTGCAACCACCACAACCACGGCGCCGTTCACAGATCCGCAATACCCAGATCCAACACCCACACCATGGCGCCGTTCACACTTCGCATCGAAGCAGCCCCCACTGTCCCAACCAAATCACGGCGATGCAAAAAATTGACCATGAAAGCAAAACTCACCCAACCACATCCACGCCCTGCACCACTTCGACACTGCCTCCACCATCAGCACCACCACCGTCGACGCTCAATACCAACATCATCTCATACAAACCAACACCACAACCTCCTAGCACCAGTCACCACCTCCAAAACCACCACGGCGTCGAACCGATTACGACCATTCTGTCGTACCTCCACCGCCGCCGCACCCACGCAATCACAGCCATCAGAACTGCCTCCGCGCTCACTCACATGCACCCAACAGTACCCATAGCAACACAAACACCGCACCTCTCAAAAATCAAAACAAAAAAGGACAGGGATGAAGCATCGTCGAAGAGGGAATCAGACAATTGATTTTGGGGCTTTTCAGTCCACTGGTCTGCCAGTGTAGAGGTGGACGATGGCGACAAAGGTTTGAGAGTGGAGAGACGAGCGGTGGAGGTTGAGGTGGCGGGTGGCGGTTGATGCTGAATCGTGGAGAGGCGGAGAGAGTGGAGATGAAATTGTTATTTTAGGGTTTACCTGGTTTAACTGTGTATAGACGGACGATGGGGTGAAGGTCTGAGAGCTGGAGAGATGAGTGGTGAAGGTTGAAGCGGTGGGTAGCGGCGTTGGATACGGGAGAAGAGATGAGAGTGTAGAGGAGATGAGTATTTTAGGGTTTGGTTGGGTTAGATAGGGTAGGAAAGTGTATATAAATTAATTTATATTGTATATATAAATATAAAATTAAAATTTTAAAAAATATTTTTAAATTATTAATTAAAACCTGATTTTTGCAATGTAAAACTTGATTCATGATTTATGAAAATGGTATTTTAAAACCAGGTCTAGGTGTAATTTCCTCTTTTTACTACACGTTCTTTCGATGAAATAATTTTACACGTGAATCTATGATTTTTCCATTATTCTTGACCACACGTTCTCTCAAAAATTGCTTTTCAAAAAAATTATTTTTAAAAAATCTACATCAAATACGTCCAAAGTAATGTGAAAGGAAGTGGAAACCAAAGGACCTTTTAAAATTTTACTCTTTCTGATTCATTTTAGAACTCCAGTAAAGGGAAATAGGGCTCGTATGTTTAGCCATGTTTGAGCTCTATTTTGAAAAATGGGCTCAAACGGAAGCTTATAGTTTATGTGGGCCGTAGAAAGAGTCCACATATCATAGCTACTCATGATTTTAAAACTGAAGCCCATTTTTGGTTGAGCCCAATTTTAATTGGTATGTTGGACTTCATCTCCCTAACCGTCCAACCTCATTTATTTCAAGAGAAAATGTTAGCTAATTTCATGGAAAGTTTTGAGAATGGGGTTATAAGGATTTCATCACTAATTTTTATTACATTCATTTTTGGCACTTTTTAAGGTTATATTTGTTCAAATATCTGAATTTCACGGAAGATTCTATGTTTACAAATATAAAAATTCGTGCTTTTATTTTTATTTTATTTTTTCAAAAATATTATAAGTTAGTCACCTTACTTAAGATAAAGTTCGATGCGTGTCATTTTGGTAGAGCTTCAGTACTTTGAAATGTAGGAGTGTTTTTTTATTAGCTTTATTTTTCATAGAAATATCATTTTTTTTCGCCAAAGTTCCTAGAGGTATTTGATTGACATTCTTTTTTATGAAAAATATTTTTTCAAAAATTAGTAGCGTGACGATGTTTTCCTAAAAAACAAGAGAAATATTTTCTTTATGGGAGGTATGTTTTTATTTTCTTGGTAACTCACACTTTCCAACAACTCAACTTTATGGAAAAATACAAAATTTTCTAAGTTGAAAATTAAGTTAATCAAACACATTTAATTGACAATTTTCATACAAATAATTAATTCTAGACAATTCAATTGACTAGAACTTATTTTCTTTTCATGCAAGTTCCATTTTTGCAAGGCGTGAAAAATGAATCCTAAAAAAAAAAAATATGTTCCTTATTTTGAGGAAAACAAAAACTTATCTCCACTCAAAAGAAATATTTTCCTTAAAAATAAGGAAAATTTTCCTTCAAAAAAAAAAAAAGAAAAATTAGGTATCTCTTTTATATATAAAGTGGCTATCTAACGGAATTTTGTTGTTTTAACGGAAAAACTAACGGAATTTCTTGATTTAACGGAAAAACTAACGGAATTTTTTTAATTTAAAAATCTTTTAACTCCATAATTGGGCTTCAAAATTTACAATTCTAAAGCCCATGTAGAAGTATTGGATGTCATGCTCATTTTATAGATACACTTCTCTCCAAAGGTTTCATAAACTTCCAATGTGGGATTGTGCATTTTATATATGTTCTTAACTCCAATAGTTTTATAAATTTCCAATGTGGGATAGTGACAAAAAAAATGTTAAAATGCTCATCAAAATCATTTTAAAATGTATGTCTAATTGACTAATTTGATTTTGAATTACAACTAATTAAATTGTAATATTCACTTTCATTCTTTCATTTATTTAATTTTCAAATTTAATTTAAATTGCACTTGATTATTAATATATTAATGTTAGATATTATTTTCTATAAGTTTAGAATATTTTAATTTAACAAAGTAAACTATTTTAACATATTTATTTTTAATTTTTAGTGTTGGGACTAATTGTAGGATATATAATGAATCTAATTAGTAAAGATAGATTTACTTTAAATTATTTTTATGTATTTATTGCATTCGGTTCGAACCCAGTTGAATTCCCACAAACTTCACGTCGAAATCATTCTCGATTGTGAATCAAAATCCTTCATCTCCATTTTTAGATATCGGAATTATCAAATCCGCAAACTTTTCGTATAAATCCTATGATTAATGCTCATGTTTAGTTCCTTAATTAATAAAAAAAATTAAAATTCTCCTAACACTATTTAGCAATATTATAGTATTATATTAAATGTTTAGTAAGTATTATTTTTAAATATTAGATAATTTTATGATATAGTAAAAAATCTATTTTTTTTAATATAGAAAAAAACTATTTTTAAAATAAAAATATATTTAATGTCTTAAAAATAATTAAAATAATATTAAAAATACGAAACGTATTATGACGCTTATTCTTCGTATTGACATGCCTAAACTTGTGATTCTTGATTCTCAATATCGACGTCTCGCAATGCATTACGACTTTCAGAACATTATTAATAAATGAATGGAAAATGCAAAAAACTTTTTATTACTACATTTTAGTCACTAAGAAAAAATGAAACTAAAAAAACAAAATGGATGTGAATATTATTAATTTAAAAATGCTAATAATTTATTTGGTAAGGTACATTGAACTCAATGAAGAAAAAATATTTATTTATTTAGTTTTGTATTATAATATTATCTATTATTTTATTATGTATAAAAAGTTCATGATTAAATACAAAATTTAATATAATATAATAGTACGAAACACAAACTTAAACATTTTAATTTAGAATTTAACACTATTCAAATTAAAATTAATATATCACAATGTGTAATTATTTATTAATTACATAAACATTACATCATTAATTATTTAATGAACCAAAAAAATTATATATAACTAAGCAAACGTGCATTGCACGTTGCTTAAACCTAGTATTTTTAAAAGTTGGAAAATATTTTCCATGGAAAAAAATAGCAATCAAACACTTAAAGAGTAAAAATTTGGATGGAAAACTGACGCCGGACAGAATAACGATTATTCTGCATGCGGGGATCAATAGACAAGAACAAAAACAAATAATTAAAAATCAAAAACCAAAAAACAAAAACAACTTCATCATCTTCTCCCATTTCAATTCCCATCCCACCCCCAACCAAAAAAAAAATAAAAAATAAAAAATGGAACCGTTTGGCCTTCATCTAGCCAACCACCACCCAATCGCCGTCGAAACTCACACAACAAACAACCACCATATACCCCAAGCACTTTCCCATAATAAAAATCAATTGAAACAAACAACATATTTATATGGCCAAAATCAACCAAAAATGCAGCTAATCGCACAGAGACACACTACCTTCTCCATCAATTTCAGCACTGGCAGTGGTTTCCACCATTGCGGACCACCCATTCCGACTTCACCACATCACACCGCACCCGCTACAACAATGGGCTTCTCATCAACAATAGGCTTTTGAAAATTTCTTGAGTTTGTGAAATTTTCCGACGAAGATCGATCATGAAAATGGCTACACAAGCCAATCTGAAAAAGAAAGACCACCCCCTCTTTGGAGAGAGATTTTTTTTTTTTCTCCTTGAGGGCATTTTTTGGCCGTTTGATTGTGAGAGTAACACTATCGTGAGTTTCCTTTGTTTTATCCTTTTTTTTTATTTGGTGGTCAAAGGCCATTTTGGGAAGATCACGGTCGATCTTGTGATTTTCGGGGGCATGAAGCGAACTCCGTAAATTAAGCCCCTAAAATCAACTTAAATGCAATAACTGTGTATTATGCAACTTATTGCTAACTTAAAACTTAACATTAAAAACAACAAACAAATATATTATACGAATGATTTATATTATAAAATAATTAAAACCTCCAATGTTTTTTAAACAATCATAATTAAATACTATTCGCATTGCCGTTTTAGAGCCAAAAACAAAATATGAATAATTTAGCTATTCGACCATTTTCATTTCGTTTCCTTTTTCTTTTTAGAGCTCCAGACTTCATATTTAGGAGACATGACGTATGAATTAATATCTAATACTCAATAATTAATCTAAAAAGACAATTACAAAATATCTCAACCATCCTACAATTAAAGCTTTCAATATAGTTACTATGTACGCTGTGCAATTGATCATACAATAACCAATCATATAAGCCAACCAAGCTGCAATTATATAAAGCCGACAATGCTTCAAACATTTCCAATATATTCAATAGCAATTTAGGACAAACCATCACTTACCTGAAAAGTAGAATTTCGAGAAAAAAATATGAAATTCACAAAAATTCAATCATAACAACTCACAAGCCTGAAATAAATATTTTAACATTAACCACCTAACATTTGGGATGTGACACTGACGACTTAAATCAACATCATTTTTAATAATAATATAAAAAACAATTCAGAATATAAAAATCAAAAGGCAATTTCCCCAATCAATATCAATAGTTAACATAAACTCAAACCAAGCCTTTAAATTCACAAATTTCAATAATTATTACCCAATAAATTGTAACAACACTAAAATTATAATAAAAACAATTCTTAAATCCCATGAGTCCCTAGTAGTATTCCATCAATCATTTTAAGTAATTATAACAAGCATGATCTAGCCTTCAAAATGTCACTCAAAATTGGAATAATTGTAAACAATACAATTAACGATCAGTTACAAAATTTCCATACAAATAGATATTATAATAAATTTTCGCAATAGATGATATAAAAACCAAAACTTGAAAAAAAAAAAATACTTTTCTCGACTGTATAATGAAGAGGATGCTCTTTTTGAGTAAGCTATTCATAGAGCTTGCTCTTTCGGATCTCCACCATATTTTCCTTCCTCCTCCGCATCCACCACCACTTTTACACGTTGACAAAAATAAATTTTTAAATTATCCATCCATCCTTGCACTTGGCCTCAACGACATTGTTTCTTTCATCTAATGTATTTTCGCCTTTGGAATCAAAACCTCTTAGCAAATCAAAAATTATACACCATTCAAAACTTCAATTGATCAAATTATCCTCTCTATTTGGTACTGAAAATATTAAAATTTTCAAAAAATTATTATTCATTTCTTATTTTCAATTAATTTTTTCAATAAAATAATATTTTAATCACATCAATAACTTTTCTTTCTTTTTCAAAATATTATATAATCCATCAATCTACTATTCCAAAATACATTCTTCTAAAATAATGTGGCTCAAAACACTCATCTACAAAACGAATAAAGAGATTCCTTGAAAATACACATGTACCTAAAGAAGGGACATGAGGAAAATGAAGAAGAAGGACAGCGAAAGGGTTTCCTTAAAGCGAAGATATTAAAAAAGGAAATTATAAAAAATCAGGGGGTTTAAAAAATTGATTTTAAAAAATCGGGTTCAAAGTTTAATTATTCCAAAATCAGGTATTTTATTTTACATATAAAACCCTAAATTTATTCAATTAAATCAATTTCTCTCAACTCTCTCTCTCTCCACCGCCTTAGCCCCCAAGGATATTCTTGGCGTAGCAAACTTTGGTTTCAAATTCACTATTCTGTCGAGATTTTTTCCATTTTCCTGCATAAACTTCCTACCATGACCACCGTGGTCCCCACTTCCGAGGTAGAATCCCATTCTCACCGCCGTTCGTTTCACCGCCGACTTGTCCTGGGCCGACGATGGTGCCGATGTAGCTGAGGAACATGTGAGTAGATTATTTGTGTGGAAGGCGCATGAATGTATGTTACAAAACATTTGGTTGGATTTAGCCTCACTGATGCTCACCTCGACTGATATAATTTTCTCCAAAGCGTCCGAGAAAGATCAATGTGTTTATACTGTCATTTGCAACCTTGTCAATAAGCTAAAAGTTTGGATCAAGTTCATACGATCCGAACATAGCTTATATGGTGGTGGTTAATAATGTTTATTTAATTTTTGTTGTTGTGGTGGGGGTTAATTACCTCAATAGTCATGAACTTTATCGAAAAAGTTTTCACCAATTCACCGAACTTTAAAAACTACGTGGTTGTCACTGAACTTTCAAAAAATCACCTCAAAAATTGTAGGGGCACCAAAAATTAATTTGTTATAGTTTTATATTTATTTATAATTAAATATTTGAAATATATGTTAATTTTAAAATCTAAAAATTCTATTATTATGCATAAGATATTAAAAATAAGAATGAAAATATTGAGGAATTGAGACAAAATGAAAATGATATGCCTGACAATGTTGATGATGACAAAAATGATAACAGCGATGATGAATTTCCTAAGGAAAATGATATTAGTGAAGATGTTGATGATAAATCTCTTAGATAAAATGATACGGTTGAATGGATTAGCTTTGATATTTATTGAGCAAGGTTTTCTAGAAATATTGATTACGAAAGTTTAATTACTGAGTTTGCTTCTAAAAATGCGAGAAGAAATATTTTTTACATGATAGCATTTCAAGTTTTACACGTGAATTTTTTTTTCCAAGGTTTGCTTATATGGAATTGCACGAACAAACTAGTGGCTTGGATGGTTCTTTGATGATGACGTGAATTTTGATGAAGTTCGAGAGATGCTTTTGAGCTTTATTTATATTTTTCTTACTCATGATACGTTAAAAAAAAAAAGTAGATATTTAAAAATAATATTTTTGTGATGAAATAATATTATTGATTTTTTTAATATATGTTTTAATTATTAGAAATGGGGCACCATTTTAAAATTTCGCACATGGCACCTTAAATATCAGGGTTGGCTCTGCTTATGGGGTAGTTGGGTGTTTGGGAAGAAGATGAATTACTATTTTCAATTTTTTATTTCTTGTATAAAATTTTTATTTCTTTTTTTATATATGGGTAATTATATTCACACCACATTTAAATTTACTAGGTGCAAACAACGTGCAATGCACGTTTGCTTAGTTTATATTTAATAGTTTTGTTTAAGAATTAATTTGTTATTAATAAAGATTTAATTTTTTTTGGTTAATTAAATAATTAATGATGTAATGTTTATGTAATTGATTAATAATTAAATAAAGTGCTTCTCTCTATCATCTCTAGCCCAAAATCGCAAACAGAAAACTCAAGGTATGTTAAGGGGTAAGAAGATGAGTTTACTTAGTCTCCGTTTGATTCTCATTAATGTAGAATGAGAATGAAAAATATAGCCGTTATTGGACTCCACACAAGAGATAGAAATTCAAAATTGATAGATTGATGTGATGGATAACGGTCATATTTTTCATTTTTATGGGTTTTTAATGAGAAACAAACGGAGTCTTAAACTTTTTGCATGGTATGTCTTTACTCTTTTTTTAAGTAATAATGCAATTCATTTTATCGCTAAAGTATGATATGTATTATGATAATATATGTATATCATGTGTTAGACTTAGTATTGGTAAGTGACGGGTAAATTTTCGAGGACGAAAATATTTTAAGGGGGTGAGAATGTAATACCCCGAAAATTTTCATAAAATATAATTCAATTTTTATATACTATATTTTAATATTTTGAAAGTTATGGACTAAATGATACATTTATCAAATTATATTTTATTTGTGTCAAATATTTAGATATTGATGGAGTTATCGTAAATATATGAATATTGGTCTCGTTGGATAAATCGTAATTAGATACATAAATCGATTCGAGAAAAAGTCGATTCGGATAAGTTAGCTCCAAGATATTTTAGTTTGAAAGAATTATCAAAAGCTAATTTATTTTTATTATTATTTAATTATAATTTTGAAAGTAAGGGGTGGTGAAAAAAGATTTTCCGTTAAAACAAGAAATTCCGTTAATTTTTCCGTTAAACCAACATATTCCGTTTAATAGCCACTTTTTATATATAGAAAGAAATTGCATTAAAGGTCATTAATCTTCATTTATTATCATACTTATATTCTCAACCTTTATTTTTTCTTCTTCACATTCTTATTTTTAATATTTCATTAATTAGAAAATCTTGTCATTAATCGCCTTTCATCCAAAAATTGTTAGCGTATTTTTGCATTATTATTTGTTTTGCTTATTTAAAATATAATGCTATCTTAAAAGAAAATTTTGAAAAGAAACCATAATCAAGAATAATTTATGTTAATTTGAAATAAGAATGCGATAAAAAAGAATTGAGACATAACGTGTAATATGAATATTTTCGTACAATTAAAATGTAGTCCAATTATTTAAATTTAGAGTTGTGAATATATTTAGTCTTTTATATTTTTTTACTTAGGTGGATTTCTTTTTCTTTTATTTTCTACTATATAAATATAAAGTAAATGCATTTTATTCTATTTGATAAAAAAAATAAAAAATAAAAATTGACTTTTTAGAGGTCATATGGAAGCCATTCAGAAGGATCATTCGCACAAGGACATTGTTGGTTAGAGAGTTTTGCATCAAAATTTGAAGGTTATGAATCAGTTGTACGGGATGCTGATAGTTTAGGGATCGGTCCAAATATTAATAGATTCTTGATTGTTTCTTCCATTTTCAGTTGTTTGTCTTATGTCTAACTAATTGGGACATCTAATTCAAAATTGGATTCTAGAGCTATGAATTGAACAAGCTCCAATGAGTCTCTTATCAATGATTAAAGTAAAAAAGATTTCAAATCAACACAAAAAGTTAATGAATTGAATACAACAATATATTATATTTTTGTTGACCGATATATGTAGTTTTTTGGCGTCGTCAACATCAGGTCAGTACAATTTTATCGAAAGAAAGTAAGACGAGACAGAATATGTTTTCTTTCAATCGTGACTAAATATATTATATAAATAGTTTTACAAAATTGGGGCTCGTTTGATTCTCATTCTTGTAGAATGAGAATAAAAAATATAGCCATTATTAGGTCTCACGCAAGAGATAGAAATTCAAATTGACGGCATGATATTACTCTACTTCATCAACTATCATTACCATTTTCAGTTGTTTTCAACAAATTGATCGTAAACATCGTTCATTTTAGGCTTTAGCTGTCGAGAGTGTCGCTATTGCTGCTGATTGTAACCATCACGATATGTTGTCAAGTTGAATACAATAATAAACTAGAATTGTTCAATTAGTACAGTTTAATATGTCACACCACTATAGATGACGAAGAATTGCTTATAATTTATATCTTAATTATGTTCAATTGAGTTGCTTAAGAATAACATTTAACATGATTAGGGCCTTGGTAAGAAATCAGTTTCTTTCTCATTGAATTCTAACAAACAATATTAGATTTTTGATTTTCCATTTGTAACAAGAATTGCATAGAACAATTGATTCCAAGTATCAGGTACACCAGCAAGACACCAGTGACTGCAGTCATTCCCTTTAGCCCCACCAATGCCATATATTGATGGATGCCCATCTTTTCTTAGCTGTGAAAGTTGAGTTACATCTAGCAATTCCACTGCAGTCGACATCTTGCTTAACACTCCTTTTACCACGGCCACTGGTGGCGGCGATCCTCCCGGGTACACCGAGCTGGTAATGGGCCGAGTTTCACCGTTGCATGTGGCTCCCTTTGATGCATTCCACTCAGCACCACTGCAAAAAATAAAGGCAAAAATAAGGGTCACATATCAAACAAGATTTTGAAAAGAGTTATGGGTTAGAAAAAACGAGAAGATATATTTTTGCTTGGTTAGTGATAAAAATAATGTATAAACAAATTTTTTCATGTCATGACATCATTTCAGTTAGCGAAGGCAACATTTCTATCAATTCAATAGACGGAGTCGAAGAAGTTCTCATTTTAAAAAAAAGAAAGTTTCTTACTTGTAATGGGTAGGAGAGATGCCTTGAAAGAATACTTTGGTCCGGGAGGGATCTATATTTGAATCCACCCACTTTGACCAAGTTTTTAGTCCCTCGCTGAATGCAATCAAACGATCCATGTCTTTGTACAATTTATCTCCTTTTTGGATGTAATCCCATCTGAAATCAAAAGCAATTAAAAAGGGAGACGATAGAAAATTACCGAGATATTTTATGTTAATCTGGACATGATTAAGGAAGAGAGACACGTAACAACAATTTATCTGTTGTCTTCTCTAGTCGTGTATAAATCAACAAACTAAAGATGGCATTCGAATTTGGGGAAAAAAAAAATCTTACGGTTTTGCGCTTCCTTTATGGAGCCACCAATGCCATGTATTGAAAATGAGCATATCCAACCCTTTCCATGAGTTTCCATCTTGGATGGAATCAAGCTTAAGAATTCTTCCCATCTTCTCTTTCATTAAGTCTACTAGAAATGCGGTACGAAATAACATCAAAGAAATGTTGTAATCCTGCATTTTTTCACAGGGTGCTTTTTGTTAATTCATTATACTTCCATTTTTAAAAAACTTGTAATTTTTTATGATCACCCCATCTAAAAGTTTAATCTTCTACCGCACCAGCGAGAAAAGAACCCACCTGAAAATAAAAAGTAGAGAGGTCTCCTCTCCTCTGCAAAGAGAAGTTTGATTGGGGGACTGCTGAATGCAACATACATGTGAGGGATTGCCATTGGTTGAGGCTAAGAGAGTCCCCTACAAACATTATCTTCTTCCCCTTCATTCTCTCCAAGAAATCTTGTCCATTAAATCTGCGCGTACATTTTTACATAATTCAGAATCCACCGATGGCGGAGCGATGATTTTCACGTAAGGTGGTAAAAAAAAGATGTTGATACATGTATTATGCATATATTAAAAAAATGTTGCTGGTGCGTTCGCGACCCCTACCCATCTGGTAGCTTTGCCTCTAGAATCCATGCGCAACGTAAGAGTTACTTAAAAGTAACTTATTTAAACATGTTTAGAAATAAGTTCAGAATGTAGTACGTACTTGGGGAGTTCACATCCATGGGGCTTCCATTTGTACTTAAGGTAGAGCTTATCAATTCTTCCATTTCCCTCACAATCAAACTGCTTCTCAATAAATGAACACATTGAAGAATTGTATAGAGGATACGTATCATCATAAATCCAACTCCCTTGGAAAAAATCGCAGCCACTCATTCGCGCCCCTCGTAACTGGTGATCAAAATGCACGACTAGCGCCGAGGCATTTTTGAATAAACATAAAATTAACAAATAAACGTAGGCAAAAGACCAGAAACTACGGATTAATTTGTATTCCATTTTATGAAGAAAATTAATTGAAAGAAAAGACTATATATAAGAGTAGTTTGGGTTGGTGTGTACTGAATTTGGCTTACAAATTAATTTTCATTGCCATCATAGCCAAGGACCCGTTTCTTGTAATGACAGGAACATTTTTTTTTCTCATCATTGGCTATTAATAATTGGGGGCAATTTTATTTTATTTTATTTCATTTTATTTTTCTTTCTTTCTACTCCCTTTTACGTAAAGGCTTTTCGCTTTGCCCCCCCCGCTGTTGAATACTTATATTTATATATATATTATATATATATTATTAATAATATATATAGTGGCTAGTAACGGAATTTCTTGATTTAACGGAAAAACTAACGGAATTTCTTGTTTTTAACGGAAATTTTTTTTTCACCACCCCATACTTTCAAAATTATAATTAAATAATAATAATAATAAAAAATTAGCTTTTGATAATTCCTTCAAACTAAAATATCTTGGAGCTAACTTATCCGAATCGATTTTTTCTCGAATCTGATTTATGTATCTAATTACGATTTATCCAACGAGACCAATATTCATATATTTACGATAACTCCATAATATCTAAATATTTGACACAAATAAAATATAATTTGATAAATATATCATTTAGTCCCTAACTTTCAAAATATTAAAATATAGTATATAAAAATTGAATTATATTTTATGAAAATTTTCGAGGTATTACATTCTCACCATTTTAAAATATTTTCGTCATCGAAAATTTACACGTCACTTACCAATACTAAGTCTAACACATGATATACATATATTATCGTAATACATATCATACTTTAGCGATAAAATGAATTGTATTATTACTTAAAAAAGAGTAAAGACTTAAGCCATGCAAAAAAGTTTAAGTCTCCGTTTGTTTCTCATTAAAAATCCATAAAAATGAAAAATATGATCGTTATCCGTCATATCAATCTATCAATTTTGAATTTCTATCTCTTGTGTGGGGTCCAATAACGGCTATATTTTTCATTCTCATTCTACATTAATGAGAATCAAATGGAGCCTAAGTAAACTCATCTTCTTACCCCTTAACATACCTTGAGTTTTCTGTTTGTGATTTTGAGTTGGAAATGACATAGAGAAGCACTTTATTTAATTATTTATCAATTACATAAACATTACATCATTAATTATTTAATTAACAAAAAAAAATTACATCTTTATTAATAACAAATTAATTCTTAAACAAAACTATTAAATTTAAACTAAGTAAACGTGCATTGCACGTTGCTTACACCTAGTGTGTGTGTGTGTGTGTATATATATATATATATATATCTCTTTTATATATAAAGTGGCTATCTAACGGAATTTTGTTGTTTTAACGGAAAAACTAACGGAATTTCTTGATTTAACGGAAAAACTAACGGAATTTTTTTAATTTAAAAATATTTTAACTCCATAATTGGGCTTCAAAATTTACAATTCTAAAGCTCATGTAGAAGTATTGGATGTCATGTTCATTTTATAGATACACTTCTCTCCAAAGGTTTCATAAACTTCCAATGTGGGATTGTGCATTTTATATATACTCTTATCTCCAATAGGTTTATAAATTTCCAATGTGGGATATTGACAAAAAAAAAAATATTAAAATGCTCATCAAAATCATTTTCAAATGTATGTCTAATTGACTAATTTGATTTTGAATTACAGCTAATTAAATTGTAATATTCACTTTCATTTTTTCATTTATTTAATTTTCATATTTAACTTAAATTGCACTTGATTATTAATATATTAATGTTAGATATTATTTTCTATAAGTTTAGAATATTTTAATTTAACAAAGTAAACTACTTTAACATATTTATTTTAAATTTTTAGTGTTGGGACTAATTGTAGGATATATAATGAATCTAATTAGTAAAGATAGATTTACTTTAAATTATTTTTATATATTTATTGCATTCGGTTCGACCCCAGTTGAATTCCCACAAACTTCACGTCGAAATCATTCTCGATTGTGAATCAAAATCTTTCATCTCCATTTTTAGATATCGGAATTATCAAATCCGCAAACTTTTCGTATAAATCCTATGATTAATGCTCATGTTTAGTTCCTTAATTAATAAAAAAAATTAAAATTCTCCTAACACTATTTGACAATATTATAGTATTATATTAAATGTTTAGTAAATATTATTTTTAAATATTAGATGATTTTATGATATAGTAAAAAATCTTTTTTTTTTATAATATAGAAAAAAAATATTTTTTAAAATAAAAATATATTTAATGTCTTAAAAATAATTAAAATAATATTAAAAATACGAAACGTATTATGACGCTTATTTTTCGTATTGACATGCCTAAACTTGTGATTCTTGATTCTCAATATCGACGTCTCGCAATGCATTACGCCTTTCAGAACATTATTAATAAATGAATGGAAAATGCAAAAAACTTTGTACTACTACATTTTAGTCACTAAGAAAAAATGAAACTAAAAAAACAAAATGGATGTGAATATTATTAATTTAAAAATGCTAATAATTTATTTGGTAAGGTACATTGAACTCAATGAAGAAAAAATATTTATTTATTTAGTTTTGTATTATAATATTATCTATTATTTTATTATGTATAAAAAGTTCATGATTAAATACAAAATTTAATATAATATAATAGTACGAAACACAAACTTAAACATTTTAATTTAGAATTTAACACTATTCAAATTAAAATTAATATATCACAATGTGTAATTATTTATTAATTACATAAACATTACATCATTAATTATTTAATGAACCAAAAAAATTATATATAACTAAGCAAACGTGCATTGCACGTTGCTTAAACCTAGTATTTTTAAAAGTTGGAAAATATTTTCCATGGAAAAAAATAGCAATCAAACACTTAAAGAGTAAAAATTTGGATGGAAAACTGACGCCGGACAGAATAACGATTATTCTGCATGCGGGGATCAATAGACAAGAACAAAGAATAAAGCAAGAGAAATACCAAAGGAAACGATAAGAAATCTTTATTATTCAACAACTGAACGAAAATTAACCCACAAACCGGGTTATATAGCCGAATATGCGAAATTAATGAAAATTTACCAAAAATGGTAAATTCTAATTTTTCTACCAAAATAAACTATTTAATAAAAGAAACAATATCACCAAAATCCGGCTCAAATCGAGCTCTTATTCTATTTCAAAAAGGTAATTGAAATATTACCATAAACGGCAAAAAATAACTTAAATTGATGATTCGGAAAGGAAAACAACTGAATTTGGCTTCGAAATCGATGCTCACCACGTCGTGCGCGCCGAAAAAACCTTTTCGGATTGGGGTCATGGGCGTGATTCTGACAACTGTAGCAAAAGTTATGACCAAATTACCGAAACATACCCGTAGATGGCCCCAATTAGGAAATATCGCCAATTATTTGCCAATCTTGCGCTGATCTGCCAACTCATGGTATTTCAGCGCTATTAACGTACTATCAGACAGCTTGGTCTCGTCTGACTTGGATCCTCCTGCATCAAAAACTGACATTTTCTATGGAAAATAAACGCAATCAAATACACCATAAGCAAAATTTCAAATGTTGAAAAATATTTTCCATAGAAAAAAGGGCAATCAAACACTCTAAAAATCAGAATTCGGGTGGAAAAAAAGTCATTTTTCATGAGAAGTGTTTTATTAATATGATACACTGAGCAACTTGCAATTTGACTGATTTGACATTTATGAAATCAAATCCTTTCTTTCTCGTCTAAGGCAGCGTGTGGAATGTCACATGCTTACGATAACTAGAATATTGCGTAGAGCTAGATCCATGAGTTAGGATGATGTCAAAACTATGATTACATACACACTGACACACACATACATAACAATTCACACAAATTCCTTTAAAAAAATGGAGAAGAATTATTAAAATTGCTTCTAAATTGTTCCAAGAAAAATATCATGGAAAGATAGTTTTGGCCATGAAGACAGACAGACTGAATGTGTTTCCATGTGGCACTGATGTGTTCTTTTCTTCTGTAAAAAGGTCTATTTGGTGGGGAGAGGTGTGATGGTGCCATTTCTTTCAAACTAAAAAGACTTGGGAAAATGGGACCATTTGTGTTTGTCAACTAGACACACTGATTAGAAACTGCCAGGTTTGAAATCTAGTGGCCGTTTGATTCTCGATAATTAGGAAAAAAATGAGTTTGAATAATATGTTTAGGAGAATGTATGATTAATGAGTATGAAAAAAAATTTGGTATACATATAGAATATTTGTTGTATCTATCAGTAATTCATATCCTCTATCTAGAAAAGTAACGCTGTAGTATTTTGCAAAGCTAAAATCTTGGAAGTGTAGTGTAGTTTATTATGTAACATCATTTTTACGACCATTAGGGTACGGTGTTTGAGTCTTTACTTAAACTTATGTTGCATTTACAAAGTATCATTAAGTAGATTTGTAGAAATTAGAAAGCTATGAACTTCAATTAATAATGAAGCTTTTTGAAGGCTGCATCATTATAATAGTTTAAGCTTTTAAATTAGATAATTTAAAGTAGTATCTAAAGAAGAGAATTAAGTCTTAATGCCATCCATTTATAAAAGTTGTGCACGTTTCAAATCTTTAACATATAGAAGAACAATACCCCATGCGTACAGGGAATTGTTCACAGAACCCTTACAGGCGTTGCCACGCAACACTTGTATGGGTGACTTTTTTCCTAACTATTGAATTACAAAGCGACATGTGTGATCTATAAAAAAAAATAGTGAAACTCTTCTGTACTCGTAGCATAACTTTCTAAATGAAGGTAACATGCGCACGTATTTAAGGTTGCATGTTGTAATCTCAATTTAAATAAATAAAGTTCCCTCTATAATATTTCAAGGATGAGGTGGGTGAATGAAAACTTTCTATTTACTTGTCTTGAGTTGTGTAGCTATATATTTTCTTGAGTAGGAACTCAAAACATTTCACTTTTCTCCAGGCATCATTCGAAGAAATAACAAGGGTTCATATAAAACTAAGTGAGGAATAGACAGTGGACTTCAAGTTAAGCTCTTTCAGTTGCATACAAAAAGTCGCTTGATTTGGAAAAAGTTCTGAATAAACGCTCATTTGGAAGTCGAATAAATAGATGATACACGAGAGATTTCAAAGTGCTTGATCTCCAAACCATTTTTACTTGAAATAGACGAGGTAGGATTCAATGTCAAATACTCCAACTATATCGGGATAGAAGTGTTGAAGCCCAATCAAAGATATGGAGGTGTTCCATTGAAAAAAAAAAATCTCTTCTTTGAATTTTTAAAATTACTTGCTGATATAAATGCATCAGCATCTGGGTTTTTCTATCAAAAAAACCCTCATCGCGACAATTAAGCCATTGCTGATGCTTACTTTCCGTCCGTGGCTAATATCTTTCAAATATTTAGTCTCTTATCTTTCAAATATTTTTATATTTATTATGATATTAATCAATATTATCATGAAATTTATGGTAACAAAAAATTTATTCCTTGCTGACGTGATAAATACTCTTGATAACCACTGAATGCTAAATTTTGCCTTTTCTTAGGAGAATCTGTGAAGCCAATCTCATGATTGAGCTCAGTATTACTAAATACTAAAATGAATAAATTTTTTTATTTTATAATGCTTCAATACTGTAAATTCACTTTACTAACCAAGAAACCAATTTTACAGTGAATTACTTCACACTTTTATGTGTATATATAAATCATTTTTTTTTCTACAAATGAATTGAATTCAAACAATAAGCAGCCGGACATGGATCTGTTTGTCTAGCGATTACCTAAAATATTTACTCCCATAAACATATATGTTTGTAAACAGACAAAAATTTGATAGATTTCTGTGTGATTATTGGATATTATACAAAATTCTTGACTGCTTGCAAGTTTACTGGTAACTAGTACTTCTGGTACTTGACAGTTAATTACTCAAAATCCTACTTCTTGAGCAAAGGAAAAGCTGGTGCTACAAAATTTGCTCCCTTCACAAATCTTCCTTTCATTCTGGGCCTTTTCTCAGCATTCAATTTCCGAACCTCGTACCTTATTTTCTTGGAAAACAATCTGGTTCGGCGCTTCTCCCTGTACCTGGAAACCCTGGCTTCTCTTCCTCCATCCACCATTGCCGCTGCATGTCCACTCATCATTCCCATTCCTCCGTATACGTGCATTGTTCCACAAGTGCCCTGCAAAATTTTATTGTACTTTAATTGGATAAACATAACTGGCTTTTTTGGTAGACCTTATTTGAAATGATTGTATCGTCTAGTCCTATTTTAGTACATCATAGTGGAAAAACGTGCAAAACAATGGCATTAGTAACTTGGTCATACAACCTGGAACATTCAAGGGAAGTCTGAAGCAAACTATGTAAGAAATAAGCTTCAATTTGTGATTTGAGTATTTCCAAATGAATTCGAGTATGTATATCTAAAATTGATGCATGTTAATATAAGGAGTCTACTGTAACTAAAATTTTACTTTTAGGATATTGTTCATTTGTCTCACACACACACGAAAGGGAAAAAAATGAATATGAAATCAATTAGAAGATTAAAATGAAGGAAACGAACCATGCATTCCACCCAGAAGTCATCGGAATCCAATTCCGGCCGTTCACCAGTTGTCCATGGAGACCTTTGATCATCCCAAGACGACAACACACCCTCGTAGTCTAGACTCAACATAATCTTCTTCTTTTTCTTGGTATCATCGTCAACTTCATTAAAATCTTCGAATTTTATCATTATTTCCTGATCACCACCAATTTGTGCTTTAGTATCTTCTGCTTCACCTGTAATTGGAGAATAATCATCATAATCAAAATTGAACTCAAAAGTTTCTCTTTCCAAGTTTATTTCTGTGCCATTTCCATGTGCCTGAGCCATGACTATTTCTGCGACTTCTTCATCTTCAACCTTAACTTTTTCACTACTGCCGAAAGAACATGAGTCGTGATTTTCTTTTTCACTGCTCAAAAGTCCCAACCCTTCAATATCAAACGACTCATCTTCAAGCCCTTTACCTAATAAATTTTCAACATCAGCAGCAAATTCTGCAAGATCCACTTCAGATGGATGAAACCCATGTAAATGATTCATTTCTTGCCTCAAATCATTCGACATGGCTTTCGATTCAGTATTCTCAACAGCTTCGGTATTGTCCGCATCATTATTCGTCACACCCTCGTTCGCAGAAGTGCATAATTCTGCAACGAAGGGTTCGAAAATCGGAACCCTATAAAGAAGTTGTTCTTCATTTTCTTCATTTGAGTGCTCTTCGCTGCAAGTTTCAGGCACAAGATGAAGAGGGTTTCCAATTTTCTCTTCAGATTTGAGCTTGTCTGCATGCCTTTTGTGCCTTGGAGTCCGAGTCTTTCTTGTGAAACCCCGGTGCCATGAGGGCACAGAAATCTGCAGAGAAGATTCCTCAGATGATTTGATTGAAGAAATCTTCAGTTGAACCCTTTCGTGGCGTCTAGCCAAAGGGTTTGCTGAATGAACAGATGCATCACAAGATTCGCACAAAAATGCATCGTCAGCTGCACAATACCATCGAGCCCTCTTTTTTATACAATTATCACAGGCTCTTGCTGTTTTTCCTCCAACAGCATTAGCCAATTTTCTATCGGAAACCATGGATAATTTTTTGTATATATCTGTGTTCTTATACCGATCTCGGATCAAATCAAAGAAAAGTTGGACACCAGAGGGCAGTAGGAAATGTTGGGTTTTTTAGCTCTTAATGTATAGAACTCAAAAAAACTTCGTGCAATTATTTGTACTGGGGAATGACCCACAAAGTGCACTTTTACAGTGCAGTTAAGAGTTCAAGGCCTTTCTTGGATACACTTTTTTTCCCACTTCGGGAGTTTTCCACTAGGAATGGAGCTTTTTGGGACCCACCAATGGCCCTTATCTAAATTCCTATTGGCTAGACTAAAAAATCATCCTAATCCCTGCTTCTTGAATGGCTAGATTTTTAAGTTTGGGATTTCTAGTGGGACCCGGATGAAAATTTGATCCAATCTCTCTCCATCTGTCTATACGTCCCAGTGTCAATTTCTTGCTCTAAGATCTTTTGTAGGATACCTCTTCAAAGTTTAAAGCAATGAATTGAGGTCCCCTATTCCCCTCTTATTCTTCCAGAAAGAGATAGCATGTATTGATTGCTGTATATATTGCTGTCTTCTGACCTGTTATATTCTCATGGAGGTGATGAAAATGGAGCAATTGACTGGAAATCCCATAGTGATAAGGTTAAAGAAGATATTTTATATTTTATAATTCATAAATACAAAGGTAATAAAAGATTTTAATTTTTATGTTCACAATGGTTATATCTCAATTAAATTCAGTTTATAGCTTCTAAATACCAAAAGCGCTTCAATGCTTATTATAACCAGATGTTGATGTTCCAATGCCAGTTAATGTTTAAACACAATTAATTACAAATAAAGTTGGACAATATTATATAGGAACGTGCCAAACATGTCTTAAAATGCCATACGAGCCAGATAAGAAAAGAATAACCTCATTGGGGATGATCACTATATATGTGATGTTTCGTAGCTGATGAGACATGAAATGATAATGCTTGTTGGATTGATGCCATTCTTGTCATTTATATTCAACTTATGGGACGATGATGAAATGGGCTTGACCCAAGACTGCTGGAAAATGTTTTACTTAAAACTATTGCCCAATAACTCAAGTGAATTTAGCCCAAACCCCAGCCCAAAATGAGATGCCAAGTGTGTTTCTCTGGACCGTAGATCTTGTGCCTAATCTATGGTGATGTGGTGGTCCTTATAAAGAAGATGGACGGTCATTTCTCTTGAGAGATTTCAATTCGATTTTCTGTCTAAGTGTGAGAGAAGCTTCTGGATTCTCTGGTTTTTGTTCGACTCTCTGTTCTCTCTTTCGATCCTTCGTGGTATTGATTGAAACCTCTAGTTTTAATCACAAATATTAGTGATTTGCTTCTGTGTGATTCGATTGAGCTTTGTTGAGAGTTTAGCTAGGCGGTAGTGTCTTGGTCCATTGAGTAGCTGCTTTGTGTGTTCTTGCTAGGGTTTTGGTGTCTTTGTGGCTTGTTGCTTGAACAAACGGGTACAATGAGATTTGAATTATGAGCCCTCATTGAAATCAATATTACTTTGTGTAAATCTGTTTTGGTTCTATTCTTGGTGAATATTTGACTTCTTCCGCTTAATCTTGAGGCTCTGCACCTTACAAGTGGTATCAGAGCGTTGTTAAGTGCATAAGGAACCTTCGATCGAGATCTTGTCACTGGATATTAAGGTTCTATTGACATTTGTTTTTGATGAAACCCTAATTTTTTTTATGTTTTCGAAATGGCTACTAATCCATTCTCTATTTCTGTTTCTTATGGGGAACTCGTTCTTGGTTAACCTAATTTTGGAGTTTTGGGATTTTAAGCTAACTGTGCTGGCTGCTCATTTTTCCTTTGTGCTGGTCCTTTGTACCTGCTTGGTGATATCTCTCATAACTTCCTTTCTTGATTGTGTTATTATTAGTACTTGATTACTATTATCTTTCCCCCTTGTTTTCCACCATTATAATTGCTTCTTGGTGTTTAGAATTGAGCCTTGACTGGGGATCTTGAACCTCACAGAATCCTGGTGAATTCTAACATCTGAAATTGTTAGACTTCTGGTTATTAGTCTGTTGATATACAATGGCTCTATTCTTTGTGAATTCTTGTGATTGTTAACTGTTTTAAACTTACTGCTAAACTTGATTTTTTGATTCACTATAATCTTTAAACTGCTTAACATCCTATTAGTTTGTTTTCACTGGATTGATAGCCTGTTTTTCAGTTTTAATATTTCTTAATTCATGTTTTGGTTTATACTGTGATCTCTGTGACTAGAAACTGGTTATTTGAAATATTTTTTTACAGTTCTTTCTGTGGAACTGTGACCTCAAAATCTTTTGTGTTGATTTAAAATTTCAAACGACAATGACAACATTTGAATTTTGAGTTTTTAATGGAAAATGGGATTTCCCCATTTGGCAGCAAAAAATGATAGGGGTCTTAGTTCAAAAGAAAGTAACTAAGGCTATAACTGGTGAATTCCATACTACTATAACTGATGACCAAAAGCACGAATCTGATGAACTTGCATATACTTCTATAATTCTTCATTTATTTGATTAAGTGTTGAGAAAGATAGGAAATCAAGATAATGCAAAGGCTTTGTGGGATAAATTAGAAGAACAGAATATGTCTAAGAGCCTGCCTAATAAAATCTTTCTTTCGGAGAGGTTCTTTAGCTCTAACGTAGATATGTCTAAGGACTTAGATGATAATTTTGATAAATTTAATAAATTAGTTCAAAATATCACTAATGCTGGGGATAAGGTTTCTGATGAATATAATGATGTTATCCTTTTGAATGATATACCTGAAGTCTATAAGGATGTTAAGTATGCTATTAAGTATGTCAGAGATACCTTAACATCTGACATAGTGATCAATTCTTTGAGGAGTAAAGAGTTAGAGCTTAAAGTTGATAAAACTGTGAAGGATTTTGAGAGTTTGCCTGTGAGAGGTAGACATATGGCTAGACAAGTCAATTGTCAGAATCATCAATATAACAATCATAACAATTTTAAGAAGAAAAGGAAGGGGAGATCTAGATCTAAGTCTAGAAGTGGAAATAGGAAGTGTTATGGATGTGGTAAGATATGACATTTTATAAAAGATTGTTATAAGAAGAAGAACGAACAGAGAGAGATGAGAGTAGATGAGGGGAATATTGTTGAACCCTTAGGTGAGACCACTATTGATGTGTATGTGGTGACAGAACCTTCTTCCAATTTAAATACTGTCAATTATGTAGATGACAGTGATCAAGATAGTGAATGGATTCTAAATTCGAGGTGTACATTCCATATGACCTCTAGAAGACATTGGTTAGAGAACTTTAAGGATCTTGATGGTGGAGAGATGGTTATGGGTAACAATGTAGCGTGTAGCGTTAAAGGAATTTGCAGTGTGACTTTGAAGTTTGACAATGGGTATACATTTACCTTGGAAAGAGTAAGGTATATCCCTGATTTGAATAGAAACTTGATTTCAATGGATAATCTAGATGACATTGGTCTTCAAGGCCGGATTGGTGATGATTCTTTGAAAATAATTAAGGGTTCCTTAGTTATTTTCAAATGTACCAAGAGAAATGATATATATGTCAATAGAGCCACTGTAATTCAGAGTCATATTGTTGAATCATCTAGTGCTGAGATTGATGCTACTTTGAAGTGGCATAAAAGATTAGCCCATGTGAGTGAAAAATATTTCCATATTTTGATTAAGAGATGGGCATTTGGTAAGCATATGATTTCTAAGATTTCATTTTGTGAGTGTTGTACCTTAGAAAAACAATATAGAGTTCATTTTAATACATGTCAGCATAAGACTGCCTCTATCCTTGAGTATATTCATTTTGACCTGTAGGGTCCATCATCTACTACCACTCAAGGTGATAACAAATATTTTTTTTATCACTTATTGATAATTTTTCAAGAAAAGTTTAGATTTATCTTTTGAAACAAAAATCAGACTCTTTTAAGTTAAAAAATTGGGAAACTTTAATTAAAAATCAAATGGATAAAAAAATCAAAGTTTTAAGAATAGACAATGGTCTGAAATTTTATAATTTTGAATTTGATCAAATGTGTAGAGATGATGAGATCCTCAGGCATAAAGTTGTTACATATACTCCTCAACAAAATGGAGTTATTGAAAGAATGAATATGACTATTTTAGATAAGTTTAGATGCATGATGATCAGTTCTGGAGTTCCTAAAGTTCTTTGGGGTGAGGTGTTATGACAACTGTTTATATTGTGAGTATGACTCCTTCTAGTGTCTTGGATGGTAAAACGCCTAAAGAGGTATGGTCAAGAAAGTTATCTGATTATACTACCTTGAGGATTTTTGGGTGTGCTGCTTATTCTCATCAAAGTATAGGCAAGTTGGAGCCTAGATCTCAGAAATGTGTTTTCATGGGATATCCTAAGGGAGTGAAAGGATACAGACTTTGGGTGAGGGATGAGAAAGGTTTTAAGATGATAACCAGTAGGAATGTGATGTTTAATGAAGTTGATATGCCATGTTTGAGTAAGAAAGTCTTTAGTAATGTTCCCAAGAAGGATGATGATGAGGAGACTGGGATGCAAGTGAGATTTGGTCATTCTCCTGAACTTGTTGAGGAGGAACAAGTTGAGAATGAGGTTAATGAGGAGAATGATGATGTCACTGGTTCGTATGAACCTTTTGAAGGTGGTGAACACGACTTAGTAGGCGATGCAATTGATCCTCTAAGTGATTATCAACTTGCTCGTGATAGAGTTAGGAGAGAGATTATGAAACATGTTAGAATGGGTGATTATCAATCATTTGTTGTTTTGTCATATCAAGACTTAGCCTTTAAGGAGCCTAAATCTTATGAGGAGGCTTTGAGTTGTCGACACTCTAATGAGTGGCTAGGTACTATGGAAGAGGAGATGAAGTCCCTTGTGAAGAATAATACTTGAAAATTAGTTCATAAACCTAAGGATAAGTCTTTGGTAGACTGTAAGTGGGTTTATAGTATTAAGGAGGGTAGTTCGTCTAAAGAGTCTCTTAGGTTTAAAGTTAGACTTATTGCAAAGGGATTTACTCAGAAACATGATATTGATTATAATAAAATTTTCTCTCCTGTCGTGAAATATACTACTATAAGAGTTGTGATTGCTTTGATTGCTCAATATGATTTAGAGCTTGAACAAATGAATAATAAAATTGTCTTCTTGTATGGTGACTTAGATGAAACGATTTATATGATTCAACCTAAAGGTTTTATTGATTCTAAAAAGCCTTATCATGTTTGTTTGCTTAATAGATCTTTGTATAGTTTGAAACAATCACCTAGGCAATGGTATATTAGATTTGACAATTAAGTATCTTCTATTGGCTTTGTATAAGTGCCTTTGATCATTGTTTTTATTTTAAAAGAAATGATAAGAATGTTGTGATTGTTTACTTACTTTTGTATGTTGATGATATGTTGTTAGTTTGGCATAAAATGAATGATATAAATGATATTAAAAAGGCTTTGAGTGCTGAATTTAAAATGAAAGACTTAGGACATGCTAGGAGAATTTTAGGAATGGATATTAAAAGAAATAGATCTCTACAATCTCTACTTTAAACCCAATTTGACTGTGTGAAAAATGTGTTATCTAAATTTGCTATGCATGATTCTAAGCATGTTACTTTGTCTCTTGCTTGTCATTTTAAATTGAGTAAAGAACAATATCTACAAGATGAATCTGATATTAAATACATACAAAAGGTGTCTTATGCTAATGCTGTTGGATCTGTTATGTATACTATGGTGTGTACTCGGCAGATGTTGCGTATGCCATTAGCATTTTGAGTATATTTATGGCAAACTCTTATCCTAAACATTGGACTGCATTAAAATAACTTTTAAGATACTTAAAAGGTTCTGCCGACTTAGAATTGCATTTTAAATCTTGTAAATAGGGTGCTATGTTGAAAGAGTATGTAGATTCTGATTATGCTAGTAATAAGGACAATAAGAAATCAACAACTACATATTTGTTTACTTTGTATGATACTTGCATTAGTTGAAAGTCTCAATTGCAGTCTATTGTTGCTTTATCTACTATAGAAGCTGAGTATGTAACTGCTACTGAAGCTATAAAAGAGTCTTTGTGGCTTAAAGGCTTATTATGTGAACTAAATGAATTGCACGATCCTGTTGTGGTTTATTGTGATAGTCAAAGTGCTATACATTTGTGTAAAAATCTAATGTTTCATGATAGGACTAAACACATAGATGTTAGGTTGCATTTCATTAGAGATATAGTTCATAAAAAATCTATTTTACTTGAAAAAATTTCAACACAATTCAATCCTACGGATATGGGAACAAAGGTACTTCCTCTTTCAAAATTTAAATCACGTTTACAAATTCTAAGAATTGATACCGAGTAACTTTGTGTTTGGTGCATGTATGTTCTCCTTTGGTGTTAATGTTATTAAACACTATTGTGTTGGTGGTTTATGGCATTGACATCAATTGGGAAATTTGTTGGATTGATGCCATTTTTGTCATTTATATTCAACTTATGGGGCGATGATGAAATTGGCTTGACCTAAGACTGCTGGAAAATGTTTTATTTAAAACCATTGCCCAATAACTCAAGTGAACTTAGCCCAAAACGAGATGTCAAGTGTGTTTCTCTGGACCGTAGATCTTGTGCCTAATCTATGGTGATGTGGTGGTCCTTATAAAGAAGATGGACGATCATTTCTCTTGAGAGATTTCAATTCGGCTTTCTGTCTAAGTGTGAGAAAAGCTTCTGGATTCTCTGGTTTTCGTTCAACTCTCTATTTTCTCTTTCGATCCTTTGTGGTATTGATTAAAATCTCTGGTTTTAATCACAAATCTTGGTGATTTGCTTTTGTGTGATTCTTCGATTGAGCTTTGTTGAGAGTTTAGATAGGCTGTAGTGTCTTGGTCCATTGAGTAGTTGCTTTGTGTGTTCTTGCTATGGTTCTTTGTGGCTTGATCCTTGAACAGACGGGTAAATGAGATTTGAATTCTGAGCCCTCATTGAAATCGATATTACTTTGTGTAAATCTGTTTTGGTTCTAATCTTGGTGAATATTTGACTGCTTCCGCTTATATCTTGAGGCTCTACACCTCACAATGCTAATTAAATGCAGTATAATCTTATTATTTTCATTAGAGATGATTACCAATCTATGTGGTTGTTAATGTTCTATTAAATGATAATATCGGTTTAATGTATCGATATGAGACGCACTTTATTGATCTTATCAGATGACACATTATATGAAGATATATACTATTATTTTTAAATATATCGATATAAACCTACAATTTAATAACATTTTTTTTTTATTGACGTAGGAACCCGCAGCCACTACCCGTGAGTGCGTATTAAGTAAACCTCGCACCATATGTAGTAACCCGCAAACCACACATGAGAGATAGATTGCACTAGGCAAGCCCAGTGTAACGGGTTAGACCGAAGAAGTGTTGGCAAGAGATTCGAACGAGTGATCTTCGATCTCTGCATTCACCTACTCCATCAATTCGATCATACCTGAAGGGATAATATCACATGAGATTGTCCTAGTGGGAGACCAAATAGCATTACTCGAAATGATAAGCCAATTAGATAAATGGATACGTATGAAACTCACTTTATTGATTTTAAAATTTAATCTCACATCATATGATGATCATTTCTTGTGAGAATTAATAACTTTACTAGAAAATATAAGGTTGAGTTCGATGTTGCCCACATGCATGACATTAGCCATGTCCCTTTTTTGGTTATTTTCTAAAATTGAGAAAACCAAGCTCATGCGGTCCACGAGCTAGACATTTCTGCTTAGCACTTTGACAATTTGGTTCAGATTTGTAAATATAATTGCATCATTTGATGTAATTTTTAACAATTATGTACTTTAAAATCTAGTTGTTGACGTCAAATTGAGGCAATTGGGCAAGTAGAACTCTCTACGCGAATTGGCTTTGTGCGGTTCATTCAAATTTTATACTCGAGAATACAGTTTATCAAAGTTTAATGGAGTATATATTTTTTCTTATCTAGAAATGTGTCGCAAGTACTAATCATTCTTCAGTTATATGCAATAAGATACTTTAGAGTAGGGTGTCAATTTGGTTCGCCAACTCAAATGGCCCGATACTCGACTTGAGAAAAGCTCGAGTCGGCTCGGCTCACGGCTAGGTAGAATCGAGCCGAGGCTCTGGCTAAGCCCCATTTTGGAGCGACAACTCGAGAGCTGCCTACAATACAAGGATGCAGGTAGCTGCCTTTTTTAAAAAAAATAATTAAAAAATCTTGAGCTTGCTCTGCTCAATAAGGTCCGAGTCAAAAAATCGGGTCGAACCTAGATTTTTTCGTCTAACAAAAGCCGAACTCGAGTTAAAAAGCAAAAAAAAATCCGAACCATTTTTACTCGAACCGAGCCCGAGTTTCGAGTTTCGACTTGTGAGCCGACTTGGTTCATTAACATCCCTAGTTTAGAGTCGCATTAAACATAAAATGAAAAACTATCAATAAGGCTCGTACATTTTTATCCATAGTCAAGTCATTCTTTAATTACGTGTTAGACAAACTTTGGTAATAAAAAAATTTAATATCATGAAAATTGAGAAACATTAAATCAACATTAATATCGTAAAAATTGAAGTGGAGTGAAAATAAACCGATTTTAAATTTTAACCTATCTAATGATAAACAGTAATTTTTTAAAGTAACTTTTACAAAACACATGGGGTCCACTGTTTTGTCACACCTTTTTCCCCTTCATAAAAATAAAATTCAGTATTAGTAGGTAAAAAATCATGTTATTGTCACAAGTATCCATTTCCAGGCGAAGTAATGTGTACGCTTTATCATGTGTATGGTCCATTTTTTTGTCTTAACTAGAGACTACAGTGCCCACTTTTTTTTTTTTTTTTTGGTAATATTCTTATTTGTAAATTCATCACTTGTGTTGACAAAATTACAATGAGATAAGGATTACAAAATGTCTTGGAAATATTGCTCACATTAATTTTATATGGAATTAATGAGCCATTGAAACAGTAAGAAATTAAAGATAAGATTGAGATTGATTTGAAAAGTAAGAATAGTTTACTTGAATAAGCCAAAAAGGAATATTTTGGATGACTCCTCTAAAACATAATCCTTGTTTGGTGTGATTTAAGAATTTGATAAAAATTAAAATTAAAGTTCAGAATTAATATTAATCGCACATTTTATGAAATCGCTAATTTTATTAACTTTTTAACTCCACATTTAAGCAATTTTTTACTAAAAAAAAGATTTTTCATGCAATTTTTTTTCATGAAACGCCTATCAAATACGTACATTTAAACTGAGGGATCCAACGAGACTTGAATAACAATAATAATTGTCTATTTTAATACTATATTAAATCATATCCTATCTAAGAGCATTTAGAGATTGAACTCATTTAGTTATTTATATTTGTTTCAACCATTCACTTAAATTCATTCAATGAGAAATTTCCATAAAGTTTAATTTGTTGTTTGTTTTGCTGGTAAATCACGGGAAAAAAAATGAATAATAAATTCTACATAGAATGGATAATATGATGTGGAATCCTGATCTCACCTACAGAAGAATATTCTGCATGGGTTTTTGGCAGACTATCTGTGAAGGCGTGTAAAGGTCGTGGGCTTGAAAGTGACTATTGCATTTATGAGATTGTGCCGACTATTTTGAATAATGTTATTTATCAACATAATGATGAAATGTAGATGATATAATAATTCATTACCCCTCACATTTCTCGTTATCTCTCATTCTCCTCTCTCATAAAAATCGAATTACACAATCTCATTATTCCACATAAACTGTCACATCATCGATATTCATCAATGATAAATAGCATTATTCGACTATCTTTGATAATTATAGTTTCGTATAGGGCTTGTAAGCAAAAATCGTCAAATCGAAAAATTGAACTGCAATCGTATTTTAGAAACTGTTGGTTTAGTGTCACGTGGACCCGTCGACGAAATGATTTTGAAACAAAAACGGTTTGGTTTGAGTTTGAAAATTTTAATTGCGGTTTAAAACCAAGCTGAATCAGCGAAAAAATATATAAAAATAAAAAAATGAAAAAATGAAAATTTCTAAAAAAATCCAAATATGTAAAATTCAATAGTTTTGTCATGTGTGAGTATTTTTGTCAATTTCTAATTTTATATTACATAAATATTATTATTACCCAATAATCCTAATTTATATCTAATAATCTCAAGACTAACCTAATATATCAAAAGCTATTTTCCTCTTCAAAATTCAGATGGACTTCAGCCAACACCCGACACAGCCTTGAGCCACCAGCACCACACCAAGTCTTGGATTAATAAGGATGATATATATTCAGTTAGCCTATTAAAGTCTTAGATTTTGATCTAGTAGGCGTAAAGTTGTTTTAGATTTATTGTTAGTAAGATATAAATATATATTGAATTAAATGAATTAATGACATAAAAGTAGAAAGACAAAAAAAAATGTACGACAAAATCGACGGTTTAAAACCGGACCAAACCGTTAGGTTTAGGTTTGAGTTTTTTTCAAACCGTTCAAAATAGTTTGGTTTAGCTTTGAAAATCTGTCAAAAATCGGTAAAATCGGACCGCTTACACCTCTAGTTTCTTGATCATGTCAAAATGGAATTTTGAATCAACTTAAATAGTTATATCAAATTCAAATCTTGTTCTATTCTTTAAAATCGCCAGGCAATCAATGCCTAGAGCAAGGAGTTTTTCAATTTATCCCGCAAGTAGACGGTATATTAAGGAATAAAAGATTCATTGAGTATCGTCCTACAAAAAAATTAATTATAGATCGCGCTATAATTAAATCTAGACCTAACAAGATTAAACATATTTAATGATTTGATTTTGAAGTTAAGTTTTTCCTAACTAAATAGTGAGGAGTGACGATTTCATTAATTGACCCTACTCTTCAATTTATATTTTGGTTCAATTGTTGTATTGTCGGTCAATAAATTTTAAGATATAAAAGTACTAATGTTAATATGTAATAAAATTCATGTAGTCTCATTGTCACACTTAAAAATCAATCAATCGTGCCAATTCAACACAATTTAATAACGAAAAATCCAAAATAATGAAAATAGAGGTCAATTAACAACATCATTCTTCCTAACAAATAACTTACCAAGAAACGTGATTAATGAATTAATAACTATACATCTGTTTATTTTAGGAACAAGAGGATGAAATGAATCTTTAAATCTTTTCAATCTTTAATTCGTACGATTGGATTTGCAAAAATCAACTCAAATCGCTCAAACCAACCAACTCAACCCAACGCGACCCAAACCGGTTTGAGTTAATTTTAAGTTCAATTGGGTTATGTTTTGGTTGAAAAATCAAATTTAAGATCGGATTGGGTTAGGTCTCACGTTAGAAATTAAAACTCAACCAAAATCAACTCGATGAATTAAAAATTTAATACCTAAAATGGGAAAAAAAAAAACGTAGATAAGCAGAATAGTTGAAACGAGAATTACTTAGAATGTATAAAAGTCCATTTTTAATTTTTACATAGGTTGACGACATAAATACTATATAGAAATGCAAAGTTATTTGACCCTAAACTAATAATAAGGGCATAATGGTGATGAAATGAATGAATCCAAAAAATTTGTTAAAAAAAAAAAAAGAGAATGCTCCGTAATTTCAAATTTATTTATACATTATTTTTCAAAAAGAATTCCTTATATATGTTAAAAATAACGGAGATTTTCAATAGGTTTCAAAATTTAAATAAATGTCCAAAAAAAAAAAAAAAAGATAACCGAATTCAACTTAAATTAGGTCCAACCCCAACTCGATCAATGCAACCCAATCCAACCCAAACAAACATAAGTTTGATCGGTTTGGATTGAGTTGAGTTAGTTTGATTTTAGATCAAACCAATCATGTTGGGTTGAGTTTATGTTGAATAAAAAATTGACCCAATCTACGTCTTGCCCTATCAAGATTCAATTTAAGTTTCTCAGATCTTAGGTTTGAATCTTGAAGGGACTTGATCAAAATTCATAAGGGCTAAGAGAACATATACTCTTCCAAATTAACGAACACTACGTAAGTTAACTATTTGAATATAAAAATTGGTTCGTTGCATAAACTCTGCCAACATTAGGAGCAGCTGCATAAGAAGAATTTGACCATGCACAACAAAATAAGAATAATTTAAACCCATTAAAAATTATGTTCGAATGATGATGAATAACATGTTTTCATTCATGTTTAGTAATAGCAAATACAGAGAATATATATAGGGATGAGACCCCAATTAAATCCCTAAATTAACTCCCTAAAGATCAATCTATGTAATCTACTGATGTGTACACACCTAAGATATCTTCTAAACAAGGAAAATATCAATTGTCATAATCGTTGATTATCTTAACACTTCCCCTCAAGTTGGTGCATAGATGTCACGCATGCCCAACTTGCCTAAGAATTTTTCAAACACTCGATTTGAGACTGCTTTGGTGAGGATGTCGGCCAACTGATCTTCTGATCGAATCTTAGGCAATTCCAAAATATTTCCATCCAATTTTTCCTTAATGAAAAATCTGTCCACCTCGACGTGTTTTGTCCAATCATGTTGTACTGGATTATGAGCAATGTCACATGCTGCTTTATTGTCACAGAATAATCGGATAGGTTGTCTTGGTAGATAGCCCAAATCCTGCAAGAGGAGTCTTAGCCATAATGCCTCGCAAAGTCCAAGTGCCATACCTCTGAATTCAGCTTCTGCACTTGAGCGAGCTACAACATTTTGTTTCTTACTTCTCCATGTCACAAGATTACCTCCTACAAAGGTAAAGTAACCCGAGGTAGATCGCCTAGCATTTATAGCTCCAGCCCAATCAGCATCAGTATATGCTTCTATGCTTTGATAATCTGGATTTTTTTGAATAATACTCCTTTTCCTGGGGCAGACTTTAGATACCTCAAAATGCGTGTGACTGCGTTCATATGTTGCTCTCCAGGATTATGCATAAACTGGCTAACAATACTCAAAGCATAAGCCAAATCTGGTCTTGTATGTGACAAGTACATCAATCTCCCTACAAGCCTTTGGTATCTTCCTTTATCAGCGGGTACCTGGTTAGGCTCAACACATAACTTTAGGCCTTCTTCTACTGGTGTATCGACTGGTTGACATGCTGACATACCAGTTTCTTGTAATAGATCTAAGGTATATTTTCTTTGAGACAAAAGTATTCCCTTGTTGGATCGGGATACTTCAATTCCAAGAAAATATTTCAGAGGTCCTAGATCTTTCATTTCAAACTCTTTGGACAAATAGTCTGTAATTCCTTCCTTTCTTCAAGATCATTCTTAGTAACCACCATGTCATCGACATAAACAATGAGTGTAGTGATCTTACCATGTTGTTTCTTGAGAAAGAGGGTATGATCGGAATTGCTTTGATGGTATCCAAAAGCTATCATGGATTTTGTGAACCTCCCAAACCATGCTCTTGGGGATTGCTTCAAGCCATACAACGATTTTTTTAGCCTGCATACCTTTTGACTGTGATTTTCAGGTATCATGCACCCTGGTAGGAGGTCCATGTAGATTACTTCGGATAGTTCTCCATGTAGAAAAGCATTCTTCACATCGAGCTGTTGTAGTGGCCAATCCAAGTTTGCAGCTAAAGATAGTAGAACACGAACTGTGTTGATTTTGGCTACAGGAGCAAATGTCTCTGTGTAGTCAATTCCATAGGTTTGAGTATATCCCTTTGCTACCAGTCTCGCCTTGAAGCGTTCAATTGTGCCATCAGATTTGTACTTCACGATGTAAATCCATCGACATCCTACTGGCTTCTTTCCAGGAGGAAGATCAACAAGTTCCCACATCTCATTTTTTTTCAAGGATCTCATTTCTTCGTTCATAGCCTCTTTCCACCTAGGGTCAACTAAGGCTTCATGCACACTGTTAGGAATAGATACAACAGACAATTGATTCACGAATGACATGTTTGATTCTGACAAACGATGGTTAGACATATAATGGCTCATAGGATATTTGACTTTACTAGAAATCTCAGGTTCATATGTGGGTTTAGGGATACCTCTGGTGTTACGTTGTGGTAATTGCCTTCAGTACGGTTCAGGAACATCTTTAGTAGGTGATTGGTGTGGTATGTCGGATGGAGATGGAGCCCTATTTTCAAGTAACTCAACTTCAGGATGAGTTGGAGGTAGAATCACTTCTTCTGTTATTTGGTGTGCATCACCCCCTTGATCCAACGTCACATTACTTAACTCATGTTCACCAACTTCATGATTTTGACTAGTTTGTGAGTCGTCCCCACTAGAATCCAATATTTCACCACTTATATCCAAGTCGTCCACATTCTGTTTATCATTTTCACCATAATCTAGAGTCTGTAGAATCTGAATTTCCATCTTGTACTCCCCCTGAAGTTCAGGCTCGGAAAAATACATTGTATCTTCATGGAAAACAACATCCATAGAGATAAACAATCGACGTGTTGGGGGATGATAACATCGGTATCTCTTTTGATAAGTGTCATATCCAACGAAAACACATCGTAATGCTTGAGGAGTCAACTTGGTACGTCGATGTTTATGGAGGTGTACGAACGCTACACACCCAAGACACGAGGAGGTAAATTTGGGACAGCTGTGGTAACTACCGCTTCAGTGAGAGCTTGGAAAGGTGGTTGGAAATTGATTGTACTAGAGGGTACACGATTGATTAAATAGACTGCAGAAGTAAGTGCTTCTCCCCAGTAGGGTAACGGCATGTGAGCTTCAATTAATGAGGCTCGGACGACCTCTAACAAATGTCGATTTTTTCTTTCTGCAACCCCATTTTGTTGAGCTGTATTGGAACATGTAGTGTGATGAATTATTCCTTGAGTTTCCAAATACCGTTGAAGGTCAGTACTCAGATATTCTCCACCATTGTCACTACGAAGAACTTGAACCTTTGCATTGTACTGAGTTTCAACCATTTTACGAAACCTTTGGAATACGGAATTTACTTCACTTTTTGATTTTATCAAGCACACCCATGTCATCTTGGTACAGTCATCAATAAATGTAACAAACCAACGTGATCCACCCAAAGTAGTGACTTTAGATGGACCCTAAACATCAGAATGGACAAGCATAAAAGGATTTGGACTTTTATTCAATCGTAGTGGAAATGAAACACGATGACTTTTGGCAAGTTCACAAACACCACACTGAAAAATAGAAACATCAACTTGTGCAAATAAACTTGGAAATAATTTTTTAAGGTATCCAAAGGAAACATGCTCTAAACGACGATGCCATAACCATATGTCTGCTTTCTTTTTTTCCCCCTCAGAGACACCCATTATTAGAGCTTGTCATAGACTTTCGATACTTTTTTATTCCAAATCCAAGTAATATAGCTTCCCCCGCCTAATACCACAACCAATCGTCGTCCTGGTTTTGATGTCCTTAAACACACAAGAATCAGGCCAAAAAAATCACAACACACGATAAGGTATTTGTTATTTGAGAAATTGACAAAAGATTATAATCTAAAGATGGAACAACTAAAACAGAATCCAAATTTAATGTATCAGTAAGAGTTAAAGGTCCTTCCCCAATGACTGGGGTTGAAGTTCCATTAGCAGTAGAGACAAATTTTTGTGTGGAGGGATTAATTTGTGAAACCTGTCTAGAATCAAATGTCATGTGGTCCGTAGCACCAGAATCAATTATCCATGCACTAGTCAAAACATGTGTAGAAATATTTAAAACCTTACCACCATTATCTGCAGCTATGACCAGTGCAGAGGCTTTTGCAGTTGTGTCCTTCTCTATCTTTGTTTCAGTAACTACAGCAGCGGAGGGCCCTTTTGAGTTTTTCTTTGAGCGATTATGATCCCACCATTCTGGATATCCAACTAGCTCAAAACATCGACTCTTGGAATGACCAACCTGATTGCAATGAGTGCATTTGTAAGAAGACCTGTCAATGTCGTTAGATGTTTTACTATTGTTGGGCCGTGCTCTATCTTGAGGAATTTGATTAGGCTTGTTCTGAGCCACCATGGCACTGGCTTCAGGTGCTTCAGAGTCACTTTTTAAGGTGCTACAACGTACTGCTTCCCGTCGAATTAAGGAGTAACACTCATCCAGATTTGGCATTGAATCTTCACGCAAAATTTCTCGTCGGATTTGATCAAAACCATCATCCAATCCAGCGAGAAAGATGTGGACTCTTAATCGTTCAATGGACTGGTAGTATGCTTTGACATCAACTGGATCCTTCATAATCACCCTATCACGATGATCCAATTCTTGAAAAATTTCAGTAAGCTCTCCATAATACACCGAGAGAATTCTCCCATTTTGTTTTGCAGAGAATGCCTTTCGATTGAGAGTGAAGACTTGCAATTCATCGTTTCCATCATAGAATGCTTTTGACAGGGCAACCCAGATGTCATAGGCCGTAGGTAAACGTAAATAATGTCTCATAATGTCTAGAGACATGGACATCAATAGCCATCTTTTCACCTTTTGATTCTCCGCATACCACTTTTCATATCCGTCATCCAATTCCACATGTGGCTTAGTCTTGCCACGAATATAAGAGATCTTGTCTCTTTCAGCAATCTGCATTTCCATCAACTGAGACCATATGTCGTAATTGGACTCAGTAAGGGTGATTCCTGCATTAAAAACTCATTCGGACTGAATTATAATAGGGACAGATTTGATCCCAGATGATTCTGTAATTTTTTCACTCATTTTGGACAGATTTGGATAACTTAATTTCTGGTATTCTGAATTTTAAAGGTTTTCAGAACTCTACTCTGATAAGATTCAGCAGTAGAATATTTGAGAAGAACAAGGATTCTAATTTGGGATATTCAAACAGAAATAAAAAAAAAACTAGTCTGATCGTCAGTTTTCAACAAAAGAGAGAATTTAAAAAAATCAATGATTTTGATGATGGTGCAGATAGTTATTCTAGCTCTGATACCATGTTCGAATGATGATGAATAACATGTTTTCATTCATGTTTAGTAATACCAAATATAGAGAATATATATAGGGATGAGACCCCAATTAAATCCCTAAAGATCAATCTATGTAATCTACTGATGTGTACACACCTAAGATATCTTCTAAACAAGGAAAATATCAATTGTCATAATCGTTGATTATCTTAACAAATTGTGTTACCTTGCTTATTTGCTCTAGCTCCTCAATGTGCCATGGTCCTCGCTGCTTCTATAATTAAAAAAATTTACCACCACCATCTATTACACCTCCGCCTACATTTCCTTTACATCATGACGTCGACATAGAGTTATTCCCGACGTTTAGGCACAACACTATCTGCGGCTGTCGGCTGGCCTATTTATTGTTTCTTTCGCGAACATCAGCACTCAATTTATGTCATGTAATAGGTTTTCCATTCTTCATTTTATTCCAACCAAATAAACTGGCAAATGAATAATGGAAGAATAGTTGTAATGTGGCCGAGATTAACCCCTTTAGCTTGAATAATCCATTCCTAAAAGTAAATTTTCATTGTTTGGATTTTACCTTGAATCTCAATCCAAAATAATAACAAATAAAACTTGCAATCTCACTGTAGAGGGGTACGTGATTTAATAACTCCACCTTATTGTATGTAAACTTTGAACAGTTATTTGAATTAGAAGAAGTAACAAACAAATTGTAGTGGATAGAAAATAAAATATTACAGTGGGCAGTAAATAAAATTGCCTTCTTTGGAGTCGGGGCCTGTGTCCAATACAGTGTCCTTAAAGCAATATTCGTCCCCTCACCGAAGTAATGCGAGCGCTTGCTTCCCAGGATACAGCGGTGTGAACTGCAGTTTGTGCAGTCGAACTGAACGAGTGTGATGGAATGGAATCACCAACTGACTGGAAGAAGACATGAATTTGAACAGGAAGTAGAGAGATTTCGTGCTTGTTGTGGTGTGACTGAACTGAAGAGATTGTTTAGTATATATAGGCAAGGAGGAGCATTTGCCTCTTAATGCAGTCATAACTCCAGCCATAACTTTGCCATTTTAATTCTCACGTTTTGAAGTTACAAAATAAATGAAAACAGTTTTCAAGTTATGTTTTAAATGGAAAAACGTAAAAGGAAAATTTCCAAAATGTGGCTTGCACTTTGTGGCCAATTTTTGACTCATTCGGTCCGATATTCGTGTACGCATGTCGCGCCCGCACACAAGTTCAAGGCTCGAAGGCCAAGTCGGTCCAAGATTTGCACCCTCCCTGCGGGCGCGTAGGCCATGGAGGAGTCTCTATGCAACAAATGGTTACACCTTACAAATTGTTAACCATATATAAATTGGTCCACAAATTTATTCTTATCCTATGTGGGATAGCTATTTAAGTTTTCTCACTTGCCACTTTCTTTTTCTTTTTTCAATGTGGGATGATACTATTTATAGTCATCATATATTCACATTTTTCCATTTCTAACCAATGTGGGATTGTAATCCCTTTTAAGACTCCTCTTCAAATCCCAACTTTCAATCAATATGGGATTAATTTCACATACACAAGTGAAAATTCATTTGCCAAATAATATATTTTCCAACAATCTCCCACATGAATGGAAATTAATAGAGACACGGAATACTTGGTGACAAAGTTCCACAGTTGAAACCTGCATATGATAGGTATGTGTTACCCTTTGAACCTCCCCTTATGAAAATACATTTACTTTACTAGCCGATCAGTAGACATGATGTCTTTGAACTGTTCTGCATTTTGTGTAAACGATGATGTACCTCACACAGGATTCTTCCTAACACAATTCAGTTCTCATGGTTATGTTCGTTTGTGGCCATGAACATATGTCTGGCAGTGAGAATTATTAAGAATTGAGCCTCACAATTTCTTTCGAAGCGGCCCCACTTCTCTCTCACATAGGTGATTTCTTAATTAAGAGTAACCCGCATTACTCCGCTCGGATTTCCGACGCATAAGAATCATTAAAAGCCTTATTGCTTATCCTCTTCCCACGGGCATTACTGTTATTGCAGGAATGGACCAGAGATAACCACCACAGTGATATAGTTAAGTATTTGCAATTAGGTTTTTTTATTGAACCTAGATCTTGGGATCTCTAGTCAACTAGGTTAAGTTTCCACTACAATAACTTATTCTTTTAGAGGCTTAAGTCCCATTCCTCTTGATGAATTTTCAACTAACTCTTTATTTAACCATTTGGTTAGCGGATCTGAAATGTTATTTTTAGACTTTACATAGTCAATAGAGATAACTCCAGTTGAGAGTAACTGTCTTATGGTATTATATCTACGACGTATGTGTCTAGACTTACCATTGTACATGTTGCTTTGTACCCTTCCAATCGCAGATTGACTATCACAATGTATGCAAATTGCTGGCACAGGTTTTGACCATCTTGGAATATCCTCTAATAAATTGCGTAGCCATTCAGCCTATTCACCACATTTATTTAGAGCTATAAACTCAGATTCCATGGTAGACCTCGCAATAACTGTTTGTTTAGAAGATTTTCATGATATGACTGCACCTCCCAAAGTGAACACAAATCCACTAGTAGACTTTGAGTCTTTAATATCAGATATCCAATTCGCATCAGTATATCTTTCAATAACTGCAGGATATCTGGTATAGTGCAGTCCATAATTATGAGTATATCTCAAGTATCTTAGTACTCTTACTATTCCTTTCCAGTGGTCAGACCCTGGATTACTAGTATGTCTACTCAGCTTACTAACTGCGTAAGCGATATCTGGTCTTGTACAACTCATTAGGTACATGAGACTTCCGATTATTCTAGAGTACTCTACTTGAGAAATACGATCGCCTCTATTTTTCGATAGATGCTGACTTGTATCATCGGTGTTCTAGCCACGCCAGTATCATCATTATTGAATTTTTCCAAAATTTTGTCCACATAATGTGACTCACTTAGAACGAGTCCATCTGATGTTCTTGAAATTTGAACTCCAAGAATCACATCAGCTAAACTCATATCCTTCATATCGAATCTTGAATTCAACATATTTTTAGCAGATTTAATCATCTTCTCGTTGTTACCAACGATGAGCATGTCGTCAACATAAAGATATAAAATAACATAACCATTTCCTGTGTCTTTGATGTAAACGCATTTGTCACATTCATTGATTGTAAATCCACTTTCCATCATGGCATTGTCAAATTTTTCATGCCACTGTTTTGGTGCTTGTTTTAAGCCATATAATGATTTTATCAATTTACATACCTTGTTTTCTTGTCCTAGTGCAGAAAACCCCACAGGTTGTTCCATGTAAATTTCTTCTTTTAAATCTTCATTTAGAAAATCAGTTTTGACATCCATTTGATGTACTTCGAGATTGTACAAAGATACAATCGCTAATATCATTCAAATGGAAGTTATTCTCGTTACTGGAGAATAAGTGTCAAAGTAGTCAATGCCTTCTCATTGCCTATAACCTTTAATTACAAGTCTGGCCTTGTACTTATCAATAGTTCCATCTGCTTTCATTTTCCTTTTGAAAATCCATTTGTAGCCTAGTGGTTTGCTTTCCTGGGGAAGATCAACAAGCTCCCATGTATGGTTTAGCAGAATGGAATCTATTTCACTTTTAATGGCTTATTTCCATTGAGGACCTTCTGAAGAGTTTACAGCTTCTAGGAAGCTTTGAGGTTCAGTTTCTAGCATATAAGTCAGAAAATTAGGACCATAAGATTTTTCTGTCCTTTCTCGTTTGCTACGTCTTGGTTCAACCTCAACTTCATCTTCTACTTCTTTGTCTTGACTATTCTCAATCATAGTCTCATATGTCCATTTAGAAGAGCTTGCTTCTTCTTTGGACTTACATGGAAATATATGTTCAAAGAATGAAACATTTCTCGATTTCATTATCGTGTTTTTGTGTTTATCGAAAATTTTAGAATCAAACACAAGAAACCGATAAATACTATTGTTATGTGCATATCCGATAAATATGCAATCAACAGTTTTTGATCATATTTTCACCTTCTTTGGTGTAGATACAGCTACTTTGGCAAGACACCCCCACATTCGTAAGTATTTGTAGGAAGGCTTCCTTCCTTTCAATAACTCGTAATGACTCTTTTCTTCATTCTTTCGGGATACCTTATTTAAAAGGTAATTAGCTGATAACACAGCTTCCCCCCACATGTTTTGAGGTAACCCGGAACTTAATAACATTGCATTCATCATTTCTTTCAATGTTCTATTTTTCCGTTCAGCAACACCATTTTGTTGTGGTGAATAAGGTGTTATTGTTTCATGTTTAATTCCATGTTGTGCACAGAATTCAACAAATGGTGATTCATATTCACCACATCTATCACTTCTCAACATTTTGATCTTTTTGTTGAGTTGATTTTCAATTTCATTTTTATAGATAACAAATTTCTCTATAGCTTCGTCTTTACTTTTAATCAAATACACAAAACAATATTTTGTGCTGTCGTCAATAAAATATTTGTTGCCTCCCCTTGTTTGTACATATTTTAAATCACATACATCGGTGTGAATTAAATCAAGAGGTTCAGTTTTTCTTTCAACGGATTGAAATGATGACCTTGTCAATTTTGTTTCAACACAAGTTTCACACTTATGTTTATTATCAATTTGGAATATAGGTATGCAATTTAAGTTAATTAGTCTACGCGAAGTGTCATAATTAACATGTCCTAGTCGACCATGCCACAAATTGGAAGACTCAAGCAAGTAAACGGAAGAGTTATTCATTTTATTAATTTTTGGCTTAATAGCCATTACATTGAGCTTAAAAAGCCCATCACTTACATAACCCTTTCTTACAAACATTCCAGATTTAGATAAAATAACTTTGTCTGACTCAAACACCATACGGAAGCCATGCTTGTTCAACAGCGAGCCAGAAACCAAATTCTTGCGAATCTCCGGCACATAAAGCACGTTGTTTAGAGTCAGCTCTTTCCCAGAAGTCATCTTTAGAACCACCTTTCCATGGCCCTTGATTTCGGAGGTCGTTGAATTTCCCATATACAGCTTCTCCCCATCCGCTGCTTCAAACCCATTAAACATCTCCTTATCGGAGCAAACGTGTCGGGTGGCGCCGATGTCTATCTACCATTCTCTCGGATTTGAACCCACCAGGTTCACTTCAGAAATGACAGCTGCAAGGTTGATGTCAGATACATCTTCAACCATATTTGCTTCTTCTTTTTTCTTCGGCAAACGGCACTCCGTAGACTTGTGACCAATCTTGTCACAATTGAAGCATTTCCCTTCAAAATTCTTCTTGGAAATTCCACCTTTTGGCCCCAACTTGGGCCCTTTGCCACCAGATGGTCCAAACTTGTTCTTATTGGTCTTGGAGCTTTGGTCATGCTCCACAACATTATCTTTAGTCACAACCGGATTGAACCCTCTTTCAGAACTTTTGTTGTCTTCTTCAATTCGAAGTCTAACAATTAGTTCCTCAACGTTCGTTTCCTTTTACTTGTGTTTTAAGTAGTTTTTGAAATCCTTCCATGCAGGAGGTAGCTTTTCAATTATGCAAGCCACTTGGAAGGATTCACTCACAACCATTCCCTCGGAATGAATTTCATGCAAGATCACTTGTAATTCTTATACTCGACTGATTATAGATTTGGAGTCCACCATTTTGTATTCCAAAAAGCGGCTAACAAGAAACTTCTTGGCTCCGGCATCCTCGATTTTGTACTTTTTGTCCAAAGACTCCCATAATTCCTTGGCCGTTTTTATTGTGCAGTACACATTGTACAATGAATCAGCTAAACTGTTCATCATATAATTCCAGCACAGGAAATCAGAATGCTTTCAAGCATCCACTGCACTGATTGCTTGAATGTCTCATTGACCCTCTTGGAGCACTGAAGCATTTTCAGTCAAGAATCTCGCAAGATTTAAGGTCGTGAGGTAAAACAGCATTTTTTGTTACCACATCTTGAAATTTGAACCATTGAACTTCTCCGACTTTTCCCCGTGATTAACCGGGACTGTCACAGTTGGACCAGTAGCCAGACTTGACATGGGAGCCACAGTCTTAGTCCCACTTGGACCAGCAGCTAGACGTGGCATATTAGCCACAGTCTGTGTTACTGGAGCCACCACTTGAGCCACATCAAAACCTGGCATAGCCACAACCTGAGCCACAAGAAGCACAGTTTCGTTTGCAGATCCCACAACGTTATTGGTAGGTGTGTTTTCCATTTTCTGAAACACAATCAGAATATCAGTACAAAAATATTGATTTAAGATTGTATGTAAACTTTGAACAGTTATCTGAATTAGAAGAAGTAACAAACAAATTGCAGTGGATAGAAAATAAAATATTGCAGTGGGCAGAAAATAAAATTGGCGTCTTTGGAGCCGGGGCCTGTGTCCAACACAGTGTCCTTAAAGCAATATTCACCCCCTCACCGAAGTAATACGAGCGCTTGTTTCCCAGGATACAACAGCGTGAACTACAGTTTGTACAGTCGAACTGAACAAGTCTGCTGGAACGGAATCACCAAGTGACTGGAAGAAGACATGAATTCGAACAGGAAACAAAGAGATTTCGTGCTTGTTGTCGTGTGTCTGAACTGAAGAGATTGTTCAGTATATATAGGTTAGGAGGAGCATTTGCCTCTTAATGCAGTCATAACTCCAGCTATAACTCTGTCATTTTAATTCTCACGTTTTGGAGTTACAAAATAAATGAAAACAGTTTTCAAGTTATGTTTTAAATGGAAAAACGTAAAAAGAAAATTTCCAAAATGTGGCTTACACTTCGTAGCCAATTTTTGACTCATTCGTGTACGCAGGTCGTGCCCGCACACAAGTTCAAGGCTCGAAGGCCAAGTCAGTCCAAGATTTACACCCCTCATGCAGGTACATAGGCCATAGAGGAGTCTCTATGCAACAAATGGTTACACCTTACAAATTGTTAACCATATATAAATTGGTCCACAAACTTATTCTTATCTTATGTGGGATAGCTATTTAAGTTTTCTCACTTGCCACTTTCTTTTTCTTTTTCCAATGTGGGATTGTACTATTTATAGTTCCCATATATTCCCACTTTTCCATTTCTAACCAATGTGGGATTGTAATCTCTTTTAAGGCTCCTCTTCAAATCCCAACTTTCAATCAATGTGAGATTAATTTCACATACACAAGTGAAAATTCATTTGCCAAATAATATATTTTCTAACAATTGCAGCAACAACATTTTGAAGCAAGTGCAATTTGATTTCCACAGGAATCCATGAAACTGTATAAATCTTCGTTAAATTGTCACTTGAAACATTTTTCATTCAAATTTGTGAGCGCCAACCCAAGTTGAGAAACAGCATGGCTTCCTAGAATTGGATAAGTGAAGGTTAGTTTTATCAACTTTTTCAGTTAAATCAAACAGTGACAATCTTTTATTGAAGCATAAGAATTCACAAGTACATGTTACAAACTCCATTAAAATGAAAAAAAAAATTATATTTATTATATAGTGATATATTTTTAAAATAGAATTTCTAATGTCAAGCATTTCAACGTATGAGATTTTTCCTCATTTTAATCCCTACAATATTCTCTTGTTTTCACCTTAAATATGAACTCAAAGCATCTCTTTTATTCAACCTCTATAAAATCACAAATGCTACAAAAATTGTAATTTGGACACCAAATTCTCCACCGAAAAAAGGTAATGTTTGTTATAAAAAAAAAGCGAAGAAAGAATAAAAGTAAATAAACTTGTGTGTATTATAATGAGAACCAAAGTCTCATATTTATAATAAGGATACAATGATAATAATTTCTAGAACTGCACGAGTGCAATTGTTATTTACTAATAAACTTACAATTTATAACATTCCTCATTGAATGACGCATTACAAAATATATGTTTCATTAAAACCTTATTTGATAAAAATTCAATGGGAAAAAAATCAAATGAAAGAAAAGTAGTACAGTTATTTTGGAGTATTAAACATAAATATTACCTCATTAAAACCTTGTTAGGAAAACTCAATGGGATAAAACTTAAACGAAGGAAAAATAGTATAGCTATTTCTCCTAATGTTGATCATTGAAAATTTTTGAGTCGATGCATTCCAATTTTGTGAATCAATTTTTTGAATGTAGATGTTGGCAGTGATTTTGTAAACAAATCAGGCAAATTGTCACTTGAGCGAATTTGTTGAACATCGATATCGTCATTTTTCTAAAACTCATGTATGAAAGAATTTTTGAGAACATGTTCATCATGTCACCTTTAATATAGCCTCATTTGAATTGTACAATACAAGTTGCATTCTCTTCATACAAAATTGTTGAATTATCTTTTGTTGAAGTTAATCCGCATGATACTTGGATATGATGGGTCATGTTTCTCAACCATACACATTCTTGTCTATTTTATGTATTGCAATAATTTCAGAATAATTTGAGAATATTGCTATTCATAATTGCTTTACAGATCTCTATGATATAGTTGTTCCTCCACGTATAAACACATATCTTATTTGTGATTTAACTTTATGTGGATCAGATAGATAACATGCATTTGTATATCACATTAAAGTAGATTCCGACTTTTGAGAATAAAATAATCAAAAACCAATAGCATCCTTTAGGTAACGAAAACTATGTTTAACACATTCCAATGTCTTTGAGTTAGTGTAAAGATATATATTATAATGATATTTACAGAAAAAGTTATGTTGGGTCCAGCGCAGTTCATAAGATAAGTTAATGGTCCAATTGCACTAAAATATGGTATTTTAGGACTAAGAACTTTTTCTCCATTTTCAAGTGGACAAAATGGATAATTTTCACAATTAGTGATCGAACAACCATATGACGCCAACGGATGTGCATTATCCATATAAAAACATTTTAAAAGTTTTTCTATATATGCAGATTGATGAACACATAATTCTTGTGGGAAGTGTTCAATCTACAACTCGAGACAAAATTTGATTTTTCTAAAATCTTTATCTCAAATTCATTTTTCAAATAATTTACAATTTTATTGATCTCTTCAGGAGTTTCAATTAAATTTAAATCATCAATATAAACTGTCACAATTGAAAATTCAATATTTGGTTTATTTATGAAAACACGTGGGCATACGTAGTTTTTTTTATAACCATCTTTCAACAAATATTCGTTAAGGCGATTATACCACATAGGGATAAACATTGTTCGATTTAGGCAGCTTGTGTTATATTTTCAACTCAAATAATTTCATGTGGTTAAAAAAAAATTTTTAAACTAAACCAAACCATTTTATTTTTCAAACCAAACCATTATTTACAGTTTGATACGATTTTAATTTGCGGTTTACCTATCGACATTATAGTTATATGTTTAAAACAAGTTAATATATACATTTAAACAAAAACTAATAATGTTAAATGTTAAATTACATTCATATTTTTTTAAAATTCGATATATAAACAAAAAGATAAAAAAATAGTATCAAGTTAGCATCTAATAACAAGCTCTCCAGATTTTACAAGCAATGATATCAGAATAAGTACAAGAGTACTAACTTCTCATTTGATAAAAAAAATGGATCAATATCCCTTGTTGTAACACATGATTCGACCTCTGTATGATATGCACATATCAAAATATTTATTAGTCCATATTAACAATCAGCTAAGAAACAATATATATAAAATATCAAAATTGATAATAGAAAATAAATGTCACATTTCACAGTTTTTTTAGAGTCATCCAATACTTCTGTATCATCCAAATATTGACGAATCATTATATGTTCATTGCTGCTATGCAACCAATTCTTCGTGCATATTAATGCCTCAACCATTTTTCCACTTAATGAACTCCTAAAAGAGTCAAGAATCCGACCATTGGTGGAAAATGCCAACTCTGAAGCGACCATAGATATTTGAATTGTTAATACATCTTTGGCAATTTTATAGACAATTTTGTACTTGTGCACATTCAATTTCCATCAAACTAATACGTCAAACTTGAAATCGGTCAAATCTTCATAACGATAAAACAAATAATCAACCAAATCATTCTTCTAAAATTGCATGCTTTGCATAAGTTTAGTTTTAAAAATAAAAGGAATCCATTTAGAAAGACCGAAAGCAGGTGTGAGGGATTTGGACTACTATTTTTGGTAGCCACTTTTGATGAAGTTGATGATGAAGTGATTGGGGTTGCTATTTCTTCATAGCATATCTCCCACCATATCTCTCTTATGACTTGAGAATTGAATGAAACTTATAAGCATTTTTTGAAGTGTCCAATCATTATCAACTCAATGAGCAGTTAAACACGAATAACTAACATTTTGTATTGATGTCCAACAATCAGTAGTCAAAGAAATTCTATGTTGACTCAACTCTTTCTTCAATTTCATCTTCTCGTTTAGGAACAAATTATATATATTTCTTGCTACTATCATCCTTGAAGGAAACACAAATTTTGGGAAAAAATATCTTGTATAACTTTGAAAACCTTTATCATCCACATGTCGAAACGGAAACTCAAATAATATGAAGTACCATTTAATCTGTTCTCTAACTTCTTTTTGAATAAACTTGATAAATTTGGTCTGCTTGTGTTTTTGCAAAGGCGTTATTGCATATATGGTTGGGCAACATTCACAATTTCATGTTCAATTCATTTTGTAATTATGGGTCTATTGTTTTTTTTTTTAACGAATATCCAACTAAATACTAATGACAATGACATACTAACTTGTTTGTTATGCATGAGTTAGGTTAATTACATTTGTACCTTCCAAGAAAGTATACTTTAAATCCTAAAAACTACACTTTAATAAAATCTACATATGTAATTTATAATTTAATAAAAATACTTTTTTAATTAAAAAGTGCGGTTCGGTTTGGTTTTTTTGCGATTTTTAAAATTTGAAATTTAAACCAAACCATTTTGAAACGGTTTTGTTCGGTTTGAGAGAAAAAACCATGAGTCCATGTGGACCCAAACCAACGACTTTGGTACGATTTGTGGTTTCACGATTTTTTTGTGCAGTCCTAATATTATTACCACATGCATCCAGGTTGTTTTAATTCATATAATGATTTTTGTAATTTAATTGAGAACGTAGTTCTCGGACATGTATTATTTATTTCTAGCACTTTAAGTCCTTCAGGAACTTTCATATATATGTCACGATCAAGTGAATCATAAAAATATGCTGATACTACATCCATAAGGCGTATATCGAGCATTTGTGATACAGTTAAACTAATTAAAAAATTTAAAAGTAAATGTGTTCATTATGAGAGAATATGTTTTCTCATAATCAATTTCTGGTATTTGTGAAAAACTTTGAGTTACGAGTCGTGCTTTATATCTTATAATTTCATTATTTTCATTTATCTTTCATACAAAAATCCATTTGTATCATATATGGATTACATTTCAGGTGTTCGAACTATAAGTCCAAACACTATTTGTTTCTGCATTCAATTCGACATGCATGGCTTCTTTTCATTTTGTTCAATTATTTTTAAGTTGACAGTTTTTAACAAATTGTGGTTCAAAATCCTCATGTTGAATAATATCAAGAGCCAAGTTAAAAGCAGAAATATTGTCTACAACATTATTTTGTCTCCATAATTTATGATTTCTCAGAAACTATATTTTTAATATTTAATTGATTAATCTTTTGTAACATTACTTATTCCGAAGTTTTTAACAATAGATTATCCTTCATGGATTTCAATTTTTGCTAAAATATTTTCTACTTGTATAAATGATTTTGTCACTTTTCTTATGTCAATAAACACATTAGGTAATTGATTTGCAACCTCTTACAAAGGAATGATTTCTTCAACCCTTTGCTCACATTGATTGTCGTGTGGATCAAAGTGATATAAAATTCTTGTATTCCAAGAAATTTTACCTTATTCCATCCCCCCCCCCCCCCCCCCCAAAAAAAGTTGGAAAAATCATTTCATCAAAGTGACAATCTGCAAAACGTGCAATAAATATACTTAATAATATTTGGTGAATCAAAGCCCACATAACTCTCAAGTTCTCGTTAAGGAAAAGACGAATTGTCTTGATTGAATAATAAAGAAATTGAGCTAGTGATTTTATCATTTGAACAAGTAGTCTAGTAAAAGCCACATTTCTAGTGGAAAGCAAGCAAACATGGGACCATCTAGCGAAAGAATCGATTAATATCATAAAATAACAAAATGGTTCACATGGTAGGTGTATTGGCTCACATATATCTTTATGAATTATTTTCAAGAAAGTTGGAGATAAAATATTGATATTTGTAGTCAAATATCTAATGACTAACTTGTCTTCTGAACAATCTACAAATAGATAATTATTAAGTCAAAGACTTTTCTTGTTCTTTAAAAGATGTTCGTGCGAGTTGTTTATTATTCTACACATCATTATAGCTTTTAGATGTCCAAATCGATGATGTCAAAGTATAAACTTTTTTAGGTCGATGAACTTTTTGTTTGTGAGAATATTTTATTCAACCATTTTTATAAATGTATAGTACACGTCAGACGAGAGTGCATGAAATTTTTCTTCTGGTCAAATTCAAAAGAAGTTATGCAAAAATATTCAATATTATTTTCTTGTATTGTTTCAATGTAATATTCATTGTAGCGGATATCTTTACTAAGCAAATCTATTCTGAATTTGTTAGAATAAAATATATCATCAATATATAACTTTGTATTATTTGATGAAATAATACAAGCTATTGTGAAACCTTCGACGATATTCGATGCATTTGATATCATATTATTATTAATTTCTACTAATGTTAAATTTCTTGTTTATCTTATATAATTGTGTGCATAATTGCACTATCTGCTAAATAAATATCTTGATAATCCATCTTAAATCTTATTATTATTTCAGGATATATGCTTCTTTAGAAGCACTAATATGATAATTTTCGAGAACATTGAAACACTGAATTATATGCTCTTCTGGAGCGATAAATTAATATTCTTCTTTAATATTTATAAAAAAATATTTTCCTTTAAAAACTACCATCAATATTGAATTGTTTAATTTGTGTTTCTTCATGAACACAACGAGATATAATTTGTAGGGACGAGTGCTACTTCGAGAGCGCGTCATACTTTAGTATTATTTTTTCGAAAGCAATATGTCAATATTCTTCTAAAATATTGAAAATTATAATTCACACCCTTCAGGAATATTAATTATAATGTTGTGCTACTTTAAGATCAACAAAAACTATTTATGATAGACAGATCTTCTGCAGTATTAATTATAAAGTTGTGCTACTTCAGAAGTAACAAGAAGATAATTATTAATTTAAAATTTGTAAAGGAACATCTAGAAATACTTAATCAGGTCACACATATTAATTACCACACAGACACGATGTGAAATAAAATTATCAAACATGTATTAGGAAAAAAAATCCTTATATATAGAAATTAAAATAATTGACTAATTTTTTTTTTTTTACCAACATGCAAAAGACTCCAACCACGTGAATTCACATATGTAGAAGTTAAATGCATGATTAACTTTAGATAAATAACTTTAAAATGAATTTCACTTACACAAAAGTTAAATGTATGAATTTCACATATCAAAAGGCATGAATTAAATGTATGAATTAAAAGGCAATGATTGCTGCAGAATTAGTGTATATGTCAAAAAAAAAAAAAAAAAGTTTCTCTTGTATATAATATTCACATGTTATCAAATTAATTTTGGTATATGCGACAATTGATTGTGCTTATAACTAATTCACTTTGATTTTTAAATATCGTGTTATAAAAAAAGAGAAAAATAAAAAAGATAATAAAAGTCGATAGACTTTGTGTGTATTATAATGAGAATCAAAGTCAAATATTTATAGGAAATTACAAGAAATACAATGATAATAATTTTTAGGTCTGCATTAGTACAATTGTGATTTGCTATTAAATTTACCATTCACTTTATGATTTATGATATATTGGAATTTATTATCGGGTCAATTTCCCCAGACTACGTTGAAGGCCCAATGACCGATTGGGCAGAAATGAATACACCGTTTGCACACAGTACTTAAGGGTTGGTTTTGGAACTTCGGCTCCTCAATTATTCATTGAACGATTGAAAAATCGCCTAAATTTCAAAGGTACAGATTTCTTGTTCATTCGAAAAAAACATATTGTTGTGCACAATTATCTATTTCATTTTTTTCTGTGGACAGATATCACATATGCAAATGGGTATATGTATCTTTGTGCAATATTAGGATTGCGCTAACATACAATTATATTTCTGTGTTTTATCAATTTTTTGTTTTCTGTTTCTTGGCGTTTCATGGATCAAGTTTTCTGGAATTAATTCTTATTTAACATGAATTACCAGTTAAATTATTCTCTTAATTGTACTCTGAAGAACTGAATAGGTAAGAAAATTTCAGCTGGAGCTTATTTTTTATTAATTGGAATTGCATTATTACAAGATTTTATGGTTGATATTTGCCGCCCTTGTTAGAAAGTTTTCAAGTTTTTGATGACTATCGATTTATGCTTAATTAAATATGTCGATTATATTCTGGCTGTAAGGGTTTAAGATGGTGTTAGAAAAAAAAGGGTTTTCAGGGATAAATCAGTACTCACTGCAGTGAAACAGAAATTCAAAGAGGTTGGTTTTTTGTTTACAGTTATTCATCCTTTTGCTCAGATAAGGTGGTAGTGTATGGTTTTACACCTTTACTGTGATAGTCAGTGGGAGGGATGCATGCTGAGCTCACTAATAATATTATTGTTATGCATTCTATTTTACTCTATGAAATCTCAATGGGTTGAAATAGCAATACGGAATAATATTTGTACAATCGATCTTCAGTCACATAGCTTCCTTCAGCTATTAAGCTCTATGTCATTATCCTAAAAACGTTTGACTCTAACTTAAACTTGATTTTAGACTACCAATGGTTTATGCAATGAATTCTTCATGGGTTCAAATAGAAATACAACCACAAAACTAAGCCGTGTTCTCTATAAAATTGGGAGCAGATTCATGTTTCCTTTTCCACTGCTCTATTGGTTCCAGTGGTATATCTATTGAAAGGTCCAATGAGTTCAAATTTAATGTAGTTTCATTATGTCACGTTCATGTCATAAGATGTGAGAAAGTTTTATGTTGATTGTCAACCTACCCATAACTCTCCTACTTTGTCATATTATATTTTTGATTAAGCATAATAATGGACTAGAATCTTCTGTCAATTAAATTCTTTCAGCTATTAGCTTTATGCATTAGAAACTTCCAGTGTGACTTAATTCACAGACTACTAATGGTTCCATCATACACACTTCAAATGATGACTTTTGTTTCATTGATTATTATAGAGATATTGCTTCTCCACCATCACCTCTTCTTCTATCTATTTCTTGCCATTTGTCTATGTGCTTACAGATAATTCGAATCGCACAACCTATAGTAAAAAAGCATGTACATTCACTTCTTTTGTATGCCCCATAATAGTACAAGGAAAAAAAAAAGCGATGCTCATATTGATTTGAATATTTCCATTTATGATTATTCTGTTTTGTGGAGATTGAATTCTTTGTGTTTTAAATAATGTTTATTATTATCTACCGGTCTTTCTTTTTGAGCAATACTTTTGTCAACTTCCTCTGAAACATTTGTGTTGGTTGTGTTAGATTTAAGAATTACTGACTTTTACAACCTTAGCATTTCATGAGAATTACAAAGCGTTCAGTTTGTTTTGATTGAATTTGCTCTTTGGCCAGTTTATTTACACAACATAGCCCTTATTACACCACATTTTTTCAGCAGCTGTATCTTCGTCCATGTGAATTGATGCTTGCATGAATGTTGTGTTCCTATGGTTGAGTTAGGCAGACATCTGAATTTTAACTTTTCAGTAGTCTTGCAGCTTTTCAATTGTTACAGCAGCTCATAGTTAGCATTAAAATTTGAACTTCCACTATTAATCCTTACCTTAGTTACTCCAAAGACAATATTTACTTGCTCTTTTACTTTTGTTCCGTTGTATCATGATTAACTTCTTAAATAACCATGAATACTGAACTTCATATAGATATTTCTGGGCAAGTTCTCGAGAAATTTATGTGATGATTGTTAGATTTAACAGTCTATTTTGTAAATTTCAGATGATGGGTGATCATGAACTATTGAGATTCTGACCCATTTTTAGCAAGTTTATTAAAGAGTCGTATGACACGCACACTCATTCATCTTGTCCTTTACTTTCTCTCTGAGTTGTAGGACTTTGAAATATCTGCTTTCAAGGTTAATGTAGTCAGAGATAATGATTATGCACTGAGTTTTTCATTTTGTAGTCTTGCGATAGTATCGCTTGAGTATTTTTATATGAAATTCAGTTTTGATATCTGGTTTAATGTTATCGTTCTTACTCGAACTCGAATCTTCATTCCCTACTGCAATATTGGATTTTTATTACTCATTGAGTTCAGTTATTGGTACCCTCACATCATCTCTAATGCAGGTTCTTTGTTATGGCTGGGAGGAATCACATGTCCAGACATCCAGATAATTTCCGGAGTGTCCGTGATGGCCCACGACCTTTTTTAGATCGAGGACCGGGACTCGTACCTCATCCTGTGGCCCTGGAAGAGGAACTTGATCTCCAGCACAGGGACATCCAAAGGCTTCTTGCTGAAAACCGAAATGTGGTCGACGACAATGTGATGCTTCAAAGGGAATTGACTGCAGTGAAAGATGAGATCCACAGAATAGGTCAAGTCATTCCTAAATTGCGTGCTGACAGAGATATTCAAACAAGGGAGTTGATTGATAGAGGATTGAAACTAGAGGCCGAGCTTCGCTCTGCTGAACCTCTGAGGGGAGAGGTGGTGCAATTAAGAGCTGAAGCTCAGAAATTAAGTACTTTACGGCAGGAATTATCATCCCAGGTTCAAACTCTGACAAAGGATATTAATCGAATGCAAGCTGAGAATCTGCAAATAGCTGCCGTTAAAACTGACATTGATAAAATGGGAAAAGAGCTGGTTGATGCTAGGTAAGAAATTTGATTGTTAATTTATTATCTGCATGCTAACTTACTTAAGACCCACCACTGCAATAGACACGCACACTAAAGAATTAAAGAGGAGTTGGTGCCTGCAATTTTAGTCTGTCTAGGCTTTCCACTTGCTATGAATCTTTGAAGTAACTGAATTATTGTCCATGCGTGTAACCTGGACTCGTACGGGTGTCATGTAATGGTGTCTCTAAACTTTATATTTGGTTGTATGAACAAGACAAAAACATTAATTTTATTAAGCCTTTTTTTGCATTTTTTCTATGGTAAACTTCTGTCTATGATTTTCAAAATGGTTCAGAATACACATTTAAACATATTCAATATTTTTAGAACAGAATAGATTTGATGTACTTGATAAATTAATAAGTATTGAAGAATACTGGACAAGTGTCCCGTGCCATTTCTGAATGCAAGTGTGGTTAATTTCAAAGAGTTGTGACGTAGTCTCCATGATCTCGTAATGTATGTTGAATGCCTTTTGTGTTCTACTGCATTTGGACAAGTTCGTCTATACCCCATACTCTGTAAATTAGTTGAGCTTGATGCCTTCTTTCAAGTGCAAATTGTGCCATTTGAAAGAGTTTGTTTGGGTGTGTCGTGTTTCTGAGCAAGTGTTTTCTGCTGCATTTGGTTACACATGACATAGGAGAATGTATGACTATGAGAAGAAAGGAAATGAGGAACTGGTGGAACAAAATCGATCGATGGAGAAAAATCTCCTTTCCATGGCTCGTGAAATAGAGAAGCTGCGTGCTGAGCAAGCAAGTATAGAAAGGAGGACTCGAGGAGGTCTCGGTAATCTCCTCTCTCTCTTCCCCCACCCACACACACACACACACACAACAAACACGAGCACATAAATGAGTTGTGTTCTGCTCTTATTTCTCTCTTTCCTCTGGCTGGAACATTGACAAACCAAGTATCCTTAACATCACTTTCCCTTTACATAGGTGTTGGGGGTTATGGTATGATGAATGGAAGTCCTGAAACAAGATATCCTGGTCCTTACAGTGATGTATATGGGGCCGGACCTTGGGGATCATATGATAAACGTGGTCCTCCCCGACACTGATCCTTCAATTGAAATGCTGTGCTGCTGGAAGCATCATTTACAAATTTCTTCTCTCGTATGCAAGGAAACTTGATCAGTGTAGCTTTTCGTGACATATGGCACCAATTTTATTTCTTTTTATTTCGCTGGAATTGGGAATCAAAATTATTATGGTGAATCCGTCTTCATCTTTTTTTGTAAAACAAAGAAATCAACATTCTATGTTTATTGTGTTTTTGTGAATGTGGTATGACATAAAAAAAAAAAAAAAAAAAAAAATTGTTTATTCTAAAAAGATCGATTTGAAAAGTCAAAATTTGCTTTTGAGACTAAGAAGTTATTTTTGGATTTTTTTGAATAAATTTTTTGAGGTACATTATTCAATTAAAAGGATTTTTAGAAGAAATTGAGCAAGATGAATTTTTCATGAAATTCTTCTAAGGAAAGGTTCTGTCTAATGGATTTTATTTAGAATTAGAAATTTTAATTCTTTCATCAAAGAGCAAAAAGGTTGCGGAAAGAAAATAGAACAACACAACATTTATATAACCTCATCTCAAAGTGGGACGATGTTTTCTTCTGTCGTTAACAGGAATTTATTATGATAAAAAGAAGTTTACAAAGACAATTAATACACATCTCTTATCTAACATCTCTGTTTTTCACGGGCAAAAATAAAAGTTAATGATGATTTCTTATTTATAAGAAATTTAGACAAAATCGAAATTACAAGTATTAAATTTCTCAACCATCGTTAATAAAACAATTAGAGTCGACAACACATTCGGTCCCATGTCTTGAAAGTGAGTTGAAAATATGTTCACCTTGACTATCAACTAGACTACAGATTAGTTGAAGTTGAAACTGTAAGTCAACTAGGTTGAAATTGAACTCGACCATTACAGATCAATAGAAATTGTATGGGAACCAACCATTTCCACTTTCCAAGTTAACAAAAGCCATTGTACGGCATAAATTTCAGCTGTAAATCAACCATTCTCTCTCTCTCTCTCTCTCTCTCATGAATTACACGGTCTAAGACTCTAAATACAGTAGCTGAAGTAGAAAATTGGGGAAAATATGATAAATGAATAAAATAACAGACAGCAGTGATGTGAAACTAGGCAATTTGCCTAATGGTGGAAACACTTTACACTTTTTTCGGCTTTCAAAGCTTTTGAAATCGATCGAACTGTGGAAGGTGTAGTTCGACAGCAGCCACCAATGAGTTTTGCTCCAGCATCTCGCCATTTCAAGGCTAACTGCACGAATTTTTCATCGTCGAAACATTTTGATGGCTGCCAATAAAATCACAAGAACTATTAATTGATGCATTGCATACCTTCAAATGCAATCAAATTTGGGTTTTAGAAGATTTAATCGAAAAAACACAGAACATAAATGTATCACTCACCAGCCATCTTTTAGCAGTGCCATTCCATATTTCACCACTGTTGGGGTACACAACTATTGCCTTATCAGTTAACTGCAGATGCATTTTCATTTCGGGTCAGGTTTGAATGAATTTCAATATCTTTTTGATGTATCGGTTTTGATTTTATTGCATATTTTACCTCTTTGAATCTCTGTACGAGATTCAGAATGAAATGGGGTGGTGCACAATTTATTCCAACTGCACTAACTTTGTTACTCTTGTTTATTATGTCAAGGCACTCTCTAAAGCCTTCTCCTGAGGGCGCATTCTCACCGTCTACAGAGCTGAAACAGATCCAAGATGGAATCTCAACATTTAGTTCGTCAAGCAACTCCACACAAGCCTGTTAATCAAATTTAAGACGGCAAAATGTTACTGGACTGAATGAGGTAACATGTTAAAGCACTCATTTTCTTTCCTTGCTTCGAAAATTATGAATATCTTTCGACAGATTTCAATGCTCGTCAATTATACTTTTCTGTTTAATTTACTTGGAGTTCTAAGGAAGACCATGTGAATTTAAATCCAGATGCTTATGTTATGCGGTTTGATTTTAGATTTCTTAAAACATGCATGGAAGTCCATGTGCCATTTAGTATAAGCAATCAATTAATCAAAATATAATCCACCAAGAATGTTAAAAATAAGTAAATCCCATTATTTATTTGTTCCATAATACGAACTTTAGCAATATTAAAATTTATGATGTGTTCTAATTATCAAATGGTTAAGAACATAGGCATACCTGAGCCTCCAGTTTGTTTGGAATGGTCTCAAATGCAAGCAAATCAGGCCCTGCTTCCACAAGAACTTGCAACCTGCGCCGGTGAAAATCCTTCAATTTCTCTAAAGTCACATTCTGTCCGTAGTTCCCACTGAAATAAAAGATAGGCAAAACTCAGCGATGCCAATAATGCTACCAATTTTGTAGGGATTAGTCCTAAAATCTGTTATTCCAACAAAAACAATTATTGGCACCTGTATTCTGAACCATCTGCAAGATAAGCACCATAGCTTCCAATGGAGGCTGCAACCAGAGCCCTGTTGTAATTATGTCCAGAACTCCTTTTATTTGCAGCCCAGAATGAATTCCGGGCTTCGACTGCAATTTTGACACTTTTCTCAAGCAGTGACTCTGCTTCTTCAATGGACAATCCCCTGGACTGAAATCCTGGGAGAGTGGCCTATTCGTTTGCCACACAAAATAAGCCAACATAAGATGTTTGAACGGATCCAACAACAGCTTTGATAATATTAAGATTCAATGTACAGTAAAAATTATCCCCTATATAAATTTTTCAACTAATAGCGCGCCAAATCCTAGATACACAAAATCAAATTCTATCAGTCTACTGAAGTAGAAATCAATATTCATAGAAACCAAATAAACATCCACAATAAAAATTGTAGAATTACAAACTTGATAGGATGAAGTTACTAATATATCTGCACCAGCTTCCAAGTACTCCAAATGAACCTGCACTCAAAGATAAACAAGTTCAAATTTTCAATTTAATCAACGTTGTGTGTGTGTGTGTGTTATCTGTAAACAATAATACAAACTTGTTGTAATATACCCTTTCGATGAGATCAGGATCCTTGATGAGACAAAGGGCGCTCCAAAGAGGGTCAATAATGGAGGCACCATGTTTCTCAAGTTGGGTGGCGAAACCACCATCCACGACGGCGCAACCGCCGGACTTCTCTATCAGTTCCTCTAACAACAATGCATGTGCTTTCTCTCGCCCCATTTCTCCCTCTTTCTCTCTCCAGAACAAAAAAAAATGGGGTCTTAGAGGAACAATGAGCACGTTATGGTGTTCGAAAGATGTGAGTTTAAAGACAAGCAAGCTACTATTAAAGAAGGGGGCGGTGACAACGGAGCGCATAGATAGCGTGTTTTGCTGTATTTGCTTCTTTAATCTTTAAAGGTAAAAAAATATTATGTTCTGTTCATATTTGCTTCTTTAAAGGTAAAAAATAATTTACTTATTTGAGTATTTATGGTCAGATCAGAGCTGAAAATAAGTAATTATTTTTACCTAATTTAAGGAATAAAATTTGAGTAAAAATCAAAAAGTAAATGACAGTTACCCAACTGTGAATAAAATTTTATTGTCATTCAACCTTTTTTCTAAAAACAATTTGTCACTGAGGTTTCAATTTTTAATTTGGTGACCAATAGTGAGCCCATCACAATTTTTTGCTCGTGGTAATTAAAATAAGATTTTCGATAAATTTTAATAAAAGTTGATGAAATATGTTATTGAAATGTTGTGAATTTCATGAAATATGTAGTTCAAATTAAATTTTGATTTTGATAAAAATCTAAATTTTATTTTTTTATCAAATAGGGACTTAAATATTTTTCTACGTGATAGGTAATTTTATAAGAATGATGCTTGTGTGCTAGAAAATATGTGACAGAGAGAATGATAAAATATGTGTTGGCATGACGTGATTTAATGAAAAAGTTGACTGTGTTTTAAACAGTGCAATGATAAATTGTCACGTGATGTTAAAGATTATGTCAATCATTATATTTGTATAGCATGATTAATTTTCTAATGTGGGCTTCTCTTGATTCATGTAATCAAGATTCAACATAATTTTTATTTTATTCATGGATCATAATTCAAAATTATTGTTTAGTAATTTATTTAAAATAACTGTGCCACTATAATTTATTTACAATATTTATCTAACATACTTATAGGATATTAATAATATTTATTTATGAAAGAAAAAAATATGAGTAAGAAATAATTAATTTTTATATAAATTAATATGTAGCTTATACAAATTTACTTTTATAATTTATTTTGTCAAACATTCAATTTAATGTTAACAAAGCCTTTTAGATTAACAACAAATTTTTTTTAAAGCTTTTTAATAACAACTCTTTTTGAAAAAGCTATACTCATAATAGTTGTGCCGATCAGATCCTTAGCGAGCTTGATAAAATATAATAGGAAAAACTAAATAAAAGAGATATATAGCCTTTGTTTGCTCCCATTTTTTAGTTGTAGAAAATAAATTTTGTGATCGTTGGAGCACCAATTTCAAGAATAATGTGAAATGCAAGTCAACAATTCCGACAAAGTGGGACCCTGAAACGGTAGTATTTTTTCTAAAAATGGAGAGAAGATGGGAAATAGAGAAAATTGTTTGAGGATCATATTCAATATATGTTACATAATATTCAGTCAAAGCATACTTGGGAAGCCGAAGAACCGAAGAAGTAAAATCATGCTTAGTTTTTATATCAATAAGTATTTGTTTCTCAATCTATGAAAGAATATTTTATTTTTAAATATTACACTTCTAAATCAAGGGAAGATTTGTACAATTTCTAGTATATGTAAAGATTGGCCTAAAAATCCATGGCTAACTAGGGAAAGATCTATACTAAATCATTGAGTTGTTAACGAAATTCGTAAATATGAAAGATGAATGCTATAATAAACTTTGATTGAACAATTCGACTAGCTAACCAAATATATAATAGACTTGTATAAAATATAAATTCAATTTAAAACACAAACAATTATCACTTTCTTTTGTATCATCTTCCCAACTCTTCTTCAAAAAAAATCACTCAATTGTTATGATGCTTAATTGTAATCACAAACATATTTTCTAGCAAATGACGCATATAGAGTTGTCCCTTGTCCGAGTAATACACTAACACATGCATATGCATTGGGGTGGATAGTAATGGAGCGAATTTGGGACGGGGTGGGCATCCAGTGCCTCGCCCTGATAGTGATTTTTCGTCCCATGTCACGATGAGATTGGATTAGGGCATTTGTATGCTTTGAATCACTTGATATAATTAGAGTTAAAAACATATTTCTTACCAAAATTATTTGCTCATCATATTAAATTGAGTAAAATGCATGGAACATGACATCCTTTTTCTACTCCAAAAATATCAACTTTCATTCCAGTATTGACTATTTGACCCTGCCCACCAGCATGCCTTTTCTAAAAGGACTTCTAAAGAAACAAGAAAATGTTGAACTCAACATATGACCTAATTTGTTTTTTATTTTGTAGTCTTTTTTCCTTTTTTTATATATATTTCACACTTCCATAAAATAGGAAATAATATCGATAGGCAGCTTTAAAAGCTAACCAATTTCTCCACCCACAATACCTATTATTTGCCCCACTCGAATCATTTTTTTAGTTTCTTTATTACATAATTATTATCATTTACATTGGGATGACTAAACTTCGGTTACATAAGAAATAACCAATTGTTTAGAAATTTGAAGAAGTGATATGACGCGATATGAAGTATAAATCGCACAAATAAGAACGAGATTAAAAAGAAAGCAAAACAAGATGAATTGGCATAGGAATATAATACTTTATTAGCAACCAATGGAGAGAGAATACAATTTATACAATATTCTGCTTACAAAACTGAATAAGGAGTCCACTATTCATAGGGGAACTATCCAAAACCCTAAAACATGGTAACTAGATCAAAAATCGCGTAAAACCGAAAAATAAGGAAAAAGATTCTCGGTCCGTCGCTCGAGCAAAGCTAGGGCGAGAGCCTGTCGCTCGAGCAACGGCTCAACGACAAGCTAGCGACGGATTCACTGTTCCAATTTTGCTCCTCTCACTCTAGCGGGAGTCGAGCGTTCGTCCAGCACCGTCAATCTTTCATTTTTTCCTTTTGTGACCCTATTTTGACATCCGTCAATCTTTCATTTTTCCTTTTGTGACCCTATTTTGACATCTTCAAGCCTAATATTCCAAAACGTGAAGCTCTAGACCAAATTTAGATCGGATTAGGTCACAAAACCCAACATTTCCACATTGACACAAATTCCGGTGCAAAGATCAAAACTCCAAACACGGATACAAATGAACCCAACCTCCGGGTTTCCAAAATTCACAATGAATTCAAAATTTACCAAATAGTATTGAAACAAACCCTATACAGAATCTCCATTGAGTGCTTTAACCTAAAGCCCCTAGCTAGACTCGTTACATTCAACAACTCTAAAAGCTTGCAAATCCAGATCGCATCCCAGTACCTATTTCCAATAGGTCTCTCCCTAGCCGTTGAATACGATGGAACCGCAGACTATGGTGGCAAAGTGTAATTACCTATATTTTCCAAACTCGACATAGTAGTATTCTTCAAAATGGATCCAGAGCCACTTCCCAACGGTATTGTACCAAACTGTATTTTCACCATGGTACCAAACTTATGCTGATGTTTCTCTACTGATTCTGCCAGACTTTGCAAGATGTATAACTGGGACTTTCTCCACCCCTCCAATACAACATGACACCCTTTTGAATCTTCGGGACTCCACCTGCACTAGAGAACATGTACCCTCTTGAATCCAGGGTACTCAGCGAAATGATGTTCTTCTTCACGTCTGGAACATGTCGAACCTGATCAAGAGTTCTGATTGTTCCATCCACCAACTTCAATCTGACTCTCTCAATACCAGCTACTCGACAAGATTCGTTGTTTCCCATGACAACGGCACCTTGCGTCACTGTTTCATATGATTCAAACAGATCCCGATTGGGGCTCATATGAAATGCACAAGCTGTATCCAAAATCCACTCCTCGTCGGCTTGGATTCCACGTTAGAAATCGTCAAAAGATCTCCCTCACGTAGTTCTCTGCGATGTCAGCTTCACCTGAAGTCTCTCATTGCCTTCCACGATTTCCAACTGAATTACCTTTACCCTACAACTTCTAGCAATCCATCTTAATGTGTCCTTTTTTCTTGCAATAAAAGCATGTCATATTGCTGAAATCCACTATCGACTTGCCCCTTCGTCGATCAACACAAACCACAAAAGTTTCATCATCTCTGGAACTAGCTTCAACCAAATGCTTTAGCTTCTCCTTTGAGAATAAAGCATTATTAGCTTCTTCAATGGTGAGTGTGTTATGACTGTACAGAATCGTGTCCCTAAACGATGAAAAATGAACCAGGCAACGAACACAACAAGATTAAGGCCAAGTCCTCTTCATCATATTTTACCTCTAACGTCTCCAAATCAGTGACAATCTCCTTAAACACGACCAGACAATCTTCTAATAATTGGCTTTCTGTCATGCGATGAGAATGAAGCCTCTGTTTCAAATGCAATTTGCTGGTCAGACCTTTGGTAATGCACAATTGCTCCAACTTCAACCACAATGCAGCTGCTGTCTTTTCCTACAATACGTCATGAAAAATGTTGTTAGATAGATGAATATGAATCTACGAAAGTACCTTGCAATCCTTCCGTCGCTTCTCCTTTATTGTCCAAGTTGTGGGCATCTTGTCAAATCCCAACAAAATATCATCCAAATCCATCTGCACGAATATAGCTCTCATCTTCAATTGCTACAACGAAAATCTTGTACTGCGATCCAATAGCGGAATGTTATACTTTATGGAAGCCATCGATCTAAAAACCTCAACGAATCAAATCCTTGCTCTATAGAACTGCTGAACCTTAGCTTTGATACCACTTGTTAGGAATTTGAAGAGGTGATATGACGCGATATGAAGTATAGATCACACAAATAAGAACAAGATTAAGAAGAAAGTAAAACAAGAAGATGAATTGGCAAATGAATAAAATATTTTATTAACAACCAATAAAAAGAGAGAATACAATTTATACAATGTTCTGCTTGCAAAACTAAATAAAGAGTCCACTACTTATAGGGGAACCGTCCAAAACCCTAAAATACGGTAGCTAGGTCAAAAAAATCGCGTAAACCTGAAAAATAAGGAAAAAGATTCGCGGCTAGCGACGGATTCGCTGTTCCAATTTTGCTTCCCTCACTCGCGTGGAGTAAGCGTCCGTCCAGCATCGTTAATCCGCTAGTTTTCCTTCTTGGACCCTATTTTGACATCTTCAAACCCAATACTCCAAAATGCGTTGCCCTAGACCAAATTTAGACCAGATTTGGGTCACAAAACCCAACAAACGAAGTACTCGATTCTTCAAAAACTGAACTAGAAATTAACCAAAGCGACAAGTGTTGTGAGGGCCTTAAACTCTTAGTTTTGCACAAAACCAACCAACTACAAAAATGAGAGCCATTTTGGCACTTGCTCATTTCTACTTAGCCTTGTTAACTTTACAAAAGTAGGCTAGGCTTGCTGCGAAAGAGAAAGTGAACTCCCCCGACCAAATAGGAAAAAAAATTCAAAGTAAGAAAAAATTGTTATCGGTCTGGCTTTTCAAATATAGTCGCGAGAAAAATGTATATATAAGATTTCTCCAAATCATGTAACATTCATTTGACAACACAACAACAATCACTTTCTTCAAGTTTCTATGTCTACATGCGATCACTAATATGACGAGAATCGAAGGGAAATAGTATGAACATAGTGTAACATTTCTCGGGATACTTATTTGTCATTCCAACACATATTCAGTGAAAGCATACCCCAGGAGTCTGATTGTCGAAAAAATACACCAACGAATGCATTTGCAAATTTGAGAAAGAAAAATACTATTCAGTCCCATTGGTCGTGAAGTCGATAGTTATGACTTATCAGTAGGTGAGCTTTACCTTTGACAAACACTGAGAGAAAAACTTAAAAGGTAAAACAGATCTCCCAATTCTCTTGAGTTTTAGGTACTTTAACTTCATCTAGTAGCTTGGATTTCAAACTCTTTGTCATTCTGCCAAAGCATTCAGCATAAGCATCAAGGTACAATCTTATTAGTTTTTGACACTTTCTGTCATTTCCCTCATGCTCATGCTTGCTTTTCCATGATGCATAAGCATAAAATTAACCAGTAAATGTACGAAAATTTTAAAAACGATAAATGGCTTGATGAAGATTAATATTATGAAGCAGTGCATACAATTTCTTCTTCAGTTCTAACTAAATTAATACAGAATTTAACTAAAGTAGTACAAGCAGCAAAATTTCTTCGACATAGCAACAATAGCTCATGGAAACCTGGTTCAATTTCTTCTTCAAATCAACATGAGCATCTCCAGCACCAGTAACAAAAAGAGATGAACAATGCTGTAACTATTCTGTATTTCTTTTTGTGCTATACCGCGAAAAGCAACTACAAGCTCTATCACCCTAAAAGAAAATTGTTCGAAACTGTTTCAGGACGAACAATAGCTCGAATGAGGAAAAAAAAGAGAGAGAAATCATTGTATAAAACACTGAAATTGTAGCTCTAATTCGAATACTTTTTTCTAAAGCACACTGAAATACCAAAAGACGCTGCCCGCAAGGTTGTCATTTTGTAAAAGGACTTCTGAAGAAACAAGAAACTGAGAGGCTTGACATATGACCTTATATTTTTATCCTTCAAAAACCAACACGGGTTTATCCCTAAACCGGTCGGTTTTTCGGCTTGTGGTTTTCAAGCCCAGTCCTATCTGTGTGTGTGAAAGACAGAATTCAGAGCAGCTTAACTAAGTAACTTCTGGAAAAGAGTAATCTCGTAAGGAGAACTTTTCAAGATCATTTGGCACTTAGATGTCCCATCTTAATCAATGAAAAGCAATATTAGTAGCCTGTTAAAATCAGGGAGTTTCCTTTGCTTCAACTGCAAATAAAGAATTCCCTTATCCATGTTTTTGTTTTTAATGAAGTTCATGAAGTATTCATTTGGTAAAAAAATGACAGTTGGAATGCATTATATATTAACACTTATTTTAGGAAGGCGACCTTATGTTTTTTGGAGCCAATACCTCACTGCTGTCCACATACCGGGTTTAGGAAGGATATCTTATTTTTAAAACTACCATAGAATAAAGATAACAGATCACAACAAAACGTGTAAATGAGACAGTAAAGTGATAAGAAGTCAATGGACGGAGGGAAATGATTAATTTCCCTCTTGGCACTCATTTTTTCATCAATCTCATGCTCCTTGCCAAGTAGGCCGTGGAGGCATCTTCATCAGCGTTACAAGTGCCCAAGCAAACTAGCTTTTCTTGAAGAGATCCTGGTTACACTCACCACTAAAATCTCTTCCAAATGAAGAACGAATAAAATAAGCGATAAAGATAGTTTGTACTTCATTGAATTTTTCTTTTCCTTAAAAGATACGTCAAGAAGTGATTATCGAGCATTTAAGAGATCTTGAAAACTTGTAAAATTCCCTACTATCAGCTACATTCCTAATGGAATATTGAAGGGTCACAGTCGGACAACAGCCTGAAATTTCTCCTGATGCCTAGTTGTGATTGTAGACACGGGTCTTCAGCAAAAAGATACTCAAAGATTTATTAATGTTACAAATACACAAACAGATGTTTTAACAAATTCCAGAATTACGGGCTGAAAGTAAGGTACAAATGATATGTTCTTTTCAAGATATCTGAGCCCTGTACTTTGTTTGTCAATTGTTGGAGGTTCGACTTTATGCTCTCTCTGATATTATATTTACTGTTATGTTCAAATGTTAATAAACTGGTAAGGTCCATCCAAAACCTCTACTAGAAAAATGAATAGTAAAGAATGCAATCACGCGTTTCTCTCGAACAGAAAAAAGGGTAAAAAATGAACGACAACAAGAAGAGCAACTTTAAAAGATTAGTACTTAACAAAGAGTAGCTAGGACGTGCAGCTGCAGCATGCCTTTGACAGAGAGAATTGTCAGGATTTACAAAAGTATTTTTGAAATAAAGAAAAAATTTCACCTACTTAAGAATAAATATAAATGCATGATATAACAAAATCTGAAGTTCTTTCCACATGCTCCACCTAAATATTTTGCCTCATTGATTAAATAAGGTATAAAATGCATGGAAAAAATCTTTATCTATAGCACAGTGAAATACCAAAAGACAGCGCTTCAGAATGAGGGGCCCTCCGAAGGACTAGTTTTCAGCTTCTTACTTACCTACCCTTGTATATTAATTAATTAATTTAAGAAAAAAGAGTCAAAATTCCCTACTTGGATTAAGGAAAATCCGGTGCAGTGCTTGATAAACTTTCGATGGCCTAGCTGGAAGCAGCCAAACGAGAAAGCTGATCAAAAGATTATTCCATTACCGACTCTTGTTGCCGTATGATCCGGCACTCTTATTGCTTCGTCCGGCTGATCCGACTAAGTGATTATTTCATCAAGAAACAAGAAAGTGAGATGCTCGCCCCCGGGCATAGCTCAGTGGTGCAAGTGACAGGAGTGATGTAATTTTAGCTGAGCTAGCAGCCGTAGTAAGATTCGATTCCTGCCTCTAACAAGGTTTGAAATTAAACTCTTTGTGAGCACCAGTATAGTAGCTTTTGTACCATGGCCTACTGAGGTACATCCCACGATTTATCTCATCTACGATGCTTTAGAGACGGGGACGGTGGAGGCCCTCAAGATTGGGGTTCAACCCTTTTTTAAAGAAAGTGAGATGCTCAATTTGTGACCTTATTCTTTTGTCGATCAAAAACCAATGAAGTTATCTCAATCTCAAATTATCAATATCTATCCACAGACACGTATATACGTAGGACGCATGTGTGAAAGAGAGAGGATAAGTAGAAATGACAGAATACTGTGTAACTGGAGGCACAATTCAAAGCTGCTTTCCCTTTTCAAAAAGGATAATACGATAAGGAGTGCTGTACAAGATCGTCCGGAACTAAAGTCTTATAGCTTAAAATGGACATAATGAGATATGGAAAGTTTTACTTGAAATATATACCTTGAGGGAGACACAAGGCTAAAAAGATCTCTTAATTCTGTTGAGTTTTAACTTTAAATTACCTTTTTTATCATCTAGCAGCTTTCATTTCAAACTTCGTAGCATCTCGTGTATTCTCCTCGTCGCCCTTCGAGAGCCTTTAGCATACTTCCAATTATTGATTCCATCAGAAGATGAAGAACCGAAGCAGATGAAAGCAATTTTTTGCAGAAATAATTATTCCTGAATATATGTACAAATACAATCCGTCCCAAGTCCAAATAATCTCAGCGCACACAGCTCATATTGAACTACCATTTCGATGAATTCATTACACTGGAACCTGAAAAGTTTACTGCATAAAATAACCATGCATTGCATGCACATCTGGATAAAAGGATGAACTGAGCAAACAAGAGAAGTAACTGAATGGAAGTGAAACCCTCCTACCTTAATTATGTGTCTCAACAAATCCAAGCACCAAAACGTATATACCAAACTGATTACTCCAAGAAACCATCTCCAAGCACTTCTCAAGAACCACCTTACTTTATTTTCCGGCTAAATACAGCAAGAACAATATTGGAACAGTGAATATGATTTAAAACATAGATTTATAATTAACACGCCATAATAGATCAAAAGGGGTTCGAATACTACGAACCTACAATGAATATTGCTATTTCAATGTTTGAAAATGAAATGCTATACATTATTCAAAACAATCGTGGAACGGAGATAACAGACATGAAGAAAACAAATAAGATTACTGCGTATGAATGAAACATTAATAACTTAACAACATTAGGTACCAAGCAACAATCTACAAGTCGTTATTCAACTCAAGTAATATACATGTGATTTCAAATATATATCCAATGTGTGGATTCCATAATTTGAAAAACTCGACAAGTATAAAAAGGTTCTGCAAATGTTAATGTAAAAACTCGTGAAATCAGAGAACACGTTTAGGAAAATAGTCTTATTGCGATACACGAGAGCTGAGTCTTATTCCGTTACACGAATGCTAAAGTCATCTAACTTGCTGAATTCGCCCAAGAGAAATCCATGATTGTTAATAATTTGCACACCATACAGCATCCCAAACTTGACAGACTGGTTGTCTGAAAGTGGAAATTTCTGTTCCGCATTTGAACCAACCTCGTTTTGCTCAAATACATCCTTCTTTATCGTGCTTACTTCATTTGGAGAATCCGGGGTATCAAATTCTACAACTGTAGGTGAAGAATCTTCAGAGGAATTCTCACAATCAATTCCCTGCCCAACGCTCTGTTTTTCATCAATTTCCCGCTTCTTTTCCAGGTAAGCATTGGAGGCCTCTTCAGCAGTGTTGTAAGTCCCCAACCAAACCCGTTTCTTCTTAAAAGGATCTCTGATTTCAGCACAGTATTTTCCCCATCTTCTCCTCCGCACCCCACTTAATTTTCCCATCCCATTCCGATCAAGAACCCGAGAATTGAATTTCTTGATTCGTGCATGAATTTTTCCAGAACCCTTCTTGTCAATAACTTTTTCCGCCTGAAGTATAATCTCATGAACCATCCTCTTCGACTTTTTTTCGGTTCCATCACCACCTTCATCTGATGAAGAATCGGTGGCATCAGGATCCGAGTATGAAACTCTAACCTTCCTTTTCATGGTTCCAATCCTTCTCCAGCCGAAATCCTCTCTTCAATTTTGGAACCCGGAAAAACGAAGAATTGACGATGTTATGCAATATATCCGTTGTTTATATTATATTGGTTAAACTGTTTAGGATAATGAAAACCAGAACTAGGAAGGAAGAACCCTAAAGGGCCAAGCCCATTAACAAAGTTTACATTATACAGACGAAATTTATCATTGCTTGTGATCACTTCGGACAAAAGTATCTGTACTTCGTAGATTCTTATATACTTTCGAAAATGCTTTTAGGAGTCTCCAATCTTGCCATTAGTACCATCCCACTTCTCAAAGCTTTCGTTTGGATTGACTCATGTCCCCAACTTTTTAATTGTATAATTGGTATCCCAACTCGATAGAACTGTCTATTTAGAGTCTTAGAAGGCAAGAGGACGTGCGATAGACATATCATGAACGACTTATATGGATATAACTCTCCAAAAATTATTTCCCTCTAATTTGCTTTTTACTTTGTAGAAATACATAATCTTCTTCTTAAATTTATGTTTATCGCTAGGATTTTAAATAGATCGGATATGAATCGAATATATCCATATTCGATCTGATAATTCAACGAATATTTGTAGGGATTGCAAAAAATCTCGACGACTCAGGCTCGGTGTAACCGAGCCAAAGCCCGGGCCGGCCCGTGGCCCGGCCAAGCCAAGCCCACCATTAAAAAAAAATTATAGAGCTGCCTCTAAGGGCAGCTTTTCTGCAAAGACAGTTATTTTAGCTGCTTGCAAAGGCAACAAGCTACAAACATTTAATTAAAATAATTCAAAAACCCAAGCCGGCTTGGCCTACTAAGGCTCGGTGCAAAAGCCCGAGCCGAGCCTCATTTTTTGACCGAGCTTTGCTCGGCTCGGTTGGGGCCTAAAAAAGCTCGAGTCAAGCCCGAACTTTTTTTTTCGACTCGACTTGTTGACATAGTTAAATATTTGATTGTTAAATTCATATTCGACTTGTTATGTTATTGAATATTCGATTCGAAATATTAAAAAAAAAAAAAAAGATGAGATTTTCAATCTCAATACAAAAATTATTATAATATATAATATTTTAGAATTTCATAGATTTGACATTTTTCATTTAAAGTATTAAAACATAATACAAGTTTCAAAATTTTAAAAAGAAAAATATGTGTAATAAATTATGTGATGTTGCAAAATAAGGAAATAATTATTTATGATTATTTAGTATTATCATAAATAAATCTTATCTAATTCAGAGAGTATTTCATTCCAATTATAACTTTATTTTAGATCCTATAAATATTGGTTTTGATTCTCAATAAATACGCACTTGAGTTTTAACTCTTATATTTTTTTTTCTTTTTGTTCTATTATTTTTATTTCATAGCATACTATCAACGCGAAAGTTTAATTTTTTCAAAGTTTAGTGAACATAGTAATTTTTATTAATCATTTATCACGCGTGCCAAAATCAATTTCGTAACATGTGAGTTCAGTTCCATTCTCCTGAACGCCTCGCGCAGGAGATGGAGATAAGCTTTGCAAGGCAAAGCCTCAATTCACATGCAAAGGCCTGCCACGGCATGCCTTTGCGTCTGAATAAATAATGTTGTCAGCCGCAATTCTCGCAGCTGACAATATTATTTAATTATTTTCTTTTTTTTTCTTTTTTGGGTCTTTCAATTGTTTTGTTTAGTATTTTTATATTTGGTCTTTTTGTAATGTATTATTTTTATATTTTATTTTGCATTAATAATTTTTAATATACATATATTACATTTTTTTGATATTAATAATAATACAGCAAATTTCATATGATATTTGTACTAACATTACAACACATTTAGACAAAATAAAATAGACATTGCATAAATTAGATGAATTTTCTTGAAATTTAATTCATACTACGTCGAACGACTACAACAAGAATTGGTTTAATGGTCATCATCATCGTCAAACCCATGGAATGCACCATAATCACTGCTACCAATATCAGTGTACCTATCTTCTTGAGAATCGTCCCAAGACTACTGTGGATGATACGGTTCGTCCACCAGCCGACTCCTGAAGGTGTGGAAACATAAATTTAAATATAAGCATAGTAGAAAATAAAACAAAATAATGGGAACAGTTAATAGTTATCGATCAACTAACCTCGACTATAATGTCGGACAAGTTCTTTTGTCATGTCCACTGCGACCACAAACACGATAATTTCTCTTCGATGTGGCTATTTCTTTGGATGATTTCAATATCTTCCCGCACCCTTTTGTCCTAATCGGAGTAGGATCAACAACGAGTTGGGCACCTTCGCTGGTCTTGCTGATAACCCTACTTATTCCCACATCTCCTCCATTATCTGTAGCTTTTACTTGTATTTTCAAGTTCTGAAATCCATCCTTTATTAACGTCGTACGAGCATCAGTCAAAGCACCTTCGTCCACCAACTCTGCTGCTATGTGTGCCAGCATCCCATGTCGAGAAATCAAAGATTGACCACCCATTGAGGTCATCGTTGGTTCGAAGACTGGAGTTGCTTTTGCATTTTGCATCCACCGACCTACTATGTACTGATCTGGTAACAACATCACTTGTTTCCTAAGCATAAATTCGAGCATGTGATGACATGGATATCCTTCAAACTCAAATGTTTTGCAACTGCATGCTATGAATTCAATGGCCTTGTAGTAGGTCAGCTCACGTTGGCGATGATATGTTTTTCCGATATCAAAACGCGTTACAATATACATTTTGACACCCTCGTATGCCGATTTCCTTGAGGAAACGTAATAACTACTCTGAGTTAATTCCTCTTGGAACAACAGGAAAATTGTCTTTGTATAAATACGTGCCATTTGAGTTTCCATGGCAAATTTTGTTATCATACGAGGCACCTCGTTCAAGTCAGTGGGGTTGGCAACTAATTCGCTATGTCGCTGGTGAGCCAGAGCACTGCAAAACTGTGTGATAAAATCCATTAATGTATCTGTCTTATTGACATATCTTTTGACGAACGCGTGGTTGTCGATCTCATCGATGGTTCCTGATATCTTGCTCATTATAGCCCAATGAAGAAGGCCCACCAGCATCTATCTCCATAAGTCTGATATGTTGACGACTAGGAATATTGGCCTGTGAAAATTGGTCAACAAGCGCTTTTTTGGTTGCAGAAACATGTCGATGTGAGCGTAGTAGGTGCGTTTTGCTTGGTATAGATAGTGCATGATTGTGCCCTACGATAAAATGGCTTACAAACCCACATAGAAGCTGTCTGATGTTTTACAACTATTAACTTTGTGTCACATCGACAAATTAAGTTCCCACGCTTTCGTTCACCAGAACAAGCCACCAAATTTTCGAGTTTCATCTTGTAGGACTAATCTTTTTTACCCCATTTAAAGCAAACATACAACTTCCAGACAAGCTCATTTGTCTATGGATTCTTTCGACTGTATGCTAACACCAGCTAATTTTGCATACTCGTTGTAAAAATTATACACATCATCAAGCGTTTGAAATTCTTGCCCAAATATTGGAATCGCACCAACATTCACTTATGGAATAAATACATTGTCATCCCCTTCCATTCCTAAAAATTAATATGAAAAATTATTTAGTTTGTGAAATAATTTAAATATTGACATGTTTAAAACAATATAAATGTAACAAAAATAAAATTAAAACCATGTTACGAAATTAAACAAATTTAAAATGTAAATGTATATATAACACAACACATTTAAGAAAAAATAAGAGAAAAAGACTTCTAGAAAATTCAACAGAAAAATATAAACAAGCTTCTAAAAATAACTGGAGTGTTTGAAATTCGAAGTGTGTTTTCTTTTTTAACTGGAGTTGTTCAAATAATTATAAAAAAGACAAAATAATAAAATAATAATAATAATTAAATAATGTTGTCAGCCGTGAGAATTGTGGCTGACAACATTATTTATTCACACGCTTTGCATTTTAATTGAGGCTTTGCCTTGCCAAAAAAGCAAGGCAAAGCTCATCTCCATCTCCTGCGCGCGACTCGCAAGAGAATGGAACCGCGTGAGTTTTTTCATATAACATGTACTTCTTTAACAATATGCGTGCATGCTTGTCTATCATAGTTCTGTCCTAATTTGCCTAAAAATTTGGTCCCACCACAATCAATTCATACTGCAGTCATACTTTCTCAATTCACGTAAATTTGCTTTAATTATATGGTAATATCCTGTTTGTTAATTAAATTCTCCTTTTCTTTTTAATTTGGTTTTGATTCATGCATAATCGAATCATCATTTTGCCGATGGCATACATGATTGTTAATTTGTTTGAATGTATTTGTCTGCATGCATGTCCCTTAATAATACTCCATCTGTCCAAATTATATAGGTTTGTTTGGTTTTTCACACGGATTAAAAAAAACTTAATGTCATTGAGAAATTATTTTTTGTCAAAATCTTTCCAAATTTACCCCAATTTAATTTTCAGTATATAAAACTGAATTATTGTTGGAATTAATAAAGAATTTGAAGAAGAAATGAGAGTTGTTCCATATTTCCAAGAAGTGAGAAATGTATGTATTTGGACGATTTCAAGAAGTTAGCACATTCAGTGGAAAAAATTTAATAAGGGTATATTGGTAAATGAACACAACAAAATATTCTACATTAGAAAACCAGGCTATATATTTGGGACGAGAAAAGGAAACTCAGTCTATATAATTGGGATTGATAGAGTAATTATTTATGCATCCAATTCATCAATTCACGATTGTCCGCGCTTGCGTTAATGAATTAGTGTCATTAATTTTTATTTGTTCCTTTACTTTTCTATTCCATTCAATTCATGTTAATGAATTTATGTTAATTTACGTGTATTTATAGATTAATATTATTGTTGTAGTGTGCAATTGAATATTTCATCTTTTTTTATGTTTAGCAATAAAATATCAATTATTGAATTCATTCTTAATTGTTGTTGCTCCTGAAGTAGCACGGTATTATAAATAATTGAAGAGCTAATGTTTTTACATAATAATTTGTTGTTGCTTCTAAAGTAGAACAACATTATAATTAATATTTCTAAAGAATATTACTAGATCTTAAAGAGTATGAATTATATTTTTCAATATTTTAGAAGAATATTGACATATTGCTCTTGAAAAAATAATAGTAAAACACAATGTGCTCCCGAAGTAGCACATGTTTCGATGAACATATTATTTTAAATTAATGTTTATTCGTGAAGGAAAATACGTAACTTATGTCATGTTTATATTAACTACTTGATATTTAATCATATTTCTCGAAATTGATTGTATTTTCTTTTGCTTTATTGTGGAGTTAGTCAAATGGCAAATCTCACAAAACTTGAGTTTGCCGCACTTGATATAGCTGATAAAAACTATTTGTCATAGGTACTCGATACTGATATCCATCTTATCTTAAAAGGTTTGGGAGAAACAATAAAAGAAGAAAAGCAAGTTTTATTAATATTTAAGAAGAATATTAATTTATCGTTTCAAAAGAGCATACAATTCGATGTTTTAATGTTCTCAAAGAATATCTAGTGTTTCTGGAAAAAAAAAACATAGATATTGAAATACTAATAAGATTTGAGATTGATTATCAAGATATTTGTTTAGTAGATAGTGCAAATATATACACAGTTCTTCAAAATAAAAGTGCTTCTTAAATAATGTTAATATGATGTTGGTGTATCGAATTTTGTTGAAAACTCTGAAAGAGCTTATATTATTTTACCAAATAATATAAAATTATATATTGACGTTACACTTTATTTGAGCAAATTCAGAAGAAATTTGTTTAATTTTAAAGATATGCACTGCAATGGATATCACATTGAGACGATGCAAGAAAATAATATTTAATATTTTTGCATAACTTCTTTTGTGTCTGACTATAAGTAGATAAAAGAAAAATCACATGCGCTCTCATCTACCATGTATTATACAAATGGTTGAATCAAATATTATCATGAACCAAAAATTTGTTGATCCAAAAAGTTTTATACTTTGACATGATCGACTTGGACATCCGGAGCTATAGTGATACGTCGAATGATAAATAACTCACATAGACATCATTTAAAGAACTAGTAGATTCTTTTACCTAATGATTATGGCCCTGTCTGGGCGCGCTTAAAATGGAAAAAATAACCGTTGCTAATGAGAAAAATGGACCGTTGCTTTTCACTGTCAGTGCAGGAACTCTGCCATGGCAGAAATAATTTTGAATATTTTATGGCAAAATGACCTTTTTGCCAGTAACATTTAAATCATTTTGCATGATACACGGGCATTTTTGACATTTCGTTTTTTGGAAGTCAAATTTTGTGGCTGGGACGGACCCACCTTGCAGCAACCAACGGTCCATTAATTGATTTGCATTGGACAAAAATCGCTCCCAGACGAGCACTATATATGTGTAGCTTGTTCGTAATGCAAGTTAATCATTAAACCTTGTGCTACAAAGATTAATATAGATCTTTAATTTTTTTGGAAAGAACTCAGAGAGATAATGTGGGTCAATATACTCACCATGTCGACGATTTCGTTATTTTATGGTATTAACTGATTCTTCTATGAGATGGTCACATGTTTGCATATTTTCCACTAGGAATATAGCTTTTCATAGACTACTTGCTAAAATCATAAAATTACGAGCGCAATTCTTCGATTGCTCGTTCAAGACTATTTTTCTTAACAATGTTGGTAAATTTAGATCACAAGCATTCGATGATTATTGCATGTCAATTGAGATTATTATTGAACATTCGATTACACATGCCCATACACAAAATGGTTTAACAGAGTCATTTATTAAACGTTTAAAACTTATTGCTAGATCATTACTTATGAAAACAAGAATCCCAACTTCTATTTGGGGTCGTGTCATTTTACAAGATGTGTCATTGGTTCGTATCAGATCAACTATATATTATCAATATTCACATTTACAACTGGCATTTGGTCATGAACCTAATATTTCACACATACGAATTTTTTGTTGGGTTGTTTAAGTTCCTATTTCACCCCCACAACGGAATAAAATGAGTCCTCAATGAAAACTTGAGATTTATGTAGATCTTGATTCACCGTCTATTATTAGATATCTTAAATATTTGACGGATGATATATTTACTGCACATTTTGCAGATTGTTATTTTGATTAAATGACTTTCTCAACTTTGGAAGGAAAAAATTATATCCTGATAAATAAGGTAAAATTTCTTGGAATGAAACAGTTCTATCTCACTTTGACCCCGACAACAATCAATGTGAGCAATAGGTTGAAGAGTTGCAAATCAATTATCGGATGTATTTGTTAACACAAGAAAAGTCAAAATCATATATTCCGGTAAAAATTAAAGTCTCTGTAGGACAATTTGTTGTAGCAAATAAATCTCAAATACGCCAGAAGCGTGGTCAACCAGTTGGTTCAGAAGACTATGTACCTTAAAAAAAAGTACATGAGAAAAATTAACCAAAAACTTCATAAGAAATAACATTAGAAAAGATTGATCAATTAAATATTGAAAATATGGTCCTTGAAGAATCACAAGTGTCCGAAAATAAGCTGGAGGTTGATGATGACTTAGTGAAGCGAGGATAGCTGCCAGAAGCGTACTGCATCCCAAGGAATTGCTAAGACAAAATCTCTATTGGAACAGTACCAAAAGTTGGAGGTTGATGATGACTTAGTGAAAGAGTTAGGTATCATTTCCTCTAGGCATAACGAAGAGTGGGATAGGCTTAGGCAGCAGATGCGCTTAGCTTGGGGCAAATTGTAATTAAACATTTACTGTTTTAATCTTTGTAATTTTTTTCCGCGCTGACTGCTTTGGTTTTTTGTGACTTGATGTCATTCATCATCATTTATGAACAATTACTTTGAAGTGGCATTTACCTTTGATCGTCAATCTTCCTCGTACTTAATCTTTATGCCAACATCCATGCATATTCTTTTGGGCCTTTAAATTTTCTTCCCTAAATCTTTGGGCCATATTGATTTCACTCACCGGTCATAAATATGACCTTCCACATTCTAGCTTTTCACCTTCCAGCCTCTATAAGTATGCATGTTTACACTCGTCATTTTCATCTTCATGCCTTTTCAAATTCGATCTCTTGCCATCAAAACCTCCTGCCACCGCATGCACTCCGATCGTTTACTAACGCTTTCCTCTTCTACAGGGATGGGTTTCTTAATTCGTCCCTTTTGCCTTGATATCACTTTTGGTATGGGAGGTATAGGAAATGTTCTTGCAACCGGAAGCAAGATTCCTGCCATCAGTTTACTTGTTGAGACTGAAGCAAGATTCTTGCCATCCTTTTGCTTGTTGAGAGTGCTTCTCCCCGCCTACCATCGCAGCAATGCGCTTTAGGAAAGGTTAAGGGGCAGTTCACCCTCTTACTCGGCCATAGACTGAAGGGCTGCTTCTCCTTGCCGTACTGGTTTCACTCTTTCTGTTCCCACCAAACAGAAGATAATTTGTAGCACGTTTCGTCTTGTATTTTGACTGTGTCCTTTAATTCTTGTGAAGAATGGTTTGTAAGGAACATTTGGTAATAAAGAACTTTATTTTTGAATATGCCTTGTTCGTTCTTTATTCAGAACGTGATCGTCTAATTTACTGCCATCGTTCGGCATGATTATATCGCAATTGTAATTTTATCACTTATGCACCTATCCTATTTAGAACGTGATCGTCCAATTTATTAACTGCCATCGCTTGGCATGATTACATCATAATTGCAATTTCATCACTTACGTACCTATCCGTTCACTTTCCCAAAGGGAAGGAACATATTTCTTCAAGTACTTGCCGTTAATAAATCTTATATGCCTAGTACCATCTAAATCCTTCAAGTGGTAAGCTCCATTAGGCAATACACTCTTTACTCTATATGGCCCTTCCTGCATTATACTGGAATGAATGCCATACATTGGGTTGGCGAGGCTGCGGCCTAAACGTTCTTCCTTAACTGGCCGATCCAAACCTCCTTTCTCTAGGGAGTCCTTTATAAAACGGCACCCTTTGCCCCCTGACAGACCGAGCGACCGGCATGAAATCAGAGCGACGGTGGAGTGGCTGCGTCACGGGTGGCCCTGTATTCGCTTTCAACTCGTGTTTACATCTGTCGCATAGAATATCTTTGCCCTGTTCGGGTTCTTTCCCTTTGATGCATTCAAAAACACTGGGATGTGGTTTGGATTCTTCTTCTTCGTCTATTATTTTTGGCTTAACTAGTATGGGACAAGTGTATGCTTCTCCTTTTACTAACTCAGCCAAACATATTTCTGTTTGGTCATAATAACCATCATCGACAGTATGAATGTTGAAATTCGGGTCTTTGTAATAAGTCCCCTTACTGGAATTTTTCATCTGTTCTTCCTCCCTTACCAATCGCTCATACCTGACAACGTTTGCACTAAGTTGGAATAAATCTGGGAATTCCCTATCCTGGAATTTCTTCTTTAAATCAAAGCTTAAACAACTTTGTGCGATTTTAACAAATTCTTTTTCTGGCAAAGGCACAAAGCATTTACTTCTGGCCGTTTTGAACCTTTGTAGGAAATTTTCTGCCCATTCGTTAGGCAGTTGACGTAAATTCGCCAAATCGGCCAGTGTAACTTCAGACTCAGTTTTATAAAATTGAGCATGGAATAATTGCTCCATTTGCTGCCAAGTTTGGACGGAGTTTGCTGGCAAATTAATAAACCAAGAAAAAGCTACCCCTGTTAAAGAACTTGGGAACAACCTCAACTTATGGTATTCATTCACCTCACCACTTTGCAACGTGAATCGCCCTACGTGTTCTAATGTAGACACTTCTCCTAGACCAGTGAATAGTGAGAATTCCGGTACTTTGTACCATCTAGGCCATGGATATGCCTGATATATCCAATCAGGGTACGGCTTGGTATAGATTGGCCTAACCACCGGACGCACCCCAACTGCTATTTGATCTTGCACTATTTCCATAATTTGGTTTCTTAGCACGGCATTAGGGTCATATGGGTTTCCTATGGGTTGATTTACTGGCTGATTCGTGGGAGGCCTGGTAGTTTGCCCTTGATTGGCAATAAAAGTGTCATTATTCGGGCTGTTATGACTGTTAAATTGAGTGTTTAAACCCTCATTCATACGTATACCATTCTGTCCGTTGTTCGGGACATTATCTCTCACGTTTGTATTACCCCCCAGGTTGGACGTAGTGTTATTATTGTTCAAGTTCAAGGTCCCGTTCCCCCCTGAGTTCGAAGTAGAAGGGCCAAAAGGTAGCTCTAGACTTGGACCGGAGTTCATACCAAGGGAATTATACGGCGAAGTATGCCCCACGATAGTCCTAGACTGGAAGTGATTATCTATAGGCATAATAGGTTGACACATTTGGCTTACCAACTTATTCATGATTTCATTCAACGTATTCAGTTGTTTAGCCATATTATCAAAATGTCTATTTTCATTTTGGGTAAACTTCTCCATATTATGAATACTTCGTAAATTTACCTGTTCAACGACATCCTGCGTGAGTTCTCCCAACAATGCACGCATCGTGCGAGGGCTCAATTCTGCCATTGGTTCGTAGCGACTGTGACTGCTTTGACTTTGTCCATCTGTCTGTGGAGAATGTTGTTGCTCCTCGTATCGCTCAACTACAGATTGGACTACTCCTTGACCTGCTGGTTCCTTATCGGAATTTTTATGAGGCATGATATCTTTTCTTTTTGTATCTTCACTTACAAAACACCATTGTCCCACCGGGCGTGCCAAATTGTTTTCGCGCGTTTTTGCAACCCGCCAACAATTACGAGAAAAAGGATCAGACGATTGTGTAAGGAACAAACCTCTTGAGACAAAGTCCCAAAAAGGGGTGCGTTTACTAGTGAAGAGTTACAATTGGAAAATAGACAAAACGCCTCCAAGGGGCGCAAGCACACGAGTACTGAGAAATGATTAACTTTAAACTAAAGAAATAAAAATTACATATTCTCTTGTCGAGAGTTTTTGATTCGGGGGCCTTGCTTCTACGACATTACTTCCTTTTATACTTCCTGAGCATCTCTTGGTTGTCGAAACTGCTCGGACTTGCTCCGTTACCTTCGTAACCGTCCACTCCTTTAGTGAGAAACTGTTTGTTTGGGGAGTAGTTGCTTAGTAACTGTTGCCACTACTCTTACTGTTTCTGGATCGTGGGGGCGTGCCGGGTTCACTTGCCAACCGCTTCCATAATTGCTAAATTGGATAAACTATACCTTTTTGACTTGTTTTATTCTGGGCGACTCGAGAATCTGGGCGATAATGAGGCTATCGCTCTGGGCGATTGAGCAGCACGACATTCGTTCAGCCTCTGGGCGTCCTGCGGTCTGGGGCGATGATACTTCTATGCTCTCGGACTTCCAATATTCAGGCATTTTCTCGTGCTTCCAGATTGGGCTTTTTCTCTTGGGCCTTTTAATTGATTTCCATTGGGTCTTCATCTTGGATTTCTCAATTGAACTTCCCTTTGATTTTGGGCTGCATTTTAGTGTGTCAACAGATAAGTTTGAAAATCAAAGATTCAGAGAGGCTAGAGTTTCGAGCAGTTCTGAGGTGATTGTCGATGGCAGTATTGGTAGATTTCATAATAATACAGTGTTGAAATATAGGTTGTGGTTACTTGGGGCTTTTGTGTTTCATACTGTCTGTGCCGTTTGGATATTTTGCAGGAAGATCGACGGGGACGACGGTGAAAATGAAGAGAGAGAAAGAGACATTTTATTTTTAGGAAAAATTGCAGTCACGGTACCAAACATTTAAACAATTTGCACACGGAAACCGTTAGTTTGACCAATAATTAAATATCTGACCAATTTCTAAAGAATAAATACGTAACTTTACATTTTTTTCATTTGAAAAAAATTAAAATTAAAAACCCAACTGTTCATCCTCCTCCTCTTTGCAACACACTCCCAATCGAAAATGGCAGATACAGCTCCACTGGAAGCCACCCTGCAGAATGTAGAAATATGACCTTTTGTATTAATGGAAAAAAAAAAGTGTTCTCTTCTCAAAACCTCGTTCTGAATACAGGGCAAAGCATCGAATTTTGAAGAAAATAAAGTGCACGCAGAGGTGCGTTTCGTGTGTGTTTTATCGAGTTATTTTGCCTCAGCAAAGGGCCTAAATTAGGGGGTGGAATGGGACTACCCGGAGTCATTTTCCTTTGATTTCAAGACTGTCAAAGTTTTTGATCTAAAAACCAAGCAATGTCCCTATAATTTCAATTGGATTTGGTCTTTACTAACGAGAGGAAGAAATTAGAAAAAAACAATAGAAAGAACGGTTCAAGAATTGCGTTCATCTTCTTCCCCCCTTCTCCTTCCCATTCCCCTTTCTCTTTGCACGCACTGCCAATCGAAAATGGCAGATACAGCTCCACCAGAAGCCACCCACTGGAAGTTCCACAAGAGTCTGGATCACCAACTCAGAAAGTAGTAGAACCCAAAAAATCAAAGCTAGTGGAAAAGAAAAAAGCTCCAGGATTGATGGTTTCTTTCAAAGAAGAGAGCAATTCCGCTTAGATTTGTTCAGAATCGATATTTTGAAGATGGAGCTTTTATTGGGTACCTAAATAGTGGATGATGGCGGAGGTTGTGGTGGTGAATGGTGGTGGTGGGTGGTGGTGGTGGTGGTGGGGGTGGGGGTGGGGCAAAGAAGATGAACAATTGAGTTTTTAATTCTTTAATTTTAATTTTTTTGAAAAATGTAAAGTTGTATATTTACCCTTTAGAAATTGGTCAACAATACATTTAATTATTGGTCAACTAACGATCAAACTAACGTTTTTGCCAATTTGGACTCCATGTGTGAATAGTTTAAATGTTTGGTATCGTGGGTGGCACAAATGAAAGGTTTGGGTAAAGTCTGTAAAAAAGTGAAAGGTTTGGTACTGTAACTGCAATTTTTCCTTTTTTAAAAAAAAAAAATTTCTGAAAACAATTTTTCTAAATGACAAAAGAAACACATTTTCAACTATATCAAAATGGACACTCAAAATCCAAAATGAATTCAAAACTAAAAACTCAAACACGATCCTCTTAGTTCCCTTGATGATAGATGACAGTTTCTTAGTTCCCTAAATTAGTTACCTTATTCACTAACATGGCTAACGAAAATCTCATGTGTCAATTTATACTCGTTTAAAAATTACAACTTATCCAAATCATTGTTTCATCAATCACTCAACTTACACTTGTTCAGAGTTTACTCATTAAACTTCAAAATGATTCCCAATTTCAGCTCTAGAAAGTAGAAAACCTAGTCCCAATTCACTCATTTCACCCATGTATAGCTAAATTGTGTAATAAAATAAAGTTAATTGTTGAGAATGATGTAAGAAGCTACTACTTATAAAGCTCTATCCCCTAAAAATACCATATGCTCGACATTTCTCTAAACTCAATTTTCCATGTTAGTGATGGACGGAGTGCAAACGGACAGAGTTCAGTGAGAGCTGTGAAACACTTTGAAATTTAGTGAGTAAACTGTGACCATGGTACCAGTTGGTAGTGGCTAGAATCCTACATATTTGAATTTTTTATTTTAGGGGAGAAAATAGAGTAAATCACGTGTGGGGTCGTGTGAGAAGGGGTAGGTGTAATAATATACCTGATTTTTTTTTATTAAAAAACAATTAGTACTTGATTTTTGAAATCGATACTTAAAATGTAGAGTGAGAGGTAATTTTCCTTTTAAAAAATGAAAACTAAAATAAATGGATCCGAGTTTTTGCCGTGCCACTTCTTGCTTTCTTATAGGAAATTGATACAAAATAGAGCAAAGTTATTTTATTGGATAATTAGTGCCATAAATTTTGTTACTCAATGGTTAAATGGCATGGAAATCTCGATAAATACGATGAGCAATGCTTGTTAATTAACCTTTTTTCAATATTGTGTGGAACCTAATAGTTAATTTTGGAGGGATATATATGTAACTTGCATAAACTTTCAAGTGATGTGTTTATTTATGGATTCAACAGTGGTTCGCTGCTCAATTACAACAATCACAACAGCCTTTTTCAATGCTTTCAGATCCGCTAGTTATAGATGAAAAACTATGTTCGTAAATTTTTAGTTACGAAAGGAGGGTTCGAGAGTATTAAACAGTATTACGAAATTTAAGAATAATAAGAATTTTGTTCATTATAAACAAAATGTATACTTTTGAAGAAGAAAACACATAGTCAACATGAAGAGTTCAAGGAAATTTCTATATACGTAAATTATTATGAAGTTTCTTTATTAAAAAATTAATGAATAAATTTGCAAGTACCTTTTTTTGACAGAAGTTTAAAAGGGTGTTGCACGTCAGCACCGTATTAGCCTTTTTTCTTTGAGTGGTGCTACATGTACATTAGGGGACCAGCACACCCTCCAATAGGGGGGTGCCATGTGTCCATTATGGCACCCCTAATGTACAAGGGGAATAACCCTTTTTTTTTCTTCCAATGAAAATCATTCAAGTGTAATTTCTATTGATTTTGTTGTACGTATAGTTCAAAATTAAGAAATCTGCTACATTTATAGTCATTAGCTGGCTGTAATTTTACAGCCCACCTTAATTAGCGTGTGACCCACTAATGAATGTACAAACATCATTTTTGCAAAATTAATACCCAAGAAACTGTTTTCAATTGGCCCCACTTTAATGGAAAAGAAATAATTCTTCTTTGCATAGTGTAGAAGAAGCAGCATGGAGGCGTTCAAAGTTGACTAATAATGATGTTTTCGCCAATCAAATAAAAGTCAGCCTAAGATTGCGGATTAAATTAGGTGCATAGAAAATCCATCGTTTTTCTCGAGTACATTCGACACGAACATTTTCCAAATCCCATGAATTTAATGACTGGCTAAAATTGATGTTTGGACGGACTAATCCAGAGAAGTGTCCTCTTTTATCCTAATAAAAAAAGTCGATCAAACAGTGTACAAGTCCACTTGATTTAGTCCCATATAAATAATAAATACACATAGTGGTTTGCATACACATGATGTAGTGACATGTGACTGTGTTAGAATTTCTTCAACAAAAAAAAAAAAAAAAAAAAAAAAGAACTTCTACATTCTCTTTTTGACAACTCATTTGTATGTAAACTATCGTGTAATTGATTAGTATTATTTTATTCGGAATTGGTGTCAAAATGCTACCTACTAAACAATTAAGGTCGCGAGACATCAGTAAAGATATGAGTCATATGACCAAAGGCAAGTGACATGGGCCAGGGAAAATTGGGATACAGCTAAGCTCAGAAGTACATAACAAAAGACAACCACCCTTGAAGGCTCGAGATGCAGATTTGCTTCACTTGGTAGAGCAAACACCAAAGAAATCCCTCCCTATCAACAATCATGGTCACGTACGGACTCATAGGGTCGTTTATACGTAATACCCCGTTACGTACAAGTGTAAGAGTGAATTAGACTCTCCAAACTCGAGATAACTCGCATGTTGTTAAGTTCAAACAATGCAAACCCTATGTGTCTTGCTCATTTCTAAGGATCCAGGGATGAAATTCGATATTCAAACTCCAACTGGTCAAATTCAATATTCTAGCTCCAATCGTCCATCAATAGAACTATTTATTCCGTAACATAAATTGCATAACAATAAGTAAAAATGTAACATCAAAGTATTAAAGAAAAAAGAGAAGATAAAATTTAATCGAAGTCCTGTCTTTCGTTTAAGAAGTCGATAAAACAGAGCACAAATCCACTTAACTAAGTCCCATAGACCAGACAACAACAAACACGTCAAAATCGCTACCTACCAAACAACTAAGGTCACGAGACAGCATTAAAGTTATGATCAAAGACAAATTATATGGCCACGGGAGATTGGGATACAGCTAAGCTTAGAGGTACAAAACTAAAGGTAACCACCTCGAAGGCCTCCAGATGGAGATGTGCTTCACTTGGTAGAGCAAACATCAAATTGATCTCTCCCTATCAACAAACATGGTCCATCTGTTTGGTACAGCTTAAAATCCAATTAAAATTGAAAATATGGTCGTTATTGGGTCTCACCCGTCTAATAAAAATCAACAATAACGGCAATATTTTCAATTTTAATCTGATTTTATTCTCTACCACACACTCTCGTATTGTCATCGTTTAGAAGTTTAAGAGTGAATTAACTGTCCAAGCTCAAGATAGCTCGCCCGTTCAGCCTAAGTCAAGCAAAACATGCGCTTTAAGATTGGCCCAAGTGGGCTGCACTCGACTGCGCCTGAGTGCTATACTTGTGAGGAACCTCTAATTATGAGAGCCATTTTCGGATGCCATTTTTATTTTCTTCGAAAAAAGAAGTATTGAGGTAGAAAAATATATCTATCGTGTCTATTTTAATGTGTCGTCTAATAAGTTAACTCTGAGGAGTTACTCAATTGATCAGGTTTTGAATTTGCTCCCCAATGATCACCAGCATGAGTCCCCTCGGAGCTATTGAAGTGAGTACTTGATCGTAAACTTCAGGATCCCATCAAATTAATCGAGATACGCGCAAATTAGCCCGAATTTCCAACGTTATCTAAAAAGAATGTGTCGTCTAAGAATTTGTTTCGCTATAAATGAAAAACAAATTGCTTTTTATTTTTGACTTGATCAACAAAAATACAAAATATTGGACCGAAACTAGCCAGGGAATCAGATTATTAGGAATACGTAACCATCAATCCCAATTATAAAATCTATGATAAGACAATTTATAGCAATAAATTAACATAGCAAACAAAATTGATTATATAAAAACACGTTCCCCCAAACACGATAATAAATTAATCCTTAGCAAGATAGAAAAAACACAATTCATGATCAAAAACCATAATTTAGTTCATATCTCCAACGTTCGGACCAAACAAAAATAGCGATAACCAAAATCATAACCAGAGTATACCGAAGACCCTTTGGACGGCTCTAATAGCACAGGAAAAAACCCAAAGGAATACAAATTTCAAAAACTCCCTCACATGAAAACTCTCCTTATAATACAAAACAAATTTGTACTCTTTCATGAAACCGTCTTGAAAAATGAATCTTCGAGTTCTCGAGACAAAATGACACTCTCCCAGAAACCTATATAACTTAAAAGAGATATTGATGCTAATGATAATTAAAATCCTAGTAGCTGCAAAATTTATGGGCAAGCTATATTGATGGGTGCAGGAGTTCCATTCATTCGGGGTGCTTCACTATTCATTAGTGGTTCTTCTTTGTTTATCCAAGATAAGACATCATTGCAAACCTCAAAATTGAAGTCAAAGTCGAAATCTGGCAGTGCACTAGGCTGATCAGCATCCTCAACCCCACAAATCGGAAGGTCTTCGAAACCACTGAAAAACTCATCCATAGGTGGCTCAAAATCATCCATTGTCATTAAAGTGTCAAGCTCGAAATCCAAGTCCATTTCTTCTCCAATTTGAGCCAACGCTGAGATTTCCATATCCATTAGTCCTGAATCAGCCATTTTTATGTCAACAAAATTTGCCTCAACAGCAACATTTTCAGTTTTCACATAATCACACTTGTCATTGATTCCTGAAGCAGGGGTTAAAGAATCCGATTCCAGCACCAGTGCTGGGGATGTTTGCGAAGTAAGTGAGGCCATACTTCCACTTGAGCCCTCAGAGACGCAACAACCAGCGAGATTTTTGTTCGGGTTCATAACAGGCTTAGAACCCACGACAGGACAATCAGTTTTAGTGTGGTTATCCTTTGAACTCTTATCAGATGAGTCAATGCTATTAGCCAATGCTTCAAATTCCAGGCGTTTCATTTCATAAGCTCTCGATGCCTCCTCAGCAGTATTATAAGTACCCAACCAGACCCTTCTATGCTTAAAAGGATCGCGAATTTCAGCAGCCCATTTGCCCCATTTGCGCTGCCGAACACCTCTGTATTTCCCAGGAACAGTTCGCCGCTTGCTTTCAGTAACAGCTAAAATTCTCTTCTTTAGGTTCTTTTCACCACTGTTACTTTCCTGAACTGAACTCTCTGTTTCAGGGGCTTTAGGTGTTAGATAGACGTCCCCAGTTGAATAAAAAACATCCCGAACAACTCTTTTAACCTTGTTCTCACAGATTCCTTCATCATCTGATGAATCAGTAGCATCCGGGTCATCATATATAATCCGTACCCTCCTCGTGTGTTTAGTAGGTTCGCCCTTGTTTCTTAGTTTTTCGTTAACACTTTGATGATTCAGTGACAATTGTCTCCTAGGCTCAGGCATCTTTGATTTGCCTTAATAACTCAAAAACCCCTCAATAGAATACCCAGAAAATCGTGTTTCTCCAAAATTAATTAAAGTAAAAAGCAGGGGAAAAAAATTGGTTTCAAGGAAAAATGGTATCACGGATTGTTAAGTATACCTCTCAAGAACACAAAAAGATTTAATAATCGCTTTATAAGATATCCACCAAAACACTCTACCCCAGAACAAGTCCTGCAACACAAACAAAACCCAGAAAAATTAACACATGAATATTGCAGATCAATATTCAAAACAACCCAAAACCCCGCAAGAACAACATTAATCATAAAAATCTAAAAAATTTACCCATAAATACATATCTATGTATAAATCTCACAAAACCCAAAACCCGTAAAAATTAGCATAAAACAAGAATCTCGCAGAAACACATACAAATAAATACACAAACACCCACAAACATATGTATGTACAGATAAAAGTAAAACCGATATGGGTTTAAGGTAGAGCGTACCTTTTGGGCCTCAAACGCATCGAAACAGTTGAGAAGAGAAGGAAGGTTCCCTGCTGGATTTCACAGCAGAGGGATTTTTGCATGCAGAAAGCAGAGGAAGATTTGTAAGAACAAGAACAGAGCTTCAACGGAGCCCCAAACACAACACCCAAATCAAAACTTGCCGACATAAAATCTCTTGATTCAAAAATCCCCCTTCTCTCTCAAATCTCCCAATTCTTCTCGGAAAAAGAGCACCCAGAACAAGAGGGAAAGATGGGATCAGATACAAGTATTTATAGAGAAATAAAAACTCACGAAATAGACGCAATATATATCAAGAACCAACGAAGTAAAACTCTATGAAGAGTTTACAGAGGATTAGGATTCTATGGTTATTATTATTTCTCCAGCATACAAAGTGACAAAGATCAATTTATGGTTTTATCGAAATTTTGCAGACTTGTACAGTAATATAGAATAGACCTCTACTAGGTTAGTAGAACAATAACACTGGGTTTTGTGTGTATATACATAATATATGGACAGAGTGCTAAACAAATACCGTAAAAGATTGTTCTTTTTTACCTTCAAAACAAAAAACGATTGACTGAACAATACGCAAATCTCAAGAGAGAGAAAAAAATATCATGTCTTACATCGAAAATCAGAGAAATTTATTTTTAATATAAAAAAAAATAAAATTGTGCATTCATACAAAATGGTATACGTTTTCTGTACCTGCTTTTCTGTGTCTTTTTGTTTCCCCTCTTCTCTCTGTATGACTCACTCTGCCTGCTGATATAACAGTATAGTGCTTTTTGGCGTTCACTTCTCCCAAGCGGTCAAATTGCATTAAATAGTGGGGGTAGGTGGGAATTGGGTGGGGTGTATAAATATTATTGTATGTATAGATTGTCTCCATGTATGTGTAGATTGTGTGCATGTATGTATGGAATACGTAAAACAATAATGGTATGTTCGTGTATATACCCTATTTCTATTAAACCAGAAAGGAAATAAAATGTTTGTTTCGGATTAAAATTTAATTTTAATCCGAATCAAAGTCTACACATTTTAAAATTTTTTATCGTAATTTACTAAAAATCTAATTTTAATTCTCACCAGACACCCACATACTCGTTACATTAATGTATCAAACATGAATAAGTAATGAATTTGCGACCAACATTCAAGTGGCATGACCATACCCATCTTTATGACATGTTTATGATGCTATATTTGTAAAATATAAACAATTTCGTTACATGTATATCATCATTTACGGATTGATTTATCAGTACATTATCGAGATTTCAAATCAATATCTAATCAACCGAATTTTTTTTTTTTCTCACTTTCTTTTTAACATTTTTTCAAATTTCTTTTTCACATCTCATCTATTTGTTAAAAAAAAAAAAAAAAAAAATCACGTAAATGACATTTTCCAAAAATAAATACTTTACAGCTGGCAAAACACTTATCTAAACGCTCAACCCTCCGGTGAATTTCAAGAACCAATTAAAAATTACTGTTTTACGGAACGGGTATACACGCCGCCGTATTGCCTTGAGTAGACTTTGTGTCGCGAATCAGCAACGTTGCTGATTGGGCGATTCTGCGGACGATTATAGAACAGTATTTGTTTTAAATTACGATTCTGCCACTGAAGTATGAACTCTTTTTGAAAAGAAAAGAAATTCTTGTTTTCCTTTATTTGTTTTAGACTTGTTTACCCTTTTTCTTTTTCTTTTTTCTTTTTTTTTTTCTGATTTCGTGATTTAATAGAATCCCATAAATCAAGGGGAAGGATTAGAATAAACACTTTAGGAATTAAATTCACGTGAGATTTGTTTTCCAAACCTGTTGCAAGAAGGATTCAAGAGAATTTAAATTCATTAAGTTTGTTATTTATCATTGAATTAATGTGTCGTGTGTCACTTGTATTTAGTAAATTATTTATTACTGTATAGTATTAAATGAGGTTGAACAACATTGCAAGAAAAAAAAAAGGATTAAATAGTATAATAAATATAATTTTACTTTTTTTGTCTTTTTAATTTATTTATTTTTTCCAACAATATCTTTTCCTGATTTTTAATTACACGTCCTTGAAAAAATTAACTTTTAACACTTAAAACGCGATTATCAGTTGGCAATATCCTCGTAAGAGTCGTTGCCTACTGTAAGCAGTGTATGTGGATGGAGCCGAAGGGGTGGGCGAATGGAAAGGAGAAGTATTTAGACCATGCTTGAACCCTATTTTCAAAAAAAACTTGTCTTTCTTCAAACTATTTTTCATTCACACATTTTCCTAATAAAATACTTTTACACGTTAACTCAAAATTGTTTCGTAATTTTTAATCGTACATCAATCAAAAAATTACTATCGTAAAATATATTTTTCCCAAAAATAGCCTCAATGTAGAAATAACGTTTTGAATAAGACCAACAATATTTCAGAGAAGATTAAAGTTGGTAATGTTAGTACGCAAAAAAGACCGCTAAACATTAATTATGGTCCATTTGACGGGATTTTTGGTTTTCAGGAGAGTTTTATGATAAAACTACATTAAGCACATGTTTTTAGAGAAAAAATGCATTTTTAATAGTGATTTTTGAAAAATTTGTGTTTAAAAATTAAGTAAATATTTTCGATTTACATGCAACATTATTTTATTAGAGAATATATGGTTGAAAATGAATTTTTAAAAAATGAATTTTCAAAAAAATGGGGCTCAAACAACCCCCAAGTAAGAATGTAAGATCCATTTTAAAGTTCTTCAAATCGGATAAAAAATATTCAAATATGTTCAAAAACATTCTTTTATTTTTTTTGAAGTAGTTATTAACTTTCAAAAATCCAAACAAACAAATCCTTAAAATACTAAAAAGCAATACTACAATTTAAAACAAGGAAATGTATAATGAGGTATTAGGCCTCTATTTAATAGAGATTAAAATCAGATTTTTAGTAGATTTTAATAAAAATTAATGAAATATATAGTTGAAAAGTCGTGGATCCTACGAAATGTGTTATTGAAATTAAATATTGACTTTGACTTAAATTAAAATAAAAATGTTAATCAATACCAAGGGCTATATAAATGTATTTATGTATATAAGTTTTTATACTTTTTTTTATCAAATTCTTTTCTTTTTCAAAGAGTCAATAAGACTTTTTCTAATAGTCAATAAGACAACCGCCCACCATTTTTTTTCTCTTGGTATACACATTTCTATCCACACAAAACAAAATTGAGCCATTCAAATAAATCACAGCTGGACAGATCGATGAAGTAATTTTCTTCCCCATTTCAAATCTATAACTTTCTAATAATGTAAGCCACGAGGCATGGCTCATTGGTACAAAGAACAAAAAAGATAGTCTCAGTTGAACTAACAATCGTAGTGTGAAAATTCGATTTCTGCCTCTAACAAATATTTGGAATTAGACTATTTGTGGGTATCGGTATGACAGCTCTTGTACCCTAACCTGTCGAGACACATCCCGCAATTTACCTACTTCACGATGCTATGAGGACATGGTTGTGGGGGCCTTTAAAGTGGGGGTTCAATTTTTATTTTTATTTTTGTAACTTTCTAATAATGTAAATAAAATATTATTCAAGTGTTACTTGAAATAATAGTGACCATTCATATAGCACGTGATCATGTTTGCACTACGATTGAAAATCCTTAATCTAACCGTTCACCTATTGACACGTCATCGAAACAGTGATGTGCCCTTGTCTCCCAACCCCAACCACCCCCATACCATACCAACATTTCCGTAGTCACATACGACACTTCCACTAAGATACTCCCACGCGGTCATGTGAAAAATGGCAAGATATTTCGTACACCACGTCACGTGACCTCTGTGTATATTTTCGTTATTTTTAAAATATATTTATCTTTCTTTTATTTTTAATTACACATTTTTTAATAAAATAATATAATACACAAACTCAATTTTTTTTTTATTTTTTAATCACAAATTCTCCATCAGAATATCATTTCGAAATGCATTTTGCACAAAAAACAAATGAGATTCAAACAGACACGTAATATATGTATATATGACTTTGAGTATTTGTTGGTTTGTGGAAAAATAGTGGACATGTTGAGATTTAACTTGGGAGTGAAATATTGTCGTGATTTTAAAACTTGGGAGAGGACAAGTGGGCTACGAAAGTAGAGGCGAGTGGACCTTGGTTGCTTCGTCTTCCCGCCAAAGGTGGAAATGTGGAGTCCGCAGGCCACGACAAAATGCAGGGTAAATGCCAATGGGAGGTTGACACGTTTTCAACTAATGGAAATGTCTTCTCCTAGTTGTTGGGTGGCAATTGTTGACGGACATTTCCAATAATTTAACTAATTGATGACACACTATTGTAGATTGGGCCACACCACCATTTTTGGGCGGCTCGCATTGAGTCCGCATGTTATGTAACATGGTCCCTATGTAGTAGATCAAGTGAAAATAATTCACAATTTATGTTACAAATTTTAATTGATCACTTTAGACCACTGGTTTTTAACAACATTTTTTAAGTTAATGGCACAATTTTCACACAATATCATTCATGATATTATTCAGGAATGTACATAATTTTAAAAATGATAAGGTAATGAAGAAAACCTTAAGTCGAATGAAAGTCCTTAATCACAAATTCCTACTATTTTCGACCACTTCTTACTTATGGTGGTTGAATATTTAATAATTATGCAAAAATATTCTTCCATTTTCCACTTTGTGTCCTTTTTCGTCCACGTGTTAAGCACATGTTCATTGTCTTTGTATAATTTGCAAGTAAGGTGCTAGCAATTGCAATGCGTACGACACTAAGGTTTGTTTGATTGACAAAGATGAAAAGACTTCTAATTTCATATAAGTTGGAAAATGAAAACTCAAGTACCACATAGGAATGCATTTATCATGAAATTGGCAAAAAAAAAAACAAATTTAAAGTAATTGTACCTTAAAATTCGAGCTCAATTTTCACTTTCGTATCAAACAGTCAAAGTAGAAATTGAATTCCTCCGAATGTGACCTTCTCCATAGAATTTAAAAGAAACAGTGTATTGTGCAAGATTTTCCACTAATAGGACGTGTCACCTATGATTGTTGACATGATTTTCCACTCATGAAAAGTCAGCACAGCTTACAATGCGGAGTGTTTATTTCTGTTCCGTTCGGTATGGATTAAAATCCAATTAAAATTGAAAATATGATCGTTATTGGATCATACTCGTCTAATAAAAGTCAACAATAACGGCTAGTTTTTCAATTTTAATTCCTACCAAACTGACCCTTCATCTCCAGTTTGGTGTAAACTAAAGTAACATTTTTTTTTATAAATTTTATGAAGAAAAAAAAGTTGATTAAGTGATGAATTTTTTTAAATACGGTTAAATAAGTTAGGAAAATTAATTATTGAATTTAACTCAAATCAATGTCGAACAAGATTTAGATTCGAAAAATATTTTAATTGAGTTTTAATCAAAATCAAACGGGGGAGCTAAGAAGTCCAGCCTCACCATTACGTTTTTCTTTGTAATACTTATTTTTATTACAAACAATAAAAAAAGATAACTTATGTTACGTTACGTCTCGTCCAACGAGACAATCACGTAACAGTCAGTTAAGAAAGAATACGATGGCACGCAGAACCTCCACTTCACGTCACCCCGTCCTCCCAAACTCTATCCGAAGCAATCAAGCAAAAGAGTGAGGTAATTAAGCGAAATCACTTTCATCCACAGCACGTGCCGCGAATTGCTCCAGTGCATATTCGAATCAATGATATGAGCCTACAAACATCACTTGGCCCAATAAATCTTCTGTACAAATATATTATGTATGGCTTATAGATTTTGACAATTTTGGAGCAGGCACTTGACTTATTTTTGGATAACGACATATGGTGATTGCCTTTCAAGTCATTTAAGACACAGTTAGTGTCTTCAAAAGGTGATGCAATTTCTTACATTTCCAACCCCAATCCACTCATCGTCTCTTCCACACCCAAAAACATATTTCACCATGAATTGACTTGAACTTTTTTTTTTTTTTTTTTTTTTGATAACCCAGTATCCCAGCTTCGCCGGACTATATCTGGACCACCAGCCTCCGGCCCCTCATTGACTGGTGGATGGTAAACCGCGGGATATGCCCAAGTTGGTCAGGGTGGCAGCGCGCCTTTTTACTCCAGCTCCCAGAGGGACCCTCCTCCATGCCGCTTACATCACCAATAAATTGGTTGCTCCAGCTGCTCCTGGCAGGATTCGAACTCCCCACGCCCAGGTTGTAAGCCCAACAACGCTCCTTCCTTTACCACTCGGCTGTGCCCCGGGGGGCGAATTGACTTGAACTTTAAACTGCCGGCGACGGCTTTTCCCACCATCAGAGATACAACCACATGCACCAATGCTTTGTCTGAATGTGCAGACAACTTACACGTGAATATCTCACTAAATTTTGGGGTCAACAACTTATATTTTCAGTAAATGTAAGAATGACTCTGCAAATTATTTTTCACTAGCTCGTTCAGTTCATTAATGTTACATTTATTAAAAAAAAAAAGAATCCCTGAAAAGTGAAAACCAAAGCTCCGCAAGCACATAAAAAACTCACCAATAATGTTGCAGAACAATAAATTGATACTAGTTAGTACATACATTTATTTCAAAAACTGCAGCCAAGATAGATTCTGAAACATGGGCTTAGATACATTCATTCCTCATACGCCAAATTCCAGCATTTAATTTAGGGGTTGTTTGGTCCCCATTTTGAAGAAATTATAAATTTTGGAATAGTGATTGATGAAAGAATGTGTGGTTGAAAAATAATGGAAAACTTTGGATTTGTGTGTAATATTATTTTATTTGAAAAACACGTAGTTAAAATTAAGAAAGAAATTTTTTAAAAAAAATTAATGAGGTCCAAACACTAACTTAGATTGGGATATAAAATATACAGAAGACGACATGTATTCCGATGCAACAAGTTGTGCTCTAGCTCCACTCCATGTCACTATTCTGTCTTTGTCCCTTCTCCTTTTTCTTCTTTAGCCGTATTTGGTACACATTAAAATTTTTATTCTTCTACTTATTTTCAACCACACAATATTCAATAAAATAATATTTTTCATCACGTCAATAATTTTTCTTTCTTTTTTTCAACTATACATTCTCCGTCAATCTACTATTTCAAAATAGATTATTCTAAAATAAATATAGCTCAAACACACCCTCAATGAGAATATAATTTAAAACTTGCTCGTAACTAAGCTTCTGTTTGACAAAAATGATAACTTATTTAATAAATGACCAAATGTCAATCTATTACAACTAATCACTCACTTATATTTACTAGGTGCAAGCAACGTGCAATGCACATTTGCTTAGTTTATATTTAATAGTTTTGTTTAAGAATTAATTTGTTATTAATAAAGATGTAATTTTTTTGGTTAATTAAATAATTAATGATGTAATGTTTATGTAATTGATAAATAATTAAATAAAGTGCTTCCCTCTGTCATCTCCAACCCAAAATCATTAACAGAAAACTCAAGGTATGTTAAGGGGTAAGAAGATGAGTTTATTTAGGCTCCGTTTGATTCTTATTAATGTAGAATGAGAACGAAAAATATAGTCGTTATTGGACCCCACACAAGAGATAGAAATTCAAAATTGATAAATTGATGTGATGGATAACGGTCATATTTTTCATTTTTATAGGTTTTTAATGAGAAACAAACGGAGGCTTAAACTTTTGCATGGCTTAAGTATTTACTCTTTTTTAAGTAATAATACAATTCATTTTATCGTTAAAGTATGATATGTATTACGATAATATATGTATATCATGTGTTAGACTTAGTATTGGCAAGTGACGGGTAAATTTTCGATGACGAAAATATTTTAAGGGGTGAGAATGTAATATCTCAAAAATTTTCATAAAATATAATTCAATTTTTATATACTATATTTTAATATTTTGAAAGTTAGGGACTAAATGATACATTTATCAAATTATATTTTATTTGTGTCAAATATTTAGATATTGATGGAGTTATCGTAAATATATGAATATTGGTCTCGTGGGATAAATCGTAATTAGATACATAAATCAGATTCGAGAAAAAGTCGATTCGGATAAATTAGTTCCAAGATATTTTAGTTTGAAGGAATTATGGAAAGCTAATTTATTATTATTTAATTATAATTTTGAAAGTAAGGGGTGGTGAAAAAGAATATTCCGTTAAAATAAGAAATTCCGTTAGTTTTTTCGTTAAATCAAGAAATTCCGTTAGTTTTTCCGTTAAACCAATAAATTCCGTTTAATAGCCACTTTTTATATATAGAAAGATTTATAAATTTCAATCGATCACAACTAATCATCCACTTCTATTTTTATGGTAGATCTATTATTTAATTAATATTCAATTAAATTAAATAATACAATTCGTAGATTCAAATTTTGATAATTTGTTAATCGCAAGGAATTGTGATTGTGATATACGAACAACATATGATTGAATTTTAAATCATTCTTGGTCGTAAATAATAACGAGATACATATATCATTATTACGAATAGACCATCACCTGTGAAATTTCTTACTCATGAAGTAAGTAGGTGATCTTAGAAATTAATGTGTGGTGACACTTAAATAAATGTGAATATTTTGTTATAGAACAAAATATTGGAGATCTAATGAGGAAATTCCACGGGGATCACTATCTGATGTCAGTAATTAATCTCTAACGTTCAGTAGTTGAATTGGTCATTCGACTTGATGTCCTCATAGTATTTTATATGAGAACAATCATACTTTGGTGATATTGAACGTTGTTCTGTCAAGAATCGTTAATACGATATCGTTCGAGTATGTCAAGAATTATATGAAAGTTGTAAATGATCAATAGACGATTCGTCGCTCTTAGATATTGAGAAATTTATGATCTACATTTCATTCAGTTAGATTAATAACGAAATCTTTAGACAATGTGTACTCATATGTCGAAAAAAAGTTTTCGACTTACATTAACTTAATAGTATGATGAAAGATATGATCGATAATTGAGATCAACACATATCCATATCTCGTAATTGATCGGATCATATTGACGAAATGATTATAGTTTCATGATAGATGAACAAGTTTGATTTTGTTATACCACGTAACATTTTTCATCACAAGTATTGCCCTTATACATAGTTAGATGTCAATTTGGAATGATGGATGTAAATTTGTGATAAATTAAAAAAATGGGTAATTTAATTTATCAAATTTGATTAGATCTAAGTAATAATTCACATCGTTAACTATTGTGATCGATAACCTAATGGTTACACACAAAATGAGATTTACCAATTAGTCAATTAACAAGTGTTGGATAATTAATTAATCATGTTGTTTGTTAGAATACCCGAATTAACGTGGAATGTTTTTAATTAATTAAATATTAGATCGAGTTAAGTTTAAGAGACGGATCAAGCTTGCTTGTACTTATATAAGCTAAGTATTTGAAGGGGAAAAAAAAAAATACAATTCATTATCTTGTTAACACAAGAAATGAGAAATTTAATTCTGTCATTCTTGTTTCATGTATAAATTTTTATTGAAGGCTGGACAACTAGACAATTGTGGATTTCATATCATGATTGTTCGAGTTCCAAAATTAATAAAGGAGTTTGCAGAATCTACCAAATGTATAATTCACATCATAATTTCCATCTAAACACAAATCAAATTTGTGATGAAAATTGAAATTATTTTTATTTCTTGCTGTGCATGAGTTAGTAAATTCCCAACAACAAAATTGCAAATTCAAAATTTAAAGCTATCCGCGTTGGCCTATTTGTTGAAAACATTTGAAGTAAATTCCCAACATCATTGCAAATTCAAAATGTAAAGATATCTGTTTTGGCCTATTTGTTAACAACATTTTAAATAAATAAATTTATCTTCTCTTTGATAGTTTATGTTTTTAGATAAATCAAAGTCAATAGAGTTTCAATTCTTAGCACTATTTATTTATGTAAATTGCGAGAAAATACATATTTGACAAAAAGGTGGTTATATTGATATTATAATTTTTATACATACACCACATTTTAATTGTACTAAAAGACCTTTAAATAGACATCAACGATATCTCTGCTCGCACACATTGAAGAAAGTGCCATGCTAGTGATATCGACCCATTCATTTGCAATTGTTTCAACCAAGGCAAAACACTCTTCTTCTCGAAATATTTTTGAATGCACTCTCGCTTTAAGTAGTTGAACTCTATGTAAAAAAGTTTATTTAATCTTGTACCGTGATGGTTCTAACCGAAAATTCTATTATTGGTTTCTTTAAAATGAGGGAATATTTAGTCGAGTTTTTTCTCTTATACAAAATACAAAAAATAAATAAGTCTTTTAACTCAATTTTAACGAAATTTTTTGGATGGAAATCGTCATCAAACCTCTACCAACACAGTCCACTCCATTTGTTAGAACAACTTTCATTAAGTCTCTTCACCTATCCTTTTTTTCTTTTTGAACCCTTGTCTTGGGAAAACAAGATTTGGCTCATGATTGCCTATTAAGAACAAAATGTGTTAATTAATGAAGGATAAAGATAAAAATGCAAGGAGAAAAAAAAAGTTACGGACGTAAGTGGAACAATGAGTAAATGTTACGAAATTTTGATGCAATTAAAATGTGGTGTAATTATAAAAAAAAATATATATATATATATATATGTTGTGAATATATTTATCCAAAATAAAAAATTGAATATATCCTATATGTGAATGGCATATTAAAGACATCTAAATAATAAAATTTTCTAACAATTTAAGCACTTAGATGAGATAATTCAATACTATAGATATACATCGGTGAAGATATGGCATATATGTATTTCGTTTCTTTTATCCTTTTTATCTTCATCATTTTTTTCTAGAAATATCAATTATTGCTTGGTTAAACACACTAGTGATCATCTAATTGGTACTCTCGTCCATATAAGTTAATTTCACTAATGAAAAATTGAATATGATGGTCTATTATTTGTAACTATTTTTTCTAGATCTAAACCAAAAACGACATTTCAGGGTTAGAAATGATCAACTAATGAAGAGAGAAGTTTTCAAAAGGAATGCATTTTTATTTTTCCATTGTCTTGTTTTAGTACTACGATCACAGAGAGTACAACCTCTTTGGTGCCATGGATGCATGAATATGGAAGAATTTCCTTCTCCTATAGTTAGAAGTGTTCATTCACGTCATCTCATATGTTATTCGGTTAGAAATATAAATAGAAGGAAATGAAACAATGACGGCAACAATACATTATTGCTCGGCTTCTCACCCATAAAAGAAAGGAAATGAATGGATACTTGATCAAAGCATGCTTAAAGATAGCATTATATTTATTGCATTGCAAAAACTACATAAATTTACTTGGCTTGATTACATGAAAAGGGACGAATATAACTTGATCTCATCTCCTCTCCATTTCGAATCTTGATTGACATTTGATGTCAAAAAACAACTGACAATGCAAAGTTGTAACGATGATGTTTCCTCATGCTTTGATTCCCATTTTCCAGGATATAGAAAATTTCTTCCCAACAGGCAATTCCAAGCCATTAACATCCACCATCACACTCTTCATTTTATCGCTACCCTGTTCGAGTTTATCTGGATACTTGTGTTCTGCTGTGATAAATTCTACCCTGGAGATATCATCGACTGGATTTCCATCAATTTTTATTTCAAGGGCACCTCCATTTCCTTTCAAACCCAGTACTGTTACCTTTTCAATGATCCAACCTTTGTCCAATGCAAACTTGTTCTCTTGAACATCTGACCACACCTTCACCATTCCCTTGCTGACTGTTGCATGGAAATCGACATATGTTGAATAACCATTTCCGAGTTTCATTTCTGGGAGCTCGTCCTCATCGAGGAATAGATTCCCTTTGGCTTCTCCTGAAGTTGCTCCAAGTGGGAAGGTCACTACGAGGGTAAAAGGAGTCATTCTTGCCTCTTTAGTTATCAATCCACCCTGCTGCATTGGGATTATGGCATTTTGGTACAAATGCACATTGATAACATGAAGAGGTGCATCAAGTGAGAGGAAATGTGATTCTTTTGATACAATGACTTGTGGCATATCAAATATGTTGTACCAACTCCCCGGGGGAAATAGCACTTTGACCTCACTTTTGCCCTTCGTTAGCACGGGAGACACCATTAGACTGCTGCCAAGAAGGAATTGGGTGCTCAATCCATAACATCTCGTCTCATTCGTAAAAGTAAAGAATAGTGGTCGAGCAATTGGTGCCCCTGTAGTGTGCGCCTCGTAGTTCAGAGTGTATAGATATGGAAGAAGCTTATATCTCATTCCTAAAGCATTTCTAGCAGAAATAGCCACTGATTTCCACTGATAAAGCTCCTGCCTTGGAGAATAATAATTTGCATGATCCCTCGAGAAGGGGTAGAATGCGCCCAATTCAATCCAACGGTTGCAGAGTTCTTCTGTAGGTGCAGGATAGAATCCACATATATCTGAACCAACCATAGGAACCCCAAAGATTCCAAAATTCAGCATTGTAGAAATTGAATACTTCAAATCCTTCCACGTTCCCTTATTATCCCCTGTCCAGTGTGCGGCATAGTGGCCTGAACCAACAAATGTGGATCGTGATAATATAAATGGACGCTTCCCCTGCAGCCCTTGAAGAGCTTTATGCGTTGCAACTGATTGCGAAAAACCATAAATGCTATGGGCATCATATTCTAGTACACCATTATAGTGATAGGCACTAGTGGCTATGGTTTTGTACCCAATTGGTGCCTGTATTCCAGAAGCATTTATCTTGTAAGGGGGATCGTCCCATTTGGTTGCTGTTACATTCTTGCAGTCGAGGCAGCAGATCCAACCAGGACCCGTTCCATTGGGACAAATCCTGCCCTCTGGGAGTGTACAAAGACCAGTGCAGAAGTTAGACGCTTCGTTCATGTCAATCCATAGACCATCCACGGGTACAAGTTCATGGAAGCGACGGATTTCATCACCCCACCATTCAACAGTTTTTGGGTTAAGGTAGTCCGGGAAGTTAAGCGCTCCTGGCCAGACTTGGGCTAGGTACGGCTTACCTTCATACTTAATGAAGACATCATTGGCTAGGCCTCTTTGGTAGACTCCATAACTCTTGTTGACACCAATTCCTGGATCTATGATGACAATGTACTTCATTCCTCGAGCATGAATTTTTTCTAAGAACGCCAACAACTTTGGACGAGGGTAGTTGGTTGGGTTAAGGGTGAAATCCTTGTGTCCATCCATATGATCATCATCGTTCCATATAACGTCAAGTGGAATCTTGGCCTTTTTATAACTCTCAACCACGTCTTCCACTACTGATAAATTATGGTAACCCCATCTGCATTGATGGAAACCTGTGGCATCATAAAAGAAAATCTAGATATTAATTCGGAAATGGTATCAGAAGTTCCAACTGAGCCATTGGAACACCAGAGACAATAGTCCATATAAAGCACAATACATTTTAGTCCCCAGGAACAATTACCAGCAGCTAAGTATGAAATAAAATAAGAGGAGCACTATATACACGTCCTTTGAATCTTTTGGTAGATTGCATATAAAAATACATTGTGTCGAATTCTTATAACTTAGATTACTAATAACAAATATGACTCATTGTAACAACGCCAACCTCCATATGTAGACTAAGAAATATTAGACGCTTCAATTTGAGCTCGAAAATATAATTGCCGGCAGTGAAGACCATATGGGTGTAATTATAAAGGGAGGACCTAAAGTAGCTGTAAGTAAGATCAGGGATTGATTGCTGTTCAAGCACACCTCATGTTAGGAAATAAATGGTCATAAGGAAAATGAAATATGCAGGGTTCCAGTGGAAGAGCTACTTTGGTGGTCCAGTTATTGCTTTCTACTAGCAGGGATTAATTGGGATAAAGATCCCAACTCCAGCAGTTTTCGAATTTCTTTGGTAGTCCGATGCTGGACCATCTCGATAGCTTTATACAAGATATGAACACTAGTTAATGTGTCGCGTTAGCCCTATTCACTTTACATCTTTAGTGCCTATTAACATCAACCAAAGGTAAGTGACCTTTTGCTTCAAAGAAAGAACAAAACATTAATTTTTGAAGCTTGATTTTCTAACACGTGATGAGATATTGGCCTAAAGATTTTTGAGATGGTCACATACTACAGAAAAAGAAGTTCCAACTATTAGAGATTGCAAGGGAAATGTGAAAAGACAAACTTTATTTGAGAAGAAACCAGAAATTGTTGGACCAACCCAGCAACCTATGTTTATCTCTATTACAGACATCAAGAAATGTGTTTTCACAAAACACCATACATAAGCAATCCCACTCCCATATGCTTCCCCAATAAGACCAACTCAATCATAGATCAATATATTTTTACTTCAAAATTCAAAAAACAAATCTAGGAATCAAGAAATATCCTATATAGATGTTTGGCCAAAATATCCTAAACATCACCATTTCATGGTATTTGTATGCCTTTGGCTAAACTTAAAAAAGAAAAAGTAAAAGTTACTTTTAAGTTTCTTTTCTACGAACATAATTTTAAAAGTTGTCCTTCCGTACTTAATTTTCTAGAAATTAAGTCCTTTAAACTTAGCCAAACATGCTCTGGTGGGATGAATAATCTCAAGGAAAAAACCAAAAGATTTGAAACCAAAAAAAAAAAATGTATTTCTAGTGTGAATTAATAGGATTATAATTCATTATGACAGAACTTATCTAAATGTGAGCCATAATCTAGAGAAACTTCATGAACTTTGCTTCGTCTACCAATAAGATGCTTGAATAATGTGACCTATACTCCGCTGAGAGGTCTAAAAGGAGTATCTGATTATTATCAAGATACATTATATCCTATTTTATTTCAATTTTTTAAAAACTCATTTTCAAACACAAATTCTTTCAATAAAATAACTTTACCCATAAACTCAAAAATTTTCCGTACTTTTTAATCACACATTATTCAAAAAAATCACTATTAAAAAGTTTATTTCTCCAAAAAATATAGGGCTCAAACATATCATTTATCTTATGTGTCAACCTTTATCATTTTTGACATAGAAGAACTTAAATATCTTTACCTACCAAATTTGCAAATTCCTACCAAAATAAATGAAAAAAACATGTACCTTTATCATTTTTTCAGATAAAAGAACTTAAATATCTATACCTACCAATATAATGCGCAAATGCTAACCAAAATAAAAGGTGGAAAAGAGAGTTAAAAACATACCAAAAGCCCAGTAGGGCATTGCAGCTGGCCTCCCTATGAAAGCTGTATACTGATCAACTACAGAGAGGGGTGTAGGACCAGAGAAGAATGAAAAGTCAAAAACACCCCCAATCACTTTATATGTCAAAGAATTCTCTCTGTAAAACACATCCATCCCATTGCTATTCAACAACAGAACTGCATGAGCAGAGGCCTCACCATTCACATTCCTCAGGTCCATGTACACCGGGTGGGACCCATATAAATCAGCATTAAGATTAATGGCTGAGATGTCAGTAGTGTACAAAGTGTAAGGATCATTTGGATACAGTTTGATCCCATGGGGCTGTGTGTTTTCTCCCAAACCATACAGTGAAGCATCTTTAGGCAATTTTGTGGAAATCTCAAGATACTGATCTTTAAACACCAAATCACTATAAGGGTCGGATTCTTCTGATCTAGAATCAAAAAGGGTTTGACCGTTTGATTTTCTTTTTACAGAAAAAGTAAAAGGATCTGTTGTGTAGGTGAATAGTAGCTCACTTCCTGCATATTCTTTAGCTTTTGTTGTGTAAGAATTCTTTAGAGATGTACCAGATGTTTGTTTCACTCCGGGAGGCTTTTCTCTTGGTAAAAGATTGTAGGGAACCTCCCATCTTTGCTTTTTTGCATCAGTAATGTGAACCCTTAAACGGGTAACCGTTTCATGCCTGAAAAACTCAAAGAAAATTTAAAAATTCAAAAAAGACATGGTTTGGTTCTCTAGAAAAAAAAAAATGAATGCTGTGGGATTGAGTAAAACTTACTTAACATAGAGCTGCAGGAGAGGAATATCAGAGCCATATATATTATTTTTCTGCTTGACTTGAAGAAGCCCTACAAGGCCACCATTGGGGGCATTTTCTATTGAAATCAAACGGTAGCCTTTGCCAATTTTTGCTGAAGTGCTGAAGGCTACATCAATTCCAAGAATGCACAGAATCAAGAACACTAGCAAAATTCTACAAGAAAACATGATAGGGGAGAGGAGACACTTGGCTAATGGCTAATGACCCTTCTTGGGGAGTTGGATTTATATTAGCAGAGAGTGGCACAGAGAGAGGTATAGGATACGTGTGATGTGGATGAATTCTTGAATTGCATGTGACTATATTGTTTATTTGGGTCCCATTTTTTCTGGGTTGCTTAAGTTTTTTTTTTTTTTTTTTTTTTGTCATAAGTTTGACTCTCTTATAATGACAGTCTCAATTTATTACTTATTTGGGAAGAAAAATGCTAAGTGTAACATAATATATGTACATAAAGGTGTTCATAATTCTCACATGGAATGGAGCCTACAAAAACGTGGATCCCACCCCACGTGGGGGTTATGAACACTTCTATGTACATTTATTATGTACACCAAGCAAAGTTCATTTGAGAATATCAATCATACAATTGATTTCTTATGACAACACAAAAAGGAGAATGGTTGAAAGATACCAACTAGTTCGACTCGTAAAATGTAAAGTTGAGTTGTGGCTCACTTGACCCTTGCGCTCCATGAGCGTCCATTTTATTTAGTTTATCGAATTATTATTTTTCTTATTACTTATATCATTCTCTTGATTATCTAACTTATCGTTTTTGGGAACAATACATTTTTACGGTGTTTGCTTTACACATTTTCAAAAATACAAAAGCAAGTTTGAATATTCACAAATCAGGTTTTTTTAAATTTTCTAATTAATAATTAATAAATTATTAAATCAATTTATTAGTAAATATTTATTTCTAATTTAATATAATTACCCCACCTCACCTCCACCACCCCAACCGACTTTTTGATCACCACTCTTCTCCGACGACCGTTCCGACGACTATTCCGACGACTGCTCCGATTCCGACGAGTATTCCGATGACCGTTCTGCCACTTTTTAGGTCACAATTCCAAATTTTCATAAGTCACAATTTGTTTATCGGTCACAACTTAAAAATTTGAAAGTCACAATTTATTCATCGTTCACAATCACAACACTTAAAAGTTACGTTACTTATTTTATGGTCACAAACATTAATTTATTGGTCACAAATTAATAATTTTCAGGTTACAAATTAGTAATTTTTAGGTCACACAGCTTGTACTTTCATTGGTCACAATTTGTTCATCGATCACAACTTAAAAATTTAAGTCACAATTTATCCATCAGTCACAGATCACAAAATTTATAAGTCACAATACTTAAAATTGGTCACAAACAACCTAATCTTTTCTGACTATCATTTCGCCACACCCTTCCACCACTACCACGCCAAAACCGCATCGACCACAAAAACCACTACTTTACTATGACCGCAATGGCAGCACCACAGGACCACGGCGCCGCCACCTCACGCACCTGACACCCAACCGCCGTACCCACACACACCCAGCCGCACCAACGCCGCACCCCCACACACACCCAACTGCACAACTAACAGAACTGCAACCACCACAACGCAGTGAGGGAGAGAAGACAGAGAACGAAGGTGTCAGATTTTTACAGATTCGGAGCACTTGTTAGGTTTAATCAGTTTCGGCGCCACCACGACCACGTAGATGTCGGATTTTTTAGTTTCCGCCACCACTATGAGGAGGATTTCGATTGATTGGGCTGCGATTTTTGCGAATGCAGAGTGGGAGGAGAAAGTGGAGAGACGGACGAGGGCTGCCAACGGAGGAGCATCAATCAAAAATGAAAAAAGAAAAACAGATCTACCAACGGAGGAGAAAGTCGTCGGATGAGGGCTGCCAACGGAGGAGAAAGTAGAGAGACGGAGAGAGCGTTGTTGCTCTGGGGAGACAGCGGTTGCTGGAGAGACTGAGAGTGGAGACGTGGGAGACGACTGTTCGTTGAGAGAATGTGAGAGAGTGGAAGTGTAGATTAGTTTAGGGTTTGGATAGTTTATGTAGATATAAAAATAAAAATAATATTTTTATTTAAATTTTTAATTAAAACCTGAAATTTGAATTATGAAACTAGATATATGATTTGTGAAAATGATATTTTAAAAACAGGTGTATGTGTAATTTCCTCATCGTTTTTTAGCCTTCTAAAATTAGACACGGGCGCATAAATTTTAATTATAGAGTTTAGAAAAATAAAATAATGCACAAAATGACATTTTAACCCTTCCAACTACTAGGTGACAAGCATGTGGAGAGAAATGTTTGTGAAGAAAACGAAGTGTGGACACAATCACGATTTGATTGGGTTTGTCTCATTAATGATTGTATTATGCAATTTGTTTATATATTTTAATAAAACAATGAGGCCACAATTCCAATTTACTTCCCAAAATAATTGGACCTTCATTTTAAGTTTTTTTTTTTTATAACCGTAAATGTCCGGGCCAGCTTGCGCGCACATCGACTAATCCCACGAGGCTCTGAAGTTTACAGCCGTTTCTCACCTCAGTGGCCCTGAGGGGACTCGAACTGGTGATCATTGGAAAGCAAACCCAAGGCCTGACAATTGAGCTACCCCTCAGGGTTACCTTCATTTTAAGTATTAATAAAGCAAAGAGTGAATTTATTTCCAAAGCAGCCGAGCATTCATCTGGTTTTCATTTAACGAGTCAAATTTTAGTGTAATTCGATTATTGAGTTGAACTATGAGTGTTTCATATTTTGTTTCGCAAGTATATTTGAATTAAACCATTTTAAGTTCGGGAAAAGAAGAAATTGTTCTATTTAAATAAACAAATAAAAATAAACTGAATTGGCAAGTTCTATTTAAAAGTTTGGGAGACTTTTGTCGAATGAATGATAATTTTTTATTTGATTAGCAATCCAAATTTTTGGAATATGGTTCCTTCTGTAAAATATTAAGCTATGTAATGAGTTTTATTAATCCAACAAATGAATGTTTGGCCAACATTTTCCTCTTTTTCTTAATTTTTGCCTTTCGCATTTATGAGGATTTTCTTCTTTTGATCCCATGTTTTAGGCCCGGTTCTTGGTAGCTTTGATTAAATAAAAATTACGGTAATCATATATTCTTTGCACGTATTGGGGATATAGGACAAATGCAATTTGGACCGATCGAGAACTCTAATACTAGTTATTGAGTCACCTAACGAGGGTTTTGCGATGGTTTAGGTCGATCAAGTATTATTATTTATTATCATTCACTATTTAAGAAGGCGGCTACTTAATGAGTCATATCACAGTTTTTACTAAAAAGTATAAAATGTGGCCAAGTATGAAAGCCAAACTTCGGCCTATACATTAAAAAGCAAACAATGTTTTTATTTAAATATTATTTTAAATTCTTAAATTAATTTTAAAATATGTAATAACTAAAGGAAAAAAACTTAAACGGTGTAAAAAAAAAAGTAAAAAAATCGTAAAAGCGTAAAAAAAAAAAAAAAAAGCGCGCACTATGCAAAAAAAAAAAAAAAAAGCGCAAAATGTGTTTTGCTCCTATGTCTGTGTGTCACTTTTTAGAACACTGATTTATATTAGTTGCAATACATTTTAATTGTACTTAAATTCAATCTTTTAATTTAGCAGTTTTGTTCTCGACAATTTTCATCGTATTTTTTATCCTCAACCTTTTATTAATCATTTCATCTTATCTTTAATAACATTTTTCGTCCGCAAATTATATTCCGAGGGCATACAATGATTTTCCCCATCATATTTAAAAAATAATATATACAAAAATTTGAAAAATATTTTTTATATTTCAAAATACGCAAACATATTATTTTTAACGAATCATCGAGAACAATATGTGATCAAAAAAAAAAAAAAAACTCTTTTAAAGTCCACGACCAGAGTGATGGTCAAACACCTATTTTGAAATGTTAAATCCAATTCACTCTTTTTCATAAATCGGAGACCAACTTGCTATTGGATCATAAAGTTAAAGACTCGTGGTGAAATTTTTCTTCTCTCCAATCAATCTTGGAAAGGACAAATTAGGCATCTTATGTCCAAATTTCATCTTGTTTATAATTTATATGATGCACAAAATCTTGTTTGGCAGAGAATCTTTTAAAATCGTTTTTAATCATATATTTTAGAATAAGTCTAGAAGAACATAACATTTGACATAGGGGGTGACATAATTGACAAATGTCACCCCCCTATTGGTAGGATGGCTGTCAAGGGGGTGACATAATTGACAAATGTCACCCCCCTATGTCAAATGTTATGTTCCTATAGCATGGCTCTATATTTTATTTCTTACTTCTTAACCACTTATTCTAAAAAAAGTCGATTTTTACTCCAAAATTTTTTTTTATCCTAAACAAGCTCTAAGATCAATGGTAAATAAAAAATTGGATGAATGTAGAGGTGGCAATCGAGTCGAGTAGTTTGTCGGCTCGCCCGCTTGGCTCGTACTGTAACGACCCACGAGCCGCTCGGACTCGCCAAAAAACGAGTCCGAGCTCGGCTCGTTTTTGCCGAGCTGCTCGTCCATTTTTTATTTTTTTTTTTGCTATAGGATAGTTACAAAAAAAAAAAAAAAAATTCAAATCTCACGAGCCTGGCCGAGCCGCTCGGCTCGTGGGCCGAGCCGAGCTCACCCACGAGCAACGAGCCGAGCTTTTTGTAATGAGCCACGAGCTCGACTCGTTGCCACCTCTAAATGAATGTGTGCTAAAAAGAAAAATTTCCCCATAAATAAATAGGTGTCACACACATGGAGAAAGATATTTGTCAACTACTCAAAGTGGACACAATCTCGTAAGAAAACTCTAATTCATGTTCTCAGGATTTTGCTTAAAAAATAATTATTAAAAATAATCAAACAACTCGATCTTCTCCCAAAAGTGAGCTTCCTTAGTTTCTCTTTTTAAGTAAAGTGGTCCATAGCAACTTCAAAGCAAGCCCTTGCAATTCAACTTAAATTCCAATTAATGCTGCTAGCATCACTGATTAATACAAAATCAAACTTAACCTGTTAAATTTCAGTTTATTTGTATAAAGTATAAGTTGATTTGAGCAGAATTGAACCAGACTCAATATATTATTGAAATTTAAAAGTGTAAGAATTCGTAGTATTCTTTAACATGAATTTCGGATTAACAAACTTACTTGAAAATATGAATTCCAAGATCTTTTGATGGTTGAATCACTTTGCATTCCTAAACTCCAACAATCTGAATTTTTTGTTCTTCAATGGTCCCAATCCCGATCACAATGGAAGGGGATTATTATCTACAATCTAAGTGTCAATTTTGTGAGATTTCATGCCTAAAATATGGTTCTAAGGACTTTCCAAATTTTGTGTAAATTTTCGTACGAATTTTTCCTTCATTTTTTTATGTCATCTTTTTCCCTCTATTTTTCAATGCATAATCATTAGAGGTTATAAGGAGTTAAGGGTGGTTATATGAAGTTACATGTTTGAACTTCAAATTCAAATCAACCCCTCCAACCCTTTTAATAACTTGTAGGTCGGGTCATTCCACGTGGGCGACTCACGACCCTATTTTTCTAACAAAAAGTAATTGCTCATTTAATGAAAATAAGAGTAAACTGATAGTTCAGGTTTAGTAATCTATTTGGCGAAAAAAACTTCACGAAATCGAATAATCAGAAAAATTGATTGCTGATTGTTCAAATCTATACCGTTAATAATTATATCAATAATCTATATAATCAATAATTAATGATGAAATTACCTAACATCGAACCGATATTTTTGATTTGGTTAATATAGTATTAATGATGAAATTATCTTACATTTAATCGGACTGTTTTGGTTCAGTTAATATAATGTAAGTTTTAAAATTATTTATAGAGTATTGTTATTCATAGTTTGTTACTGCAGTAATCATCTTATATTGAGGCTATTATTTGAGGTATCAATTTGTTATTTGAGACAACATCATTACATGAAATTATATGTTACGGCTTTTTAACATATTTTAACAGCAAAGGGTACTCTATCAACGTGTATAGATTACTGAATTATATAAGATTTGATAGGATAACGTACCCATTTTGTTTTCTACAACTTAGGATTTCAGAAAGGCGAGGCTTGGTCTTTTGGCTTGACGATGAAGGATTTTCTAGTTTGGTTTGAAATTTCATATGCTCTTAATAGAAAGATTTTCAAGTTTGGGTTATGATGGTGGTGTGGTGGGGGTGTAGGCCACGTGATTATGGTAGAGATGGTCATCGTGTTGCTGAAATGGGGGACATGATATCCGTCCCGACTACTGTTTTACCATTTAAATTGTATTTAAAATTAAAAAAATAAGTAAAAGGAGATTGCCAGCAAGTGCAATTGCACTCTGATTATCACACCAAACTGTAGGAGGAAAAAGAAGTGGTATGCATAAGTCTTTAAGCAGCATCCAAATCCAATACAATTCAGCAACAACCATGGCTAATGCTCAGTATTCAGCCTACGTGCTTGATCGAGAGACAGCATTCTGTTTTTTTTGCGCACCAAGATATTAAACATGGGACCAGAAAAATTTCATACCAGTAGTGGACCGTCGATCAATAGGAACTCATGCCCAATCTGAATCGTAGTACGCATGAAGGTTAATGACCCTTTTGTAAAGTACAAACCATGATCAAATATACCTTTAAGATATCGTAAAACACGCTTTGCAGACTTCCAATGGAGAGCAGAAGGTGAGTGGAGATGTTGGCATAGCTGATTTATAGAATAGGCAATTTCGGGACGAGTTAGAGTACAATACTGAAGAGCCCCAACAATCTGCCTGTAAGCTATGACATCTTGAACAGGTTCATCAGTCACACAAGAAACTTTACTGCCTGAAAAGCAAGGTTCTGAATAAGGTTCTATGCAAAAAGGCATTAGAGACGTCAAATTGCAAAACAAGCTAATCAAAGAACATTGAAATTGCTAGCACCACCCTTACTATAGCAGGTTTGATCACATGACTAAATTTTTCGGTAAAGTCGATACCTTCTACCTATTGAAAACCCCATGCCACCAGCCTGGCCTTATAACGGTCTATACTACCATCTGTCTTCTGTTTAACCTTGTAGACCCATTTAGTGCAAATAATGTTCTGATCACGAGGCCGAGGTATAAGGCCCCATGTGTTATTGGTCATAAGTGCATCAAATTCCACTTTCAAGCATGCTTCCATTCTTGTGACAAAATAGTTTGAGAGAAATTCCTTGGTTCTACACAAGTAAGCCTACTAGTAAACGCACACACTGGATGGGTAGAAGAATAAAAAAGATGAAAATCTCGAAATTGTTTGGACTAAGTGTGCCGGTGCGTGAGCGTGTCACCATATGATGTGGGGAAGCATGATGTATGGGAGGAGGTAAGGATGTATTGTCATTGGATAAAGATGGATCAGGTAATGGATTCTGAGGTTGTTGGATTGGACTTGGAGGTAGCTGAATTTCTGAACTTTGAGGTTGCTCAGGCAATGGACTAGAGGGTATCGTGGATGATGGAGACTCGGTGGAATTTGCAAGTGAATTATTAGGGATATGTTCTGACATAAATTGTGAATAAATGGGAGTTAAATCAAAGGACATACATGTTATGGAATCACTCGTGGATACAGGAAAGGTGGAGGAGGACCATACCCGGGCTGGAAAATTAAGTTCATCAAAAGCAACATTTCAAGAGATATAAATCTTTTGAGACACGGGATCCAAGCAATGATATCCATGATGCTGAGATGAATAGCCAAGAAAAATGCATTGTTTGCTACGAAAAGCTTGCTTATGCTTTATGTAAGGTCTCAATAGTGGATAACAAGCGCAACCAAAAGTTCGTAAAAATGAGTAATGGATTATGGGGTGCTTGAGAGAACAATTTAAATTAAGGAGAAACATAATCTAGAACTGGAGTGGGAGTGCGATTGATAAGATAAATGGCAGTCATAAACGCTTCAACCCAAAACTTTGTAGGCAAATGTGATTGAGCCTACAATGATAGTCCAATTTCCATAATGTGCCTATGCTTCCTCTCAGCTAAGCCATTCTGCTGAGAGGTATAAGGACAGGAGAGTCATTGATGAATTCCACAGTCTTGTAAGATTTTTTGGAATTGATGAGAAATGTACTCGCCACCATTGTCACATTGAATTTGTTTAATCCTTTTAGTGAAGCGATTTTCAACCAAGGATTTAAAGTGCACAAAAACAACAGAATACATCAAATTTATTATGAATAGGGTACACCCATATAAAACGAGAGTAATCATCCATAAAGAGAACATAATATCGATGTCCTACAGAAGAAACAATAGGTGAAACTCAAACATCTGAATGAATAAGATCCAAAGGAGACAACATGACATGTCATGAATTACTAAATGGTAATTTCTTAGCTTTTCCCATTAAACAAGATGGACAAAAATTATGCAAACAGGAGGATAACATGTAAATTAAAAGAGTTGATAACACGTTTAGTGATATGCGAGGAGGGGTGACCCAATCTTGCATGCCAAACATCTAGTGTAGTACGAATGCACATAAGAGCAACACTTGGACGAAAATTATTTATAGACTGACGATTAACTTGAATATGATATGGTGATATGCTATTGATTGCTTAATAGAGGACGATGCTGGTGGTGGCTTCAATGGCTTAATACAGTACATGACATATAATATAATTAAAAATATTGAACAATGTTTCAATAGTTATGGAAATAGTTTATTATTATTTATTCCACTATATTTATGAAACTTCCCTTAGCAGAATTGTTAGGTCAGGACGCACAATATTAGATCAAGAACAGAAAATACAAAGTTTGTTCACTAAAAAAATAAAGTACAAATTTAAAGAACACAATTGATATGTTTCGGCCTAAACTCCGGAGGTTCCATGACCACATCCAACACCTACATCTCCCGTTGAGCATCCGATATTATGGATTATGCTCGATTCCACTATAAAGCCCAAAATGGCAACAAATGTTACAAGAATGTTCAAAACTGTCATGAGGAAAGCACAAAGAACACTTATCTCTTACAGCAGTTGATTCACTCGAATCACAAAGAACCGAACACTAAAACATCAGAATCAACTACACAGCCACTCGAACAACTTCACACAGACATTCACTCAGAATATCTCCACAAAGGAATCACTCTATTACAAAGCACCTTCTCAAATCAAGGATTTGATTTTGGATTTAGAGTAAGATCACACAATTACAAAGATGAAGCTTTCAAATGGCGCACGCACACAGAGAGAGAGAGAGAGAGAGGGGAATGAAAACCTTAGCCAAAATGACTCTTCGAGAGATAATGTCAAATGAAATGGCATTATAAATTAGAACCATCCAGAAGCCAATTCAACTACCATAAATAGGCCACATGTCAAACATCCAGTGATAGCTTTGTTTAAGTGAAGTTGCACTTTCAAGAAACACGCTTTTGCCAAATAATGGAAGCATCCAATTGAACCCGGTTCAATTCCCACTAGAATTAAATAAATTGATTCAGAATATAACGGTTTTTTCGTAGAGAATTTTGTATCCAATATTATTAACAATATTAGTGGTATACTTCATATTAGTTCTAAAATCGAATGTAATGATTGAGCCCATGTTTGGCAATTGCTTGTTAACTGTCTGTAAATGGTCAAACAATTATTTATTAACATATTTCATGAAAATTATAAATATTATATATTTATCAACTACTTATATCAAATTATTTATTATTTACAAAACATTACCCAATTATGTTTCGTGATTTGTTAGAAGAGTTGATATAAATTGATCCAAACTACAAGCATTTAGATTGAGGTATCCTTGTATGGGTGATTGGATTAACCAAAAAGTAGAAACTAGTCAAATATGGAAATTACACTTATCGCCCTTATTTTTTTGAAATTTCAAATTTACTTTCAATGCTTCTTTATCCTTAACAATATAAAAGAGTGAGTTTTCCGTCTGCACACGTGTTATAATTACGTATCGTCAACCATTACGACGTATTTCAAATTTTCTCATTTCTCGTTCTCAAAATTCGGTAATGAAACAGTCAAACCTAAGTAGCCCTAAATCTTTGAGCTTCCCTTTCGCTTCTCAACCGCCGTGAAAAATAGCAGCGCCAGAAGAAGAACGTCAGAGATTTCAGTCTAGATATGATATTCGAAATTTCATACTTGAGCTTTAGTAGATTTTTACATATTGATTTGTGAATTATAGATTGTGAATTGCTATGAATGAATAAATAACGAAATTAATGATGAATTTTCAAGGAATTGTTGAGGATAGAAACTGTGGGTTTGGGTAAAAAAATAAAAATAAAAATAAAATAATATCGGCGGTGTCTCCTTGAGACACGGAGACACGAGCCGTGTCTCCATGTGGGACGAAGACACCGTGCGCGCACAATTTTTTTTTTTTAACATTGAGATACATAATAATTTTATTAGCCTAAAATTATCTGAATTGTTTTGGAGAGAAATGAAATAAAATGAATAAATTCGAGAGAATTTCTCTTTCTTTTTTTAATTAGATTAGGTTATAATTGATAACTTTGTATGTTCTATATTTCATTGGAGCAAAACACTTTGTACAAACAATTTTCAGAACTATTACTAAATTATTTTTTAGTAATTTTGTCAAATACTGACCCCGCGATCTGACCGGTCAGGTCGATCACTATCAGGGACGTTGCCCCCGGACCCCCACGAGGGGGTGCTGCCCCCTCCACCCCGCGATCTGACCGGTCAGATCGATCACCGTCAGAGCGTTGCCCCTCGGACCCACGAGGACCCGCTGTCCACTCGACCCCCACGATCTGACAAGTCAAGTCGATCACCGTCACGGCGTTGCCCCGAACCCATGAGATAAATGTTGACTACGATGAGCTGCGGTTCAACTTGGAATGTGCGACTGTCATACAATTAATATAGTAATATATAATATGTGCATTGATTGGCTTTAAAATTGAGCAAGCAATCGAGTTTTATTTCTCGTTTTAACTTTCAAGTTTTCTATTGAAAAAGTCTTGCTAAATAAGATTTAATTAGTGATGTCTCCAAAATTAACTAAAAATTAGTTAACTCTATTACGTAGCCAACTATACTACGGCACGTGTTTTGCACTAGTATTATTAAAATATTGACTCTTTATATTTAACACAACACACACATAAATACACCAACAATGGCCGTCCACGGCCCACCACATACCATGGACACCACCGGCCATCCACCACTCATAACCACTACAGCAAGCACACATGCATGAAATGATACACAACAAAGTCTCACCAACACTACGTAACACCACCACTCTCGTGGGAATTGAAGTTGCAGATCTAGTTTCAGATATGAAATCGATCGGTGTTCTTTCTCATTAAATCGATCGTCACTTTCACTCATTGAATTGATCATTGTTTTCTCTAGACGACGTGAACATGCACAGCCTTAAGCAGTAAATTTATATGAGTTTGGCTGATTTAAAACTCACTAATTTAATTATTTGGTGTTCTAAGACTCTAGGGTGATTGATTTTTATGTTGTTCTTACGACTTTCTTCTTTCGTTTTTTGTAGTGATGATGGTGGAAATAGGCGACGCTAGTGGTGGTGCATCACTATGGTTGTTGTGTTGACATTGATCTAGTTGTTTTTTAATGGTGATAGTTGTTGTAAAATGATATTGTTGGTGGTGGCGACGTTGTAACACTGAACACTACAAGTGTTGGTGGTGGTTGTCAGTGGTGGTATTGTAACAATGTTTGTTACATAAGGTGATGGTGTCTACGACAGTGGTGTAAAAATAAGTGTCAGTGATGAGGTCAGCAATAGCGGTTATACAATGGTGATGAAATGTGTGTAACAAACTTTATTGTACAAAAATAAATTTTTTTTTTTCTAGTATGAAATTAGTAAACGTTTTAAGAGTATTTTTGAATTGTTTCCTTGTAATATATTTAGGAAATTGTAGGTAGGAAAGTAAAAAAAAAAATTGCCCGCTGTACTTTTGGGATTAGAGAAGTAGGCTATAAGTTTGGGCCTGGATTGTATTGAGAGAGAAGAGCCAACCCATCACAATAATATGCTGGCCTATGGCAACTACAAAAGTTCTTAGGTCACTGGGAATTAATTTTTTGGGCTAATAAGCTTCAAAAACCATACAAGTGAGTTAAAGAAATATATATATATATATATACTAGGTGTAAGCAACGTGCAATGCACGTTTGCTTAGTTTATATTTAATAGTTTTGTTTAAAAATTAATTTGTTATTAATAAAGATGTATTTTTTTTGGTTAATTAAATAATTAATGATGTAATGTTTATGTAATTGATAAATAATTAAATAAAGTGCTTCTCTCTGTTATCTTCAACCCAAAATCACAAACAGAAAACTCAAGGTATGTTAAGGGGTTAAGAAGATGGTTTACTTATTGCTCCCATTTGATTCTCATTAATGTAGAATGAGAATGAAAAATCTATAGCGTATATGACCTCACACAAGAGATAGAAATTCAAAATTGATAGATTGATGTGATAGATAACGGTCATATTTTTCATTTTTATAGGTTTTTAATGAGAAACAAACAGAGGCTTAAACTTTTTGCATGGCTTAAGTCTTTACTCTTTTTTAAGTAATAATGCAATTCATTTTATCGCTAAAGTATGATATGTATTACGATAATATATGTATATCATGTGTTAGACTTAGTATTGGTATTGACGGGTAAATTTTTCGAGGACGAAAAATATTTTAAGGGGTGAGAATGTAATATCCAAAAATTTCATAAAATATATATTCAATTTTATATACTATATTTTAATATTTTGAAAGTTATGGACTAAATGATACATTTAGCAAATTATATTTTATTTGTGTCAAATATTTAGATATTGATGGAGTTATCGTAAATATATGAATATTGGTCTCGTTGGATAAATCATAATTAGATACATAAATCAGATTCGAGAAAAAGTCGATTCGGATAAGTTAGTTCCAAGATGTTTGAAGGAATTATCAAAAACTAATTTTTTATTATTATTATTTAATTATAATTTTGAAAGTAGATCACGAAAGATTTTCAATCTACATGTCAGATATTTAATGAGTAGACACCCGAGTTCAAGATTGACTTTGAATACAGTGTATGATTGCTATCTATATGTCATTCGGTTTCTTAAAATAATAATAAAATCACATTCAATTTGCATACGGAATAAATAATGAGCGTAAATTATATTTTTGAATCTAGATGGACCTACTATTTTTCTCTATCACATTATATTGACGGAGTTCCTAAGAAGTTAATTAGAGAGTATTTTTATTAAAAAAAACAATATTACTCATATAGCATATTTTTGTAAGTAATTCACAATGTATTAGAGATGCTCTTATGTAGAATTGGTCAATAGAATGAATTAATGTTTCTTTTTGTCTTATATTTTTTAACTTGTTATTTTATTTATTTAACTAAAGTAAGAACGTTTTTATATTTATATCAACGGTTCGATCATTGTAATGGTTAATTGGATGGAAGTCGTCCAAAATGACCAATGGCATTAAGGATTTGTTTGAATATCGTTTTTTTGGAAGAATATATTTTGTAATAGTGATTTTTTCGGGAATGTGTTATTATAAAGTAGAAAGAATGTACCTTTCAAAATGAGTTTTTTCAAATAATGCTCCAATAGGACTAATTGAAAGGTTTGGCAATATTTGAGTCAAGATTTTAAGGTTTATGATCATCTGCGCAGCCCTACCCTAAGTTAGAGACCATTTGTATAAATTCCCCTTTATTTAACACATGTTTGAACCCCATTTTTAACTAAAATTTTATTTTGGAATATTAGATTGATAAAGAATAAGTGGTTAAAAATAAAGAATTTTTTTGAATTTGCATGTAATATTATTTTATTGAAAATGCAGTTTGAAACTAATAGAGAAAATAATATATTTTGAAAATAATAAAGATCAAACAATGACTTAATTATAAACGTGTAACTTGACCGCCATATAGCGAAAGTTGGTTGGACGAGGCTTAACTTGGCATGGTCAAATTGAATCCATTTCGTCGGAGTAACAACGGTCAAAGTTGATTATCTAAAATTTTACTACAATATTAAGGTCATGTTTGGTACAGATTAAAATCAAATTTTAATCTAAGTTAAAGTCAAACAATCAATATTAACTACATTTTTAATGGGTCCTACAACTTTTCAATCACACATTTCAAAATTTTTTATCACAATCTACTAAAAATCTAATTTTAATTCCCACCAAACACCCTCTAAGTCTTGTTTGATAGCCATCATTTGAGAAAAATAATATTTTTAATAGTGATTTTTTGAAGAATGTATAATTAAAAGTAAGAATTTTTTTTAAATTTACGTACAAAATATTTTATTGTGTGAATATGTGATTGAAAATGAATATACAGGAGAAAAAATTGAGAAAAAAGGTTAAGGGGCTAAGAGATTGTTTGGCTTAAATGTTTAAGAATAGATTGTAGGAAAAGTAATATTTCGTGAGAATATAAGGATAAAAAGTAAAATAAAATTATGAATTCACGTGCAAATTTACTATACATGAAGAATATATAGTTAAAAATTACTTTATCTCCATCAAACGTGACCAAACCACACCTTATCCAGTATTAAGCATATTTCTTTCTAATATATTTAGAGTGTGTTTGATTGGGCATGAAAAATATCTCATAAAAAAATGTTTTTCTTGAAAACGAGAAAAATTAAGTATGTTTTCAAATATTAAGGAAAATGGAAATTAAACACTTCAAAAATTAAAATTTGGGTGAAAAAAATGCTACTTTTCATGAAAAAATTTCAATCAAACGCTCCTTTATTACTTGTGATACAATGTAAAAAATGTCAAAATGATGTACACATAGCATGATCGATTTTTCCACATCCCACCAACCTACAATATAATATGAAGAACAAGTTCAAGTGTACATCATTAGTTGAAAGGGTAATTAACGTAAAACGTCCCTATCTTTGAAGGGTTTTGTGCAAAACGTCCCTATCTTTCGTTTTTTGACGCATAACGTCCCCACCTTTCACATTTTTGGCGCAGAACGTCTCTTTCCCCAATGTTTGACCATTTTACCCTCGAATTTAAATAAAACAAAAAAAGAAAAGAAAAATAAACAATAAATTGCAATCTTACTTATAGACTTTTCTAAAAATGCAATTAAGTCCAAAAAAATCCATTCACTTTACATTCATTCTTGAGGCTATTCAAGTATTTGCAGATCCTTGGGCAAAGCTTTTGAAATACAGGCAAAGGTGAATCTGAGTCCTTGAGCTTTTTCACAATGTGGACGATTATTTTTATCAAGTGGGTCAAGCAGGAATCCGAGTGCGCGGCGCAGAGAACAATAAGGAGATGGAGGCTCTCTTTCTTCACGATAGGTTTCGAATCATTGCTAGCGTCATAGAGGCAGTTGAAGAGCACCGAATGCAATTTGAGGAGGCTCTCCTTCTTCACGGTGGGTTTCGAATTATTAAAAGTTTAGATAGAGAGTTGATGATTTTCTACTTTAATTCAACCATGGCTAAATGGTATGATAAAGAAGCTGAAAATGATCTTGAAGGGGTTGTTTGGTTAGGGAATTTTGTGGGTTTTGAGGATCTCCGTGAACTCATTTTGAAATCTTGATAAAAGAATTAACCAACAATATTTTATGAATTAATTAAATTTGATGGTGTGTTGCTTGGAGTGAATTGGTGCCATATTATGTGTCGCCTGGACCTGGGCAGACAGTTCGTGGTGGTCCGCGATCATGAAGGTGGCCGGAGGAGAGATTTTCGGCAAGTTGCAGAATTTCGATTTTCTAGTTTTGATGTATGATTTTGGGCATATAAGTGGATGAAATGGGGAGTTCTTGGGTGAAAATTGTAGATGATGTTGATGAGATTAAGTTGGTAGTGATAACCGACGATTTTGGTGGCCGGAATGAGGTAGAAATTGAATCCATAACCGGCGGCTAGGAGCTCCCGATGGTTTTGTCTTTTTCTTTTTAATATTTTTATAAGTTTTGGACTCATTTGCATTTTTAGAAAAGTCTAGGAGTAAGATTGTAATTTATTCTTTATTTTTCTTTTCTTTTCTTTTCTTTTTTGTTTTATTTAAATTGGAGGGTAAAATGGTCAAAAATTTGGGAAAATGACGTTCTGCGTCAAAAATGTGAAAGGTAGAGACGTTCTGCGTAAAAAACGAAAGGTAAGAACATTTTGCACAAAACCCGTCAAATGTTGGAACGTTTTGTGACAATTACCCCTAGTTGAAAACAATGGTTTACAATTGAGTAATATTATTCATCCCAACTGGGGTTGAACCTCAATTTATGTAGCAATTACATGACATTAAATGATGGGTAATGTTATGTAGTCCTACGGCATTACAATTCCAGTTTATGTGACTTTAAATGATAGATTAAATGAAATGTAAAATTAATCATTTGACTTTACATTCTAATGAATCTATCATTTAATGTCATGTAATTATCATGAGGTAGAAAGTAGTTTTCTAATATGATGACGTCATACTTCCCTTCTCATAATTTTGTCCACTCGTACAAAGATTCTACTGCAATTTTTTTCCTCTTCCCCATATAATCAACCATCAAAACCAAGATATTTTTTCCTCTCCTCGCTCAGAATCAATCACCATCGTCATCAAAAAAACGTCATTACATGACGTCACCAACGTTAATTTTAAAGGACACCAGAGTCTCTTCTCTTTAAAATCCGTAGTTAGTTATTTCAAAGTTCAAACCTTAAACCAAAACAACCGACAAAATATTTCTTGCAGTTCTACGTTTTCTTTTTCCTCTTCTTATCTTTGTAATGGACATGGAGAAGAGGAAATGGGTGGTGGACGGCGGACATCCCGACGGGAAGAGAGGCAAAGTAGTCAAAGATGAAGACGGCGAGAAGTTGGCGCCGGAGGATGAGGAGGTGGAGGAGTTCTTTGCTATTCTCCGGCGAATACAGGTGGCGGTCAAGTATTTCGAAAAGCGTAACGGCGAGATTGACCGTGAGTTGACAGCAGCTGCTTGGATTCCATCTTTTAAACGGGAAGATTTTGAAGAGCTAAACGGCATCAAGAAAGGAAAACAAAGTGTGAAGGAAAATCATGATCAAAATGTAGGTTTAGATCTTAATTCCGATCCACCTACTGAACAAAATGTTTCAGATTCCTCTTTATCTGGTTAATTATTTTTTTAGATTGTTCACTTTTAACAAATGACTTATCTAATTATATGTATGTTCTGTCGAGCAAACACATCGATATTATTGGCACAATTCTATTTTTATTTTTTCAGCTGAGGTGGATAATCTCGCTCTTTCATAATCATAGTTAAGATTGTCGCCTTTTCGTGGACACATAATTTATTTTTTATTTTTTTAAATAATTCCTAACTCGACTATATTTTATATTAAAGTAATGTTATCTAGCCCTATTTGGTATAGATTAAAATTTAAATTAAAGTTAACAATTAATTTTAACCTCATATTTCATAGAATCCATAACTTTACAACTATACATTTTATCAACTTTTATTAAAATTTATTAAAAATCTGATTTTAATTCTCACCAAACAAGGGCTTAGTCTTATTGAGTTAGATGAAAAATGAAATTAAATGACTTATATAAATGTACTTATCCTTTAATGTCGTATTAATGTCACGTAGATTGGACCATTGGCGTTATAACAGTGATGGGGCTTTTTGAATGGACCGTTGGGGGTATAACAGTGAGCGATTGGGTTAAATAGCGTTACTTAAAACTACTATGTCAATTTCCATAATTAAAACCTGATTGGTGTCATTTTGTGAGAATAATGGATCAATCCAACACTACAGAAAAAACGGGTCCTGTAAAGGCCCAAATTATTCTTTGCTGTTTCTTGACCCATACTAAATCACTCTACGCCCTCCAAATTCCAATCCCATTAAGATCAATTACTGTAATCAACAAATTAATATTATCTAATTACTGTAAAATTTTCTAAAGGTAATTTTTTTTTTAGTTTTATTACTTTATTAAGCAACGAAAACTTATCTCTAAATTAATTTATTAAAAGTAAACTAAATAGATTTTTTAAAATGGCATAATTTCATCCACAATTTTCATAAATTCAATTGTCATAATCTTATAAAGAGAAACTAGAGATTGAATTCGCATAGGAGGATGGCTCTATTATTTCAAAAATGCATTTTCTATCTTTTTTAATCACACATTTTTCAATAAAATAATATTGTACGTAAATCTAAAATTTTTCCTTATTTTTTAACCACACATTTAAAAAATAAAATACTATTTCAAAATATATTTTCCCACGAGCCCAAACAGAAGCGATATTGAAAGGTGGTGAATGCCACAAGAAGATCATTCAAATTGGTGAAAGATTGCAAAATCTAGTAGGGAATCCACTAGGAAGAACAAGTTGAAAAAAAAAAGGTATAATTATCAAAGATGGAATTTGCTGTAAACTTTTGACAATAGCATAAAAAAAGAGGTGTAAAAATTGGAAATAAGTTTCAAAAAATGTGTGAAAGTTGGAAATAAGTTTTGGCTACCTAAAAGATGGGACCACCCTCCACTTTATTGGAGTTAGGCAAAAGTTATGTCGATGGTTGATGTGTAAAATAAATAAACATTTAAGATTTTATGTAGTACCATCGATGTTAGGTTAACTTAACTTTCATTATGACAACCCATGTGATTTATTTTAATATAATTTAATTCAAAATTAAGTTAGGTTGGTCTAACATGATCATTTTTAGGTTTGCGCTAGGAGACTATAACATTTATGTGGACCAAATTCATTCCTAAGGGCTCAACAATCAATTTTAGATGTTAGACTATCAACAATTTGGCCAAAAAAAAAAAAAATTGATAAATTTACCATCTTGTTAAGAAAAATGTTATATTCGGTCACACATAGAAGGTATTAGACGCAAGACGGACATTTTTTTTTTTATTATTATTATTTTTTTTCCCCGAGAGGACATATGGACCTTCTTGTATTAAGTTTACGTTTGGTTTAGTTATAACAGTTGATAAAAATTGTAGTCAAATTCAACAGTTAATTTTAATCATATATTTTTAGGAATTCATAATTTTTATCAACGTTTCATCAATTTTTATCGAAATCTATAAAAATCTGATTTTTGGCAAAATCATAATGCAAACTTTTGGATGAGATTATTAAAATTGTATCAAAGTTAGACAAAAATTGCATTCAATTCATGACTTTGATAATAACAATAATAATAAATTTGCTATGTGCATGAGACGTGTTAAAGATAAAATTAATAAGAAATTCATAAAAAATAGCAAATAATATGAAACGATAGCTGATTTTATTGTTTCGATTCGGTTAACAATCATCGATGCTTGATATTAAGCCCCCGTTTGTTTCTCATTTTTCATTTATAAAAATGAAAAATATGACCGTTATCCATCACATCAAGCCATCACTTTTGAATTTCTATCGCTTGTGTGGACCCTAATAACGACTATATTTTTCATTCTCATTCTACAATAATGTGGCTCAAATAGAGCCTAACAAGTCAAGCGGCGTATCTTATAATTTGATTTGATGTGCCTGCCAATGACGTGAACCCATAAAAAATGGGCATCACTGTGCCTGCTTAGATACGTTATTTAAATGAAATTTAATGTTAATTTCCATTCAAACTAAATTTTTTTAAAAAAAAGTCCAATAAACATTCAAACAAATATATATTTTTTTAAAAAAATCTAATAAATAGTACTCAATGAAATAAAAAAACGTTATTTTGAATTTTCTGAGTTTTACTTATGTCTTATTAACTGATAATGACTCCCAAATATGATAATTGGGTACACGTATTTACAAAGAATTAATGCCAAAAAAATCAACTCCATGAGCCTTATATTTTAATTTTTCGAATTCGATCAATTGCGATTATGTTGAGCTGTCTCATCTACTCATTTTAATTATTAATTAAGAAATAATTTCTGTTTATTATATTATATATTGAGAGTGATTCAATCTTCACATATATCATTTATGTGATGATTTTTTTATTTATTTTTAACATATCATAGAACCTGAATGTTTGCTTATTTATCCATATCATAATTAATTATTTTTTATGTCCGATTTAATTCTAATCGAACTCCTTGACCTAGATTTTATACTTTTTAAGTCAAATTAAAATCGAAATTTATAAGTATTGAACTGGACCTCGGGATTATCCTCTTTTAGATGAAATCACGAGAATAACAACTTAACATGTTTCGATTCACACAACATGAGTCTTTGTAATCACTTAGAAATGCAAAAAACAATTTAGCGAAGGTTCAAACAAAAAAGAGTGTTTTTAGTAAAAGACATCAAACGAGGATCAAAATTAATTCAACAATTCATCATATTAATATCCGAATTTAGTGTCCAATATTCTTGGTCTCCATTGCCGGCTTTGTATAAATTATCTGTAAAAAATTGGTCCCATAAACTTTGTTTAAATCTAAGGATTATTTATGTCCCCCTAGTTGTGCAACGTGGTTAATGACTCAAAATAATTTATCTTGTTCAAGAATACTGTTGTTTTGAGTGGAGGAGACCAAAAACATGACTCGTTAATGGCTATAATTAAGTAATTCAGATATTTGTCTTGACTAGAATGTGAAATTATCGTGTCTCTTGGATGTATTCTTAGGAAGGTATTGTCATTTTTTACGCTTAAATACAGTTCGGTTAATCTCTCGAATTTCAAATAAGTCGTCATTTGATGGAGTATGAAATACACTCCGAGTAGAGCAAACCTTTCGAGAGTGGATGGTGGGTTCAATACACTTGATCTTTGTCGCTAACTTTTCACTTGGTTCGCCATATTATGTCACTGACGCTAGGAAAGTATAATCGAGGTGAGGGTACATTAATTCTACATATCTAGAATGAACTGGCTATAACGACATCCACCTCATTTAGACATTGATTGGTAGCTCAGTGTCATAAAGAAACACCTAAATCTTGTGAATGGCTTTAAACCACAATTAATTGTGGGGGGTTGGGAGCGTCGTCAAGTTCTAACATCTCGACACGGATATGAATAGTGCATGAAGACATTGATTACTTATCTTTTACGCGTTCGGTAGAGATTAAAATCGGATTATAATTGAAAAACTAGCCGTTATTGTTGATTTTTATTAGACGAGTGGAACCCAATAACGACCATATTTTCAATTTTAATTGAATTTTAAACTTGGCCAAACATGCTAAGTAAACTTTCAATAACAAGTTTATTAAGCTGTCTAGATCTAGTGGTAATTTTATATTCGATATCTAGCCCCTGTTTGGTACACATTAAAATTTTCTTTCTCATTCTTTTACTCATTTTCAACCACATATTTTTCAATAAAATAATATTTTTCATCACATCAATAACTTTTCATTCTCTTTCAACCACACATTCTTCATCAATCCACTATTTCAGAATACATTCTTTCAAAATAATGTGGCTCAAACACACCCTTATATTTCTCTCTTTTTCATAGAGCTAGTATCAGTATCGTAATAATAAAGAAAATTCGGCACAATTTGTTGTTACCCTCGTCTATCATATGGCTGTTATGACAAGAAAATATCATAAAGAAGGTGGACCGCCGGGCTTAGTGGGTCCAATTATGAATTATATTGATGCACAATGTAATATTTTCTTCTTGAGGTTTTTCTTTATGTACAAGTAATGCTCAATTGTAGAAGGTTTTGATAGAATCGTGATTTTTCTTTACATAGGATTCTAAATTGGCTGTCTCCTTATTTGTTGGCTCTTGTTGTAATGAACTCAACAATTTGACCAGTTGTTTTCCTTCTTAGTAACTAAGCAATGAGCTGTCTTAGATTACCAAGATTTTTTATTTTTTTATTTTTGTTTGGCTTTTGTTTTTTCATGGTGATGTGCGATATAATACTAGTTATTTAGGGTGCATAAATTGAATTAAATAAATTATCTACGGTCGGTTTAAATTGGTGTTTATGAGGAAGAAGATCTAGAAAGTCGGCAAGGTAAAAATTCTTCGGAGGTGTTCTTCATCTTCGAATGAGTAATCACCACCTTGGTTGCCTAATGAATAATTATGTGCTTAATTATCAATTTCATATCCCAGAACATACAAATATGTACTCTACCCCACGCGCCAATATCATTCAAATTCACAATTGCAAGGCGAAAAACGACCAAATGTAATATGCACCATTTGTGCTACGGGAAAACATTTCTTATTTTGGCGATTGGCTATGTGTGTTGTACTCTTTTTTACTTTCAGTTTTGCTTCTATTTTTGAAAATTATTTTTTCATTTTATATGTTTATTGTGTAATGAAATCTTAATCAGAAATTCAAATTTGGTTGGATTTTTAGTGAAGCGGTGGTGGCAGTTTGAGGGTGGTGGTGATGGTGCCGACTCTATAATTTTGACTTCAGGGTTGGGGGTGGGTTGGGGACAGGGTTAGGAGTTTGGTGAAGCTAATTAGTTTTCTTAGGTACCATTCGACAAGTTGGTGGTATTCCATTAGTCAGTCGATTATAAATTATTTAGGTTTTAGATGTTTAAATCACTATATTATGATATTAGAGCTCATTTGGCTCGGCTATGAGCGTCCAAAAGTCCCGAACCAAATCGGACTGAACCCGAACCGAATCGAGCGATTTTTCATAAATTAAATATCCAAACGGGTATCCAAATCAAGAAACGATGGGTTTGGGTCGGGTCTAGACCAAGAATCGAAGAACCGAATAAGAACCGAAACTAAATAATTTTTTTATTGAGTTATTTTATTTTTTCTAAATAAATTAATAAATTAATTAAATAAATCAAATCATTTCATAATTTTAATTTTAAAGCTCAAATCATTTTAAAGGTCATTAGCCCGTTTTAAATACAAGAAACAATGGAGTTTGAGAACTATTTGCAGTTTTTGTAAAGATTATGAATCTCCGCCATAATTATATCTTGATAATTGATATGATTACATGAAACAGTTGAAGCAAATGAATTATTGATATGGATCACCGACGGTTCCATTTATTAAATATCCGAAAATTTTGGAATCGAACCGATCCACGGACAGCCCTAGGCTCGACCATTGAAAAATCTTAAGTTGTTTTTGAAATTAAGCCCCTGTTTGACCCACATTATTTTTTTCATTCTCATTCTTCTACTCATTTTCAACCACATATTTTTTAATAAAATAATATTTTCTATCACATCAATAACTTTTCTTTCTTTTTCAACCACATATTCCTCATCACATCACTTCAAAAAAATGTATTCTCTCATTTTAATATGTATCAAACACTCTCTAAGAAGTTGTTTTTAAACATGTTTAGATAATTTTCTTAAGATATTTTATCTGATTAAATTTTTTTAGAAAAAGTTGATCCAAATTAGCTTCCTCGTGAAGTTATTCTATGAAAAGTAAAAATTCTATTAGACAGACCCTATATCAATTTGTATTTGGCAATAAAACACGAGAACCCAGTTAGTATAAGTTCATTTGTTTATCTTACATTGAAGGATATGTTTTAACATTGAAAAAAATGAAAATGATAAACATGTAGAAAAAAGAACATTGGTCACATTACCGAGTTCATACTTCATAGGAAGGAGCAAGGAAGGATTTTGAGGCCCAAAGACAAATGAACCCCTAAATCACTTGGGGTGTGTTTAATAGGTTGCTTTTTCTCTAGAAAATTGAAAAAGTTTTCCAATTCCAACTTTTTACTGTGTTTGATAGCTTGTTTTTTACTTAGAATTGGTTTTCTTCCATACCCACTCACACGCCACTTTTCCATGCGTGAGTGGAATTTGCTTTCTTTTGGCTAGGTTGGTTTTTCATTTCCAGCTTTCTTCCTTTTTTTTTACTTTTTCGCAATTGGAACAAATTATAGATCCAATGGTAGAAAAAATTATCACTTTAATTGACAATTTTCATGAAAAATGAAGTCAAACGGACAATAAACTTTCAACATTTTTCAGGTAGAAAATTATATCAATCAAACACAGTTAATTACAATTCTCAGTAAAACAATTTATAGGCAATTTAATTTTCTGAAATTGATTTTCTTTCCACTCATCTTCCACATTTGCAATCAAACGGACTCTTGGAGTACCAAAATAGTTTTTTTGACATAAAACTAGGATATAATTGTCGTCTTAAGTGATTTTTTTTTAAAAAAAAAATTTGCCAAATATTTATTCTTTGAAGAAAAATTGTTTTCTTAAGTTTTTGCAACCGAGTACCGGTATCTCTATTTGTCGTATAGAAACAAATGTGATGTGACAAATCGGTAATGACGAAATAATTGTGAATATTTTTCTTTTGGAAATTTATTTCTAGATGCTTGGATTGGACCATTAATTCTATATATTCTTCCGAATATTTTTCTTGATAATATATAAGAATATTAATGAGATATCGACTTTGACGGTCCATTAAGTGACCAAAAATCTTGAACATTTCCATAGACGAAACTACTAAATTGAAATGGTATGTATCTGCGGCAGCGGCAGCGGCACGGCATCCATATACGATTTATCCTCATTCATTTTTTATAATAAAAAAAGTCCAAAAACACACATTATTAGAACTTAGAAGAATTCCGTGGACTGCCGATTAATACAATCTAAAAATAGAAAAATAGATGCTGGTTTGGTTGAAATATTAAGATATTAGGATTTTAAAATATTGTATTCAATTTATTGTTACATCCATTAGTCCTAAACTTTCATTATAGCTATAAAATGATTATTAAATGACAAAAGTTTAGTGCTTGTTTGGATTTACGTAAAATTTTATAGAATTTAAAGGTCAAAATCAAAATTTAATATTAATCAAATATTTTTACAACTCATAACTGTTACTTACTTATCCACCATATATTTCTATCATCTTGTAACTTCAAAAACTTGTAATTTTTCAAGTGTTTGTTTGGAGAAAAAAAATATATAATGAGATTATAATTAAAAAAAGTAGGGGATCACACAAAATGTGTCGATAGTAGTTATAAATGCATGTTCGAAATTAATGTTAAATTGTGAAGATTGAGATTATAAATTTTAACAAACAAGCGCTAAATTTACGTTAAATCGCGACGTCTAGCTTCACATGTTTTGATATATGAAATTAGATTTTACTTTTCAACGTTAACAGATACTCAGTTATTAAAAGCAAAACATGTTTCTATAACGGTTATGCGACAATTAAGTAAAATTTTAAGAAGATTTAGTAATTAGAGACTGATTATGTACATTTATAACGACGTTAAAAGACCAAATTTGTTACTTTTAAGCTCCTTTTTGGATTAGCTAAATATCATAATTTTAGTAAATTTTGATAAAAACTTAAACTAAAAAATTATGGATCTCATTAAGCCCCTATTTGTCTATTATTAAAGTAAGAAAAAGAGTTTTGAAATGTTGAACTTTGGAGAATTTGTGGCTAAAAAGTAGAAAAAAAAATTAAGTTTACGTGCAAAATATTTTACTGTGAGAATGTATGGCCGAAAAAGAATTTTAGAATCTGATTTTAATTTGAAACAAACATGACCTGATTTGTGGATTAAATTACGGAGAAATCTTGATAAATTAGTAATCTCATTTAAACTTGATAAAACTTTTCCCCCCGACTCAAAATTAATAATATCTTTGAACACATAATATGATAATTTTATTTACAATCATTTAGTGTCCATTTAAAATATAAAATAATAATTAGTTAAATATTTAAATTTTGAAATACTTATCGAGAACTTTCTACTTGAAAACTTCTAATTTTCCAATTCATTTTTTCTAAAAAATATGCATTAATAGTTGCTTGCCTTTTTCTCTTTTACTCAAATCAAACGCAATTCCATCCCTTTGTTTTTTTTACAATGCATATACACATTTTAGTATATTTTTCTATTTTGTAAAAAATTAACGATTTAATATAATCTAAATATTTGACATCCATCAAAAAGATTTTAACATACAATTCAAGAAATATTGAGCCCAGGAAGCCAAAAATATCGACTTCACCCTACAAGTCTAGGGGCGGACCCAGACCATTTTTACTGTGGGGTCAAAAATTAAGGACGCTCGAGTAAAACTCGGACTTTCCAAGGACAGTAGACTTCAGTCATTGGAGCTCGATCGTGCCTTACCTTACACCCCGAGTTTCTATTATATCAAACACCGGCATGACATATATACGATTTTTTCAAAAATTAAAAATGAATAAACACGATAAAATATATCTCGTTGAATAAATCGGAGCAGGAAATTTTCAAAAAAAAAAGATTTACCTGATAATGTGAAACATGAACAACAACGAACATGTTAGCCATTGTAACAAGTCGGTTGGATTTTTCAAGTGAAAGAAGAATATTGTCATCAACGATAATCTCAAATGTGTGATATCTAATGAATGCTACAAGAAAATAACAAATTGCAACAAAAACATATGCAAATATTTAGGGGTGGAGTCAGGAATATTGTTCAGTGCATATGAAATTTAATCGAGGTCGGAGTTTTTTGGGGCTTGAAACGTTCATTAAATTTGGGCCATTAAATTAAAGTATGCAATATTCATATTTTTCTTAACTAGCTAATTTATGAGCTTAAAATTCAATAAACCAATAAGCAAAACGAAATATTCAATTTCAAATAAAGTTCGACCATAAATTTAATGAAGATAAAAATATAAAACAATATTAGGACAAATGACATAGTTTATAAGACCAAATTATTGAACAAAATTTGAATTTATATAATTTTTACATACACCACTTAATTGATTAAATAATATAATTTTCTTAAATCCCACTTAATGAACTCTTTCCCTCCATACACTCTCTCTCACAACAAAAAAAAAATAATAATAATAAAATAAAATAAAATGAAAACCAAAATATTTGTGGGGTCATTTGACCCCACATGACCTCATGTGGTCCGCCCCTGCCTACAACTATTTTATAAAAAATAAATTATTGTGGACTTCCTTTCGGCGGTGCCGACGGCCCATATATTTATATTCTTCCAACAAAAGAAACTCGAGAAAAATCGGCCGTGATTGACTATGTCCAGTGGCCCCCACACCTAATTTCAAATCCACAAGATTTCGAAAATTCTAGAAAAATACACCACCTAAAACACACGCCACACACACACAGATCAGATGAGCAGACACGTCAATGGAAACAATGGGCCCCATCTAAGAAAAAATCTTCATTTCCCCACTATATAATCGTGCCGCTTTTCATTTCCATCCCCAATCAGCTGTGATATTTCATTTGAAGCAATTATTGTATAGTTTTACGTCACTCTGTTTGGTGTGGAATATATTTTGAATTTTGTACCATATTTAGATGGAAGAAGTGAAGATTAAGAAGAGAGAACGGGATGAGTCGGAGGAGTCGGACTCGGTGATTGATTTGCCAGAGGTTAAGAGGCTGCGGGAGGAGTTATTGGAAAATATAGGTGATGATGATTCGGAGTTCTGCACAATGAATCAGGATCTTGACTCTTTCATGAAGAGGTTCGAGGAGGAAATTATGGGTTCGCCTTCGCCGACGGTGGATTTGAAGTCAGGTCCTGAAGAGTCTCAGCCGAATCTGGGGTATTTGTTGGAGGCTTCGGATGACGAGCTTGGGCTTCCTCCGTCCACTGCATCTCCGGCGGGTGTTTTGAGCGAAGAGAAGACTGAGTTGGGACGAGTGGACTCTGACTCGTCCGAACTAGGTGGTGAGTTGTGGGAGTTTCCGAGTTATGACTCGTATGCGTTTGGAATCGACGGGACTGAGACCTATGATAACAGTAGTAACGGCGAGTATGTGGCCCTAGACGAATTATTCGACTATTCGGATATGGGTTCCGGGTTGAATGACTTTGAATGGAAACCCGAATTACCAGCCCAATAGAATAGATATTATTTTTGGAATACTGTAAAGGTTTAATTATTTTTTAGTTATTTACTGAAAAGCAATTTGAAAGAATATAAAGCGTGCAATTGCGTCAATGGTCTCAAATTTTGTTACTTTCGTGTTCTCAGCCTAGATTTTGATGAATTTAGGGTCCTCAATTGAAATTTTAATATATTTAAATCAGGGTGTTACGAGATTTTAACGAGTTTTAATGAATTTCTTTTTAAAATTGATGTCAATTCATAATTTATAAAGATTTCATTAATCCAAAAATATTGACACGGTTCGGTACACATTAAAATTTTCTCTCTCATTTTTTTACTCATTTTTAATTATATATTCTTCAATAATATAATATTTTTTAGTACATCAATAATTTTTCTTTATTTTTTAATTACACATTTTTCATGAGTACTACTATTTTAGAATGTACTATTTCAAAATAATGTGGCTCAAACACATTCTTTAAAGGATGTGAATTTATTTCACATATAACAAACTATTACAATTGTAATGTGATTATTATTCGATGGAGGACAAATAAGTAATGTAAAATATCGATAATGGTATTGTCATCCAAATGTTTCATTTGTTGTACAACATTTCCATTACGCTAAAGGTGCCTTTGATTGTAGGCATGAAAAGAAAAGAAATTTTAGATAATTGAATTATCTAAAATTCATTTGTATGTAAATTATTAATTAAATATATTTAACTGATTTAGTTTTTAACAAACGAAATATTATATTTGTCTATTTTTTATTGATGTGGAGAGTGAGAGAGAGTCGTTGATAAATAAAAACACTCCTATCTAAAGAAAAAGTTTTTTCTCGTTTTTGAGAAAGACTAGTCTATTGCCCGTGCAATGCACGGGCAATGTCATTTCGAAGGTAATATTAGCGTTTAAAAAAAAAAATTTATCTCATTTTTTGATGGATTCTTTTTAAGAATTTAATGCATAATGTAACATTTTTTCATGCACTTGTTTTTCCAGAGTTAAGAATTATAGATACTGAACTTTATTATCAAACGTTATGAAAATAGGAATTAATAACGAAAGAACATAATATTAATTGAATGACGAATGGAACCCAATAATATTGACAAATTGTAAAAAAGTTGTAATCTTAGATGACAAAAATCATAAGTAATAAAAGCACATTCTTCCTCCTATCCTCTCTTCGCATGGGAGATGATGTAAAATTTATTTTATATCCTACCAGTAGGTACGAATGTGAGCTAAATAAAAGAACTCTTGACAATTTTTTGTGTTAATTTGGAAAAAAATGTATTTACTAACGTAGTGATGAACTATACTAAATTGGTCTTCAAATCATGTGAGCAGCTCTTATCACTTTCGTCAACATCTTCAACAATCCCTTTGACAAGACATCCCGATTGAGTGCTTTCTACATAGGCTTTACATGCTATCAGAATATCACGAGAATGCTTGTAGGAATGTCATATCACAAAGTCCTCGAAATGCTATGAGCAACACAACACAAAACTTAAATCAGTATACAATGAAATCGTTACCCAAAAGGAAATAATAAACTGAAATTAATTACCAAAATATGTAAGGATTGAAATGTCTAATAATAACAGTAGTACATAGAAGGATCTCAATTTCATCTTGCCTTCGGTGGCCGCCTCATACTGTACACTATTGTTTAGAGAGAATGAATAAAAATATTCTCATTGTATGCCATTAAACACTTTTCTCCTGTCGTTGAACCACTCATATTTGCACGTCTAGACTTATTAAAATAGGGCTTAGCATTTAAAAGTAGACCTTGTAACATGTAGCATAGTTGATATATCATGGATCAACTTCTACTTTTGACTACCACTTTAAGTGTTGAGAAGGCTTAGGCATTCTTTGCCACAATTGTACAAGTTTTGATTGATGCGAAGTCCACCAGAGTGGTAATGGACTTGCTGCAACAAAAAGTAAGTTAGTATTAATGGAAGACAATGTATTGACATATTCAAAAGTGTAAAATGGGTTGGACACAAAAATATCTAAAACATACAAGTGGAATATTGGGATAGCTTCCAGGAAAGAAGATGTCGAAGGAAAAGAGACCATCATGGTATGGAGTTTATTCTACTCTTATTATTATAGCCCTACTCTTATTATTATAGCCCTTAAAAGATTCACTCTGAATTCAGAAACATACATAAATATGGTATTTGATAGAGTGGCAGCAAAAATATAAAAGGTGATGAATAGATTCATTCTAACAAACTCAGCAAAATGATGGTAACACCATTAGTTTGAACAAAATGCATACGGATTATAACTAAATTTGTTCAGATATCATCATAAATTGATCCTGAATATTCAGAGAGCTTACCAGGAAAATCAGATAATATCTTGAAATAAAAAAATGTAGAGTCCATAAATATGATTAGAAGCTCACAGACAAAATGGAAATGGCTGAAATTAAAACGAATTATGGTTAATGGGAAAATTTATACCATGCATTAATAACGATTAGACAAAAAAGTAATAATAACTAACCTGTTATCAAGAGTATATGCATGAGAGTTTTTGAAGTTTTCTTAGCTATAGTTACTTCCATCATGGTTGTAACTTTAGAGTACCGTGTTGTCATAAATCCAAGTACGTGTGAAAAATATACACAAATATCATAAAGCCTGAAATATTTCAAATGGAAATTAGTTAGTATAGAAATAAGAAATAACTAAAATCAGTAATATAATTATAACAATGAGCGACTAAAATATGCGACAAATACTTACGAAGAAGTTATATTTCTACAAATGAATGAATGAGAGAATTTCTCTGTAGACAACATTCTTCGTACATCTAATGTGTAAATTGTCAGCGCTTGATGGTTTTAGTAAAACCTTTAAAGATTTGCTTGTTTTAGCTCTTGACAATGCTACATAAAGTTGACCATGACAGAAAACTGGTTCAGGAAGATACAAACCAACGTAATCAAGTGTTTGACCTTGTGCTTTATTTATCGTCATTGCAAAACATGGTCTAATCGGGAATTGAGTTCTTTTAAAATGAATTGAAGTTTGATCATTTTTCATAGGTATAAAAGGAATTCTTGGTAAGAAAACATGTTTTCCACAATATTCACCAGTTGTAATTTCAGCAAGAATTACATTCTTATCAAATTTTCTACAAGTAAGGCGTGTTCCATTGCATAAGCCTTCAGAAGGATTGATATTCCGCAATAACATCACAGGACAGTTTATCTTAAGCTTCAATTCATGAGGCGGAATACCATTTGGAGTCAAAGTGTTCAAGAAATCTTCCTGTAGGCTATGTTCTGATTTGTCAATTGTTTCATCGAAGCTATAATATGTGAAAATTGTACCAGGAATCTGATCAAGTAAAATTCTGTTAATATGATCAACACATTCATTTCTAGGCGTAAGAATTACTCGATTTCCCATCGTATGTAAATTATCAACATATGCTTCTATATTTGGAAAAACATGATTTATCAAAATTTTCAGAGATGTAATTTCATCCTCAAATGGTACAATTATATTGCTCGGAAGCTGAATGCAGTTACAACTGTGTTCTTCCTCTGTTCCATTTCCAACTCTAAGCAAATAATCAGAAAACGTGGGATCCAATTTTGCTCGCATGTTCTCAACCAACGGTAGATGTGAATACGAAGGCCATAAGTTAGAGAAGACTAAGCTAGCTTTCATTATGTCTTCTTTTTTTCCTCTCGGTATCACTGGTAAAACTTGTCTGAAATCTCCTCCTAGAACGACCACTTTTCCACCGAAAGGCAAATTACAATCAGTAATATCTCTGAGCATTTTATCGACGGCTTCAACGGCACAACGATTCACCATAGGCGCTTCATCCCAAAGTATTAATGTAGACATTTTTAACAAAGTCCCTAGAGCCGATTGTTTACTAACAGAACAGATAACTTCACCAACTGTTTCCAGAGGAATTTTAAATCTTGAATGAGCTGTTCGACCTCCAGGTAAAAGAGACGCAGATACTCCAGAAGATGCTGTAGCTAAAGCAATTAAATTTTGAGACCTTACACCTGCTAGTAGAGCTTTATATAAAAAAGTTTTGCCCGTTCCTCCTGGACCATCGATGAAATAGATCCCACTTGATTTGGAATTTACTTTTTCCATAATTGTATCATACGCAAATTGTTGTTCATTATTTAAGCTTGATGTATAGACATAGCCTCCTTCTATATTCAAATTTGTTGTCTCATCTGCAACCATTCTTCTCAACCTTTCATTTTCACCTATATGTACACTGAATGATACTATTTCATAGTCATTTATGCTTTTACCCGATGATTCTAAAATAGAATTGATGTCTTCTAAAGCTCGTAGTTCAGCATCCCTTGAATGTATATTTTCATATACATAATCATCGATCATATAAACTTTAAATTTATCCCACAGTAATTTTGGATGATCAGGGTTGCAAAGCATAAGAAGTGTAGCAAAAAGACGTCTTAAAGAAGTAGGCATTTTATAAATAATAGCTTCAGACAGACATTCTTCACAATGATTGTCTCCGCCTAACAAACTGTGTAAAAGTGCTCCTTCTCGATACGTATTAACAGTTACTCCGTTCAAAGTTCGTAAATCATGAAATGATGTTGGACCTCGAATATGATTGAGAAGAACGCGTAGGAAATATCGTTCTCCTTCAGATGGATTCGCTGCGACAATTCGTCCTATAACAACGTATTTTTTTCTGGGAGTCCAAATCTTCTTAGTTGAGTTCCAAAGATTTGTTGAGTTCCAAACAAAATGGGTTGGAAAATCTCGATACAACAATGTACGCGCAAATTCATTTGCTTTATTTACCTCAAAAAACTCTGTCAACATTGTTCTTTTCGTATTTTCATTGTCAATAATAGTAGACAAATCATCTTCGTTGTCATATCTTACTTGTTGATGATTTTCGATATGAAGCTGTAAAGAATAAACAGTTGGATAAATTTCCGCCAAATTAAACGAGAAAATCCTCCACATAGCTTCAGGTGGAGATATCCATCTAGCAGATTGATAAGATGAGATTTCGTCGGTTTCTTTTCCTGTTTCATTTGTGGAAACTGAAAAATGAATACGATCATGTCCTTTATACACGTATTTGTACAAATACTTTACAGCTTTAATAGAGGAACATACTTCAACATTAATGTGGCAGTCAAATTTTGCGCTCAAATAAGGATTATACGGTACAACCCATCGATTGTCTAACATTTGACCTCTAACTTTAATAGAAATACCATTATCACGACGTTTATACAAAGGATATGAATTATCACCGAATATAGTAGAATTACAATAATCTCTAGGATATTTATTTTTACAACTATTGTTTCCTTCCATACATACGTTTTTTGGATTAAGATGTCCACAAGGGCCATGCATATTATGTTTAACAATAACAGAATGAAGATAAGGATATTCATTTTCATTAGGAATTTCACAGCAAACTATCTTATCAACATCTAGAGCAGAACAAATTTTGTAGCCGTATTTAAAAATTAACAATAGATGTGCATGAGGAAGTCCCCTTTTTTGAAATTCAATAACATATATATGCGCAACAACTGGGCCTAAGATATTTTTTTTGTATAAATCATTTTTCAACTCTTCTAGTTTTGCTCTAAATATACGCACAATTAGATCAGGTCGATTTTGAATCTCATCATTGTGTTTTAGCTCTTGTTTAATCTCCGGCCAATTTGGATTGCATGTTATAGTCAAGAAGATGTCCGGTTTTCCATAACGCTGTACAATAGCCATTGCATCCATATATCTCCTTAACATATCTCTAGGTCCACATGTAAAAGATTGAGGTAAAATAATTTTTCTTCCAATTTTGTACCCTCTTGTCTCTCCATTTTGAACGCTATCTACAATACCTTGATAAAGTTCAGCTCGAATTTGACTTTGGTTGTTACGAAAATAGTCTAACCGTGCAGTTTCAATCTTCACATACATATCTACAACATATTGCTGGAACAATCTACCACTGTGAAGTAAAATAGACTTACCGGAAGGCCTAATTTGCAATTTATATGAATAATATTCTCGACAAGAAACCTGTGATCGTTTCTTCATTCCATTAAGCACTGCAGAAAAGAAGTTATCATTCAATTAGAACATTGACGATGCAAAAGTTAGGTGAATGTACAATAACATAAATTTACAAACCTTGATTTTCCTTTTCAATAAATTCAGCTGCAGAGGTAACTGTATTAGGAAATTGAACAAATTCAGAGAAATGTTCAGTCCTTCTACACCTCTCAATGCCTTCATGCCAACCGGATTCTCCGTATGGAAAAAGTAAAGGATATTGCAAAGGATCATAGCAACCATAGTAATAATGAACTCTATGTGAATCACCAGAATGACCGTATATGGTAATGTCACGAAAGCGAATATTAGTATTTTCATCGTTTTCGACCCATATAGCAGCAACTTCAGATGAGGTAGGAGTATTAAATACTCTTTGATCAAGTCCTGGATCGCATCTTATATGTATTTGATGATCTCGTAAGTTAGTGATATTAGTTAAAGACCGGAAAAATCTAGTATATGGATTTACCTTCAAGATTTCAATTAGAACAGTTAAAGTACATTCATCAAAGTTCTCTGAAATCTTCATACGATTTTGAATCTCATTATTTATATCATAAAAATATAACTGCATATAAGAAGGCTTATTGTTCTGTGGGATAAGTTCGTTTACGTAATGATATACTTGTCCTTGAACTCTAAATGTGTAAATACCTCGATATGCTTTAAAGAGCTATTTATCGTATTTGACACCAAATGAAGTGAAAGCAAAGTGGTTATTATATCCTCGTGCAATTTTTTTAAATGCCATATATTTAGATTCTTTAGAAATAAACAAGTTGTACAATTCAGTGGGTGGATCAGGCATAGAGATATGTACTTTCCCATCAGAACAACAAAACCCTTTACTTTCTCTATAAATTTTTCTTGCACCACAATAGTTACAACTATTGCATGTCGGTAATACATATGCAGTCGTTGGTATGTTCAATACATTAAAACCACTTGGTAATGTCAAATTGGAAATATGAGGTATATCTTGGTTTGAAGTAGAAGCCTCAAAATCATGATTCATTATAGGTTGTTGCATTTGTACATCATTCGAATTATTATGTTCAGATGATAGAGGATTACCTATTCTCCTACGACGATCATTGCAACCACTTCGAAGTCGTTTTCGTCGATACCTATTCCTTTGATTTTCTTGTTGGCGATGAGACATTGTTTCAAAACCACTCGAAGTATCCATATCAAATAGTTGGAGTCCAAAGTAACCAGCAGGAACTAAAAGAATTAAAGAATGTTATTAACATTTTTATACTTTGAAATAAAATAAAGTTGTAGAATAGTTGAATCAACTTCTCCATCACCAGATGGTACAAAAATGTCTATTACAATACTAACAATTTTTGTGGAATAATTGAATTTGAACCATAACTGTACAAAAAAGTAATCTTACATATGTTAAAATATACATACGTAGGGTAAAACTAAAATTTAAAATATCAAAATTTGTGAACAATAACTGAAAATATACCTTAAAAAGAGAAAAAATAGTATTCACAAAGAAAACTCGAGAACCAGCAATTTATTACAAATTTATAAGTTACTATAAATAATTAAATAACTATAATACTATATAAACATATAATATTATGAACAAAAATCTAAATAGTTCAGTTAGAGAAACGTACCTAAGATAGAGTGCACTACTGTAGTAAACTATAACCACCAGAAAAAATAATTGGACACTGTATAGAAGATAACAATAAATATAAATTAGAGTCCACAATTTGTTAATAATAGTTAAATGGTAAATACTATAATAAAAATTTTAGAGAAAAAAATACAAAGGTTAACTGCAAATTGAAGTTTACAAAATTTATAAAAGAATAAAAAAAAATATTGTACCTGAAAATAGCACAATTCAATTAATGTTAAAAATTATGATATTTTTACTTTGAGAATGATATCTTGCAATTGAAAAGAAGATTGAAAACAAATTTAATATATAAAGAATTAGGAATGACTAAAAATATAACAAGCAAAAGAAAATCATAATCATAATCATAATAAAAGTTAAAAATCGAAGTATATGAAATAAGTTACATATTTTTTTGACCGAATAGACGAGATGCACCAATCTAGAGGTTCAAGGACAACGCATTCGACGGAGATCAACCTGCCCGGTCAGGTCGCGGGGGTCGAGGGGGCAGCGCCCCTCGTGGGGGTTCGGGGGCAACGCCCCCGACGGGGATCGACCTAAATTATTAATAAATGAATTTATATTTATAATTTTGTTTTTAACCCTTTTCTAAAGGAAGGAGAAAAAAAAAATTAATTTGACGTCTCCCCGTGCGCGCACAGGGAGTTCCATTCTCCCCGTGCGCGAACGGGGAGACGTTTCTCCTAAATTTTTTTTCCTAATTTTTTTTTTATTATTTTCTTTCTCATTCAATTTTTGTAAGTATTATTAATTGTTGTAATTTAATTAGTAAAAATTTAATGTTTCCACACAACTCTTTAACTGTAATGGAAGATACCCACCCCAATAATAATACTAAAATGATATGTTCACAAACTTATTAAATTAACCTAATATGATTCAGAATTTATTGTGAAACATAGAAAAATACTAAATCTACACAAACAAAATTAACTATTTAAAGAAATAATAAAGTAATAATAATATAAACATTATTGTGAAATATAGAGAAATACTAAATCTACACAAACAATATTAACTATACCTAACTACTTACAAAAATCGAACACAATTATATTTATTTAAAGAAATACTAAATATGCAAAAGTAATAATAATATAAACAAAAATAACTTTTACATATAAATACTTACAGTAAAAGTTTATGTTCTGCTGCAATATCAAAGCTTCAAAACTTAGTCGTACAAGCTGAAAAACATAATGGAAAACATAATGGAGTAAAATAAATATTTTCATGATTTATAGATTAACATAATGGTATTTACATGCTAATATAAACAAAAATAACTTTTACATATAAATACTTACAGTCAAAGTTTATGTTCTGCTGCAATATCAAAGTTTCAAAACTTAGTCGTACAAGCTGAAAAATATAATGGAGTAAAATAAATATTTTCATGATTTATAGATCAACATAATGGTATTTACACGCTAAACATAAAAAAAAAAAAATTAACTATACCTAACTACTTACAAAAATCTTAAACATGGAACACAATTGTATTTTTATTTAATGAAATACTAAACATGCAAAATATATATCTAATATCTAATAGAAACTAAAATAAATTTTTCGATAGACTTACAGTAAACATCAATAAAGATTAATAAATTCTCGATAATTGAATAAATTTTTCTTCATTAGTTCTCCCATATAAATAGACTAATCTCTTCAGCCGACTACAAAAATTAACCGACCCCAAAAAAATCAAAAGTTATTGAAACTATCAAAAGGCGCCTACAATTTTGACCGCCTATGGTTAATGTGATACGCAAAAGTCATCACATTTTTGTTTCACCGCCACAGTTAATAGTTTTCTTTTTTTTTTTTTTTTTTGTCATAAAAGTCAACAATTGAGGCTGGAAGAATTTCCTTTTTCCGTCTTTTTGAAGGAATTTCTTATAGGAGGGAGGATAAATTAGGAAACAAAAATACGTCAAGAATGAATAGTAAACTGCGGATTGCCTCTTTTAGTAGAAGAGGGATATCATACACGTCAAGGGAAGAACAATTCCTTTAATCCAAAGGAATCAAAAACCTGTTTGATCAGGTTTCCATTAACCCAAAGGAATCAAAACCCGATAATAGAAAATACCTTCACAGCAAAAATTGAAAACTACTGAAAAAAAATTGACATTAGCTACGAAAATACCTTATTGCAATTTGAGCAATCTCTTTCTCAATCTCAATGTCAGACAACAAAAACTTCGCAAAAACAAGGTTGGTTTACAAAATTAAAGCAAGATATATAAAGAGAATAACGTAGGAATGAAAAAAAATCGAAAGACAGAAGAAGAAGAAAAATCTTACAGTGGGAACTGAATGAGGTATGGTTGATTGAGTTGAAAAGTGGAGAAGACGGAGTGGTTGGTGGCAAAAAAAAAAATTACGACGAAGGGATATGGCGAAACCTGTCCCGCCAATGTTTTGGTTCTTTTAATATGTAGTGAAGATGGTGATGAATACTGGGAATTATCGACTTAATATATCTTATTTTTTTCATTTTCTAATTAAAAATAAAATTTGTTATACTGTTTAATATATAAACCTATAGTTTATATAATACAAATTATCCTTTTTTTTTTTTGGTCAAATAATACAAATTATTTTCATTCCATTGTTTATGTAACTTTAGTAATTTACATTAAATATATATAAAAAAAACAATTATGTTTATTAAAATACTGAGAACGATAATTTGAACTCCTTAAGTCTACTTTACTGCTTGTGTTATTATATGCACTAGCGATTCAACCTAACGAGTTCGAGTCTAGTACTTGGGTTGTGGAGAATACATTAATTAATGTCGTTTGTACATTGAGTTTTTTAAATTAAATATACATAAATAAAATACAAAACAATGTAGTTTATAACTTGATATAAAAAATTTATACAAAATAAAGGATGGAAGACATTGAAGAATTAACATTATAAATATAATAAACCATTTTTGAAAGCAAAATAATTTCCTTAAAAATCAAATGTAACCTTATTTGGGCATCATGTGATAGGCCAATTGAACCTAGGTCACACACTCAGTATGCAGTTGCCCTGTCATCTAAAAGTTGGCATCAACCTCCGGTACATATATTGCCATACCTATAATGTAAAGCGAAGGCTCAACAAGTAACAGTATGTATGAACATATACATAATCATGTGCATGACTTCCAATTCCTTCACTCATTATGGTCTCCTTTCAAAGTTCACCCCTTCTTTCACAATCACAACTTATTTGTCTTTTTAATCTTTTGGCCATGAATCTCATTACAATGTATTTTAGCTCAAATATCAATATGATGAATAATGTGTGTGCCTTTCAGTGCATATGGATCCTTTTGTCGCCTACAGAGACACAGAGGATCATAATTGCGTCTACTCTGGAAAATATATAAAAATTTGGCTTGGACTGGCCTGGTCTATGTATATGGAGCTCAACGCGTCGATCCGCAATTCCAAGACGATCGAGGGACTCTCTGACACAACCCATATACCAATGCTGGACCCCAAACTCCCTATTATCAACTGATGTCAATGACATTTGCAACGTCAAACGATATATCTATCCCTCACGAAGTTATATATATACTTGCGGATCCACGATCTCAAGGCCACCAAGAGACTTCCGACACTGCTTGTATATCAACGTTGGACCACCAAATACCATATCATCGACTGCCATTAAGGACTGTCGGGAGTCTAAAGTGGTATATAAATCCGAAAGCGAAGATTAGTGTGGTACACATGTAGGAAAACTCATTCAATATCATCTTCTCATTTTTAGATGTTACTATTCACCACCATCTCTCTCCTACTTCATTATTGCTTCTTTGACATTAAGGCATGGGCGGAGGGAAAGAGGGGCTAGGGTGGGCTATAGCCCAGCCCAGAAGCAACATGGTGGGAAAAAATGCCTAGCCCAAAAAATTAATTCTCCAGCCAAGCAAATTCATGGTGAAAAATTAAAAATGAATAAAATTTGCCGAGTTCAAATATTAATTTTAGCCCAATTAACTTCATTTCCAACCCAATTCCAATGTTCAATAATTCAAATTTAGTTTCAAACTCTACGACAATTATATATTTATTTTATTCATACTGATGATGCACAAATATCTCGTTAACAAATTAAATATTTTATTTCATATTTAAAAAGTTCACTTATAATCAAATTGGTTTACTATATAACAAAGAATTTGTATTGATTAAAGATAAAATCATAAATGACTTGTTTGAACAATTTAAAATGCCAAATGTTTGACTAAACTTAAAAGTAATTAAATTTTTTCTAATATATTACTTATTTATACTTGTGAGTTAAAAAATTATTTATTTCGACTATGAAATGGATGGTATTATCAAAATAAGTAATATGCTATATATTTAATTTTATTGGTTAAAAATATATTTGTTAGAACTTTGTTACGAATGTTCAAAAATATATTCTGACCAATATTTTAAAAATTGACTTGGTCATTGACCCGGAAAAGGTGAAGGGTCCAAAAATGAAAACAATAATTTTTTTTTAAAATTTTTATATTAATAATTCAAAGTAAATCTATCTTCGTTAATTATATTCATTATCTTACAATTAGTCTCAATACTTCAAAAATTAAAAATCAATATGTTAAAATAGTTTACTTTGTTAAATTAAAATAGTTTAAACTTATAGAAAATGATATCTAATATTAGATTAATAATCAAGTGCGATTTTGCCCGATTTTACCAGCCGAACCGACCGAGCCGGTTTTGACAACGTTCATTATGACCCACATTATATGATTGTCATGAATTTAACCTTTTAAACTAAATCTCGTGTGATTTAGAGTATTTTTTATGGTGCAAGTTCATAAAAAAAAAGTGAAATTTCAGTTCAACCTAATGTATCTTCTTGGCTCTATCCCTCCATTGAGGGTGCATGATAAGAGAGAAGTATTTCATACTTCTGGAAATATAGACACTACCACCTCCTTATAGGCAGGCTACCAAGTGAAGAACTTAAAATAATTGAAGAACAGCTTTTTGAAGAGATTTAGAGAGCTAATCCGATAGTCCAAATAAAAGATAAACGAATCGTCAAGACCTAAGAAGCAGGTAAATGTGAACATGTGGCCAATGTGGATAGTATGGATAAAGATAAATAAATGGTTTAATTTGAAGAAGAGGATACCATGATGTGAATGGCGCATTCATTAAATTCAAGAAACAAAATCACAGAACATGGTGTTATGTAAATATATGGTTAAAAAGTAAGTAATAGTTATTTATTTTTCCATATTTGGCTAAGAATAGTGATTTGGAGGGTATGTGTTTATGGTAAGAATTACTTTCAAAGAATGTGTTATGAATTGTTGACCCCAAAAAATGGTCCAACAAAAAATGATGATTTCAAGTGTTTCTTGATTTGCAATATGATTATTTTTATGATAAAAGGGGGGGGTGGGGAGGGGGGGTCAACTTGACGAGTAAGTTTTTAAGTAGAGAGAGTGCCCAAGTTTTCTTTGAGTGCATAAACTTGCCTTTTTTTCAAATGGTACTAAGTGTATGTTTTTATAGTAGAAGATGATGGTTAAGAACCGTTAGATGAGGGGGCACATGGGCTCGTCCATACAATCGGAACCTCTTGTCATAGCCATCAATCAATCATTCATATGCCACTTTGTATTTAATGCTGTAACGGCTTGTCGCCATAGGCCTGATATGTAAGATTAGACTTGACTTGTTTGATTGATTGGAGCTATGTGTCTAGTGAGTTGTTACATCACCCACTTGATACAAGATTTTCATAAGTTCTTCATGGGGCTTCGGATAATAGAGGTTCGACAAATGGGATTCGACATGGGGTTCGGCCAATAAAGGGTCGGCTGAATTGCTATATAGGCAGAATGATGTGTATAGAATCAGATATCCGTCTCCATGCTACAAGTGACTTTGTCCGTTTGCCATGTGGTGTATTTATTGTACGATTATTTATATAAGTAACATGAATCATCCCGATATAAAGAACGTTTTGATATCACTTGTTGATAAATCAGTCAAATAATTAAAAACGAAAAATATGGATAATATGAAATTTAATGGATCACACAACAATCAATAAATTTGTGAAAAAGGAAAATTTATTATACAAAGAAACAAACAATTGTCTTACAAAATTTTGATTTTCTCAATCTAATCTAAACAATTATATCTTGTTTCTAATGTATATAACAATGATTTAATTGATATAATCTCTCTTGAATCTTGCATTTCACCTTTTTGATGTACCTATATACTTTGTGGAGTATTTATAGAAGTCAATTTTTAAAGTTGTGAATGAGGTAGAGTCCAAGATGAAAAAGAAGTCTAAGAATCTAGATAAAAAAAAAAAAGAGAGAAAATCGCGGAAAACACGTTACCAGGGTGACACGAAGCCAACCCGGGCGCCTTGACGCAAGACCCGACGCTGCAGCGTCGGGTCCTCTGTTTGGACCAGGGGCGCGGCGCTGCAGAATTTTTTTCTTTTCCGTTCCAAAGTATTTTATGTCATCTCCAAGTTCTAAGTCCTTAATTCAATCAAACTCCTAAAACACCATAAAATTTGATTACTAATCAAACCAGACTTTTAAACCAAAATTAAACAAATTCCTTCTGCAACAAATTTTTAAATCACATGGGATTTTTGTCACAAAACCTAACATAATGAGTGTTTTTCTATTGAGTATTTTTTTTTCTATTAAGTTTTAGTGAACAAAATTTTCAAATCCATTAGAATAAAAATTGTTCATGGCCTACTTTCCACTCACAACATTTCATGTGTTGGACTTACAGTGGACTTTGTCGAAGACAACAATTTGGACAAGTATATTATAGAAAGCTTTTGAGAAGAATTGTAGGACATCTCTATTTGGATCCATTTAAATTTGAGAAGGCCTAGTTCTAAGTATGATTCAAGCATGTGTCGGCAGTCCTCTTTGTACGAATATTTTTTTATCCTATGTAGCATTAGATGCAAATAATTATCGGATTATATCTACTGAAGTAGTTTATCCTCCCTTAACAATAGATTATTGTAATCTTAGTTTAGACCTAATTATTCATTATTGATGTGATGAATAAATGTGGTAAAAGTGGGTTGGATGGTAAGTACTTATAATTTAAAAAGTAAAAATAAGCAATTTTAATTTAAATTATTCGCTTATTTATCAAATTAAAAAATAAGTCAAGTCATTTATTTTACCAGTAACATAAAAGTAAGTTTTTTTACTTAAAAATAAATATAAATGTGAAAAAAAAAGGTAGATTTACTTGTATATTTTGAAATAAGAAGCAAGTAGACTTTTTTATTAAAAAAAAAAAAAAACTAGTCAATGGAAAACAAATATGTGTCTCACTCCAATACTATTTTCTTATACAGAATATGAATATAATGATATATTCAATAAAAATCGATTGTTTAGTCATTAACTGGAACGATATCGTTCACATGGACTATCGTAGTCAAAGTTGAGAATTAAGATTGTTATGCTTCGATTGCGAGGCGGGTCATTTAGCAACTAGCTATGCAAAAAGCAAAATAAGAGGCCACACACGCAAGTTCCACACTCTATGTCGCATCACCCCTTCATACGAGTCCTTTGAGGTGGTTGGGTGACTTGGCGAAGCCCCTAAACACCTCATCCGAAATGACTAATTTCGAGATGAGGCATCACCTCCAGTGATTTTCAAGGTAATTCACACCTCCTGTCAAATGCATCTTCCACATGCATCATCTTTGCCGAAGATACTCTTTGCCTAATAGACCTGGCAACCCTTAAGAAAATACACTTAGGATCTATTTGATTGCAAGAGTGGATTTGGGTGAATGATATAATTTTTCACCTGAAAAATATTGAAATTTTGAATCTTTTGGCGTTTGTTTGACTTTTTTTTTCATGAAAATTATCCATTAAAGGGGAAAAAATTTACAATTGTCCATAAAATTTGCTTTTATTGCCAAAAAAAAAAGGTAGCTAGAAACCATTTTCCCACCACTTTGGCCGGAAAATCAATTCAACAAAAACATGGGAAAATGGGTAACGTGGGGGGTGGGAGGAAAAAAATTCCCATGGAAAAATTTGGTTATCAAACATGGCAAAAGTAGGAATTGAAATTTCAATTCCATTTTCCATAGAAAAAAAGGGCCTATCAAACAGGCCATTAGTCTACTTTTCAGCCTACAAGTCTATGACCTAGGTTGGTTGCGATTCACATACTTATGACAATTGGAATTACACATTTGAGCTTGACTAGTGGATCGATGAGGCGACGTGTCAAATAACCAATGACTATTGCATCTTCTCGTTTGGTATAAAAGCTCACACTTATTGTCTTCCAAAATGTAATTAAACTTTGAATGCAATTTTGAATTATTCTTACATGGGAACTTTATAATCTTCAACCGGGAACCCAAATTCTTGTTTATTGTTTCTCTACTGCACTCTTCCAAAATGTAATTAAACTTTGAATGCAATTTTGAATATCATTACATTGAATCTTTATAATCTTCAATCTGGAACCCAAATTCTTGTTTATTGTTTCTCTACCACACTCAAAAAGTTTGTCTTTTTACTTGAGCTTCGAGTACCGGCGATCGTCGCATCCCGTTGAAGATACAATCACGAGCAGTCCAAAGAGGTGTTCAAGTACATAGGTAACTAACGAGTTATAGATCCCTACTTCAATTTGACATATGCTTGACATCATAATCTAATGATAAATCAAGTAAAGTTAAAACCCTAGCTATACTAATGCAAGAGTAAGAACCTAATTAAATTATTTGAATCTTGAATATTGTAAGTACAATATTTCGGTAGATTTGAAATGTAAGTAATTGAGAGCATAATATGTACTTCTTATAATCATTTAAGGATTGAACTGTTTTGGACCGATCCCCCTCCCGGATTTACTTAACATGAATAGCAGAAAATAAATTAATTTTTAAATTCCCACCACAAATTTACTTTGTGTTTAGATAAAAATCGGGTTTAAAATAATACATTTAATAAATTCTGTAAATTCCTTTACTGATCTTAGAACACGAACAATCGAGATCGGCAATTCATAGTTGTCCAATTATCAAACCTCGAATGAAAATCCGCACAGAAGAACAAGAGAATTAGGGTTTCTCTTTTCTTGTATTAGCAAAAATGTGAATTATGTTCTGTTCTATTTTTCTGAAACCCTAATACAAATCCAAGTGGGCTTGGCCCGCCTATTAAACTTAACCCGATCCAATATTTAATTAATCAAATAAGTTAAATTCGGTCCATGAATTAATTAATTTGTGTATATTAACAAGCAACCCAATTAATTAATTGTACAACACTTGTTAATCAATTAATCGGAAACGTACTCTTCTGGTTCGTCTTTTGTGTGACACATCAAGTTTTCGATCACGATACCTAACGACATGAATTGCTATTTTGATCTAATCAAAATCGATAAATAAAATACCTCTTTTTAATTTATCATTAATTCACATTCTTCGTCCCAAATTGACATCTAGCAATGTTAGGCAATACATGTGTTGGTAAATGTCATGTGGTATGACAAACTAAACTTGTTCGTTTACCGTGAAATTATAATTCATTTGTCAATATAATCCAATTAATTACGAAATATTGATATGTGTCAATCTCAATTATAGATCATATCTTTCATCCTACTATGAAGTCAATGTAAGTCGAAAACTCATTTTCGCCTTATGAGTACACCTTGGCCAAGATTTCATCATTAACTTAATTGAATGAAATGTAGATCAAAATTTCTTACTATCTAAAAGTGACGAAATCTCTATTGACTATTCACAACATTCATATGATTCTTGACATATCCAAACGATACCGTATAAGTGACCCATGGTAGTGTAACATCTAACATCACTAAAGTATGACTATCCTCATATAAGGCAATATGCTGACCTCAAGTCAAAGGAACAATTTCACCACCGAACATTAGATATTAACCAATGACACTCAGATTGTTATCCATGTGGAATCTCCCTAGTAGGTCTTCGATGCTTTGCTCTATAACAAAGCATCCACGTGTTCGTTTAAGTATCATCACAGTTTAGCTTGTAAGATCAATACTTACTTCACAAGTAAGAAATATCACACGTGATAATCTATTCGTAATAACGATATTCATGTATCGTTATTATATATAACCACGGACAGTTTAAGATTCAATAATATGTAATTTGTATCTCAAAATCACAACTCCTTGTGATTAATAAGTTACAAAGACTTGAATCTACGAATTATTTAATTTACTAAAATATTAATTCAATTAAATAATAGATCTTGTCATAAATATGCATCAATTATATATTAAAAGTGTTTATATCCAAAGTTGATTGGACGCAGGGCATAACACTTACAGAGTCATCAAGTAGTTCCAAAAATGAGTTGATTTTTTTTACCGTGACAAGTTTGATAAAGATCGTCTATTGACTATTTGTACAATTTTGGCATGACTTTTTAGAATTAAAAAAAAGTGATAGTTGAGGTTAAGAAGCTATTTTGGATTTGTTGGATAAATTTTTGAAATTATTTTATTTAATTAGAAGCTTCTAGAAAAAATTCAGTAGATTCATCAAGAAGATATTTTATAAAAAGCAAAAACCAAAATAGAAGTTGTTATCTCAAATGGACCCTGACACTATTTATTCCTAACGCAGCGCATTTTGTTCTCTATCCATCAAAACGTGCTGGAGCATAGTAATTGGGCTTAAAAAGACCAGTTGGGATTCACAAGAAAATGACATGAAAGAACAAAAATGCATTCATCTGACTGTAGATGTTAACTTGCAATTTGATGGACCATTCTATCTTGGAAAAACAACTTAATTTGTGGTTCGACAAAGAGTTGTGATGTACCTCATACTGATTTAGATAAACATTAGAGAGAGATAATTGATGAGAATTTCTATTTGAATTTGATCACTATATTGATGTAGAAATTGAAAACAATTGCAGTGAAGGGACCTTCCTTCTCTTTGATTTTAGCACTTAATTGCCAATAATAGTTGAAGATTTTACATTATTGTTGCGTAAAGATATGAATACAAATTTAAAGTCATTTTCTGAAGTGTATAGTATTTACATAAAAGAAGTTAAAATTTTGCCACATAAGCAAACTAAAAAATATTTAAAAAAATTTCTCACGATTGCAAGCTATCAGAGATATTATCAGGTTAAAAAATAAAATAAAATAAATTTGACTGAATTAAACATGCTAATTAAGCAGGAATTTTATTTCATACAGACATTTATAATTTTTATGTAGATTTAGATGTTATTTTATTTTCATTTTAAGAAAATAAAAGAAGACAATTTTCGAACGTAAGCATCTATTCATAGACATTGATACCATAGCAATTTATAGAATGTTCATTCATTTAGGATTTATCTATTTGTACATCATTTTTTGCTACCTCTGTTGATGGATTCTGTGTTGACAGAAAACTATTGGCTGCAAAAACAGCTTTTTAAAAAAAAATGTCAAATGACAGAATGTCATTATGTCAAGTAAGGTGTACATCTTGGTGTACACCTAGCACCGTCTATTCATTTACTTTCTATTTGGACACAATGAATGTCATTCAACGATTGCATTACTAACCATAGTTAGTATCCATACCTCAGAACAGTTGAAGATATTGACAATTTATGGTTGGAGAAAGAAAAGAAAAACATTTTTCATTGTAATTGATCAGTAAATAATTGTCCAACTCTACAAAAATCACTAGTAAGGAAAAGCCTCATCCTCCTCCTGAGTATACAAGACAAGATTCCCAATAATAAAAAAGTGGGATCTTTGGAGAGGGCTGGTTCATCTCTATGCTATACGTTATACATGGTTCTGAAGTATCCTTTTCACCATGTAATGGTAAGAATCAAAATGTTGAAATGCATCTTCGATGAGTCGGTACTTTTTGCTTTTTCTGCTTTAAATCCTCTTTCCAAACTTTGGCAATATCTTGTGATATTCTTGTAGCATCAGCAGATGCACCAGATAGTCCTTTTCTTGTAAATCCAGCAGCATACAATCCACCATTTCCTTTCCAACCATTAGGAAATGGTGCCTTTGGGAATCCATTCATGGAGAAGAATTCAGTTTCCCTTAGCCAGTAAGGAACATTGCTTCGATATCCAGTAGCCAAAACAACTGAATCAATTTCCAGCTTTTCACCGTTGACAAGCTCGACCATGCCACAAGAAAATCTCTTGATCCCGGGGACTACTTTTATTTCTCTGGATCTGATCTTTTCAAGTGCACCAATGTCTAGAACAGGGGTTTTTCCTTGAGTGTTCTTCAGCTCTAATGGACCGACCGATGGCCGTTTTAGACCGTATTTCTCAATGTTCCCAAGAATCATCCATGTTAAGAACAGCAAAATCTTGTCAACCAGGCAGACTGGAAGCCACTGAAGCATAAACATTGCCAGCTCAAAACTAGACTTGCCAAATATTTCTCGTGGCAATATGTGAACCTGATGAGCAAAAAACAGATTAGTCACATCAGAATCTAAACATTCAAATGAACGAAGGCTTGGCAATATATATGTCTAGAAAACTTACCGAGCTACGAACAACCATTGAAGGCTTGGCATCATGGTTGCAAAGATCAAGAGAGACTTCCATGCCGGAATTTCCACATCCTACGACAAGAACGTCCTTCCCTCGGAAATTTTCCCCGGATTTATAATCACAAGCATGAATAACTTCACCGCCAAAATTTTGCAAACCTTCAATTTCCGGCATAACACGCTCCGCATTTTCCCCTGTTGCCACCACTAGCCATTGACAAATATACTCAACCTCGGACGACCTAGTGGAGCCACTAGTGGAAACAGTTTTAACTCTCCACAAACGGCAAGCCTCGTCGTATTTAGCTGACTCTACGCATTCATTGAATTGTGGTTTGATGTTGAAGTGGCTAGCATATGATTCCAGGTAATCTATGAACTGTTTCTTGTTGGGGTACTCAGGATAGTCTTGAGGAAATGGGAAGTCAGGCAGTTGGCAGAATTGTTTAGGGAGATGAAGTTTTAGGCGATCATAAGTGTGCTTTTGCCACAAAGATGCAATGCAATCAGCTCTTTCCAATAACACATAGGGCACACCTTGTTCTTTTAGGCCAGCTGCCACGGCCAGACCGGACGGACCAGCCCCGACTATGACAGGACCATTCACCCAAACACATCTGGGTGCTAAGAAATCTTGATCCGCGAACGAAAAGCTAAACATTTTTCCTTGTTTTTCTTCAAAAGATATGTAAATTTGGTGTTAAGGGTATAATGGAAGAGATTTAGATTTGCAGAAGAAGTTGGAGAAATTTGTTAGAGAAGACAGTTGAACTTGTTTTACGAGACAGAAGGGGGATGAATGGCCATTAAATAGAAGAGGCGCCATGAATCAAGAAACGTGCATGTGACCAGTTAATGAGTTCAAATATAAAATTCTCATTATCATAACCCAAATCAGTAAGTCTACCATATAATAGGTGAATGGCTGGGTTGGAATTGCTTTTAAACTCTAACTTCTGCTCGTTAAATAATTTATACTTGTTTAGTTGTTTGAGAAACTTTAAAATAAATTAATTATAAAATTGAGATGCAAATACAAGCATCTCATTTTATCTTCTCTAATATCATCATTAAAATTCAATAAATAAAATTAATTCCTTTCCTGTCCTAAGTATGTTGGTTTTCAACAACAATAAATTCTACTATGTCATTCATGTTGGAAACATTCTTCTACCATCTCTTTTTTCATTTTTTTCTAGGCCATTGACATATCAAATTTATTTTCTAATCTAAATTTCTAAATTTTGAAGTCTAATATATGTTATCTTTGTTAAGATGTGATGTTATATCCTAAAAAGTTGACAAGTTTAATTTCTAATCTAAATTTTCTAAGTTTTAAGATCAAATATATGTTAATTTTATTAAGACTTTAGGTTATATTTTAAAAGGCTAACAGTGTTAAGAGGATTAACAAAGCCCTTATATACTGATCTATATTTTAATATTTAATCGAGTGAGATTTATCATTTAATATGTCCTCATAAGATGGTAGCTTTTTTAAGTAAATCAAACTTGAAATTCATGTTCTTGTTTTTAAGTTTTAAACAGATTTAATTGTTCATTGAATCTTAATGATATCCAGGATCATATTAAAATTTAGGATTCTATCTTAAAAAAAAAAAAATATCTTTATTGAGAGAATTAACTCAAACTCTTATATGTTGATATTATGTTTTATTTGGATCAAATTGCTCATTGAATCTTAATGATCTTTGAGATCACATTAAAATTTAGGATTCTATTTTAAAAAGTCATCTTTATTAAGAGGATTAACTCAAACTCTTAAACTTTGATATATATTAACGGATGTGAAATTTATCCTTTAATATTTATTTTTCCTTTTAAAATGATGAATATTTTGTCTTAAATAAATATTTAATTTAAATACATATTGGTATAAAATTGAAATAACAACAATAATAATAGCACAAGAGGATATCATTGTAATCAATGTTGATTTTAAGTATTATATACAGACCCACAATAAACTACTGTTTTTACCAAGAATCTATTTGACGTGAATGTTTTTAGAATTAGAATTATGGAGCAACTAAACTTATGCATCATCTTCTTCAGCCTGATAGAAATTTATGTATAGTTCAATGTATATAGAGGTTGATGCTTACGTGGCAACTGAGAAAGCTGGCTTGGATAATTAATGTAGAGTGGGGGTAAGTGTTGAAATGTGCTTAACATCCAGCCCAGCCCAGTGTGATCCAGCCCAAATGGATAAGTTGCAATCGGGTAGCCCATCACTGTTGATTCTCGCATTTGCTGAAACACGCCTTTCTTTATGTGTAGGAAACAGTTGAGATGGTGACACGTGGTGAAGGCATGACCATTGGATGCTACCTGTCCTATAACTCTCTAGACGGTTCCAATTCTGAGGCATTCGATTCACTCTCTCTATTCTAGGGTTTTCTCTCCTTCTTCGAGAGTATTCTTCTCTCTACAGAAAACCTTTGGTTTTCGACTCTGTAAATCTTTGGGCTAGGTTATCTTGGTGATTTCTAGTATAGATTACGAGTTATGTTGTGTTTCTTCTGATTTTTGGTGAACAGAAGTATTATTGGTTACTTGGTGTAATCTGGAGAGTTTAGAGAGTGAGGTCTGACGGCCATCTTTGTCGAGTGATACTTTTGGGTCTCTGATGTCTGTAACTTGATGAACTTTGGTTCCTTACTAGTGGATTGGAGCGTTATTCACTAAGGTGAATGTTCAACGGGTGAGTAGCCATTTTGGGTGAACATCCGAGCCTTTGGGCGAAAAATCTCTGTGTTCTTTTTTGTTTTATGTTGCTACTTTGGTATACTTTGGGACTGTAAATTACTACGGTAAGAGTGGGTGTGGGGGTGTTGGTCTTGTCCGAGGTCCGGCAACAAATACAAGTCCTCAGGCTAAATTTAAATTCCTTACTATTTTGTAATATTTAAATTTTAAAAACATTTATGAAAGTTTCGACCAAAATATTGGAAGATAATGAATTTCACTTAAATTTCAAGAACTCTTGTAAACTTCATTTAAAAATTAACGGTAGAATTGATTCTTATTTCATCAATGTTCTTTTTGTCGTAATTTATCGCTTACTCATATATCTTGTTCTTTCTAATAATATGCCACCCTTCCGAGTTCCATCAATCTCCTTGAAGAATTTGAATATCTACTAATTTTGAGTAGGAGGCAAAGTATGTAAGCATGCATTTAAATTTTGAAAGTATATTTATTTTTACTATTAAAATTTGTAAAGGAATTTTAGTTAGATTGACTTTTTATTTCATTAACTTCAAATAGTTTCTTAAATTAAATATTTAGTTTTATAATTTTATATGACATTTTCATGTTTTCTCGTCCTATTTTCTTCATAAATCACATTTCACGTAGAGTAATCCCTATAGGGGATGATTAATTTCTATGTACACTAACATTAAATGAGTTTCATATTCATATTTGTTCTCATGCTCATCTTCGATGTGAATGAATATCGTTGTTCTTTCATGTAACCTTTTTGTGTTGTCGTGTTGCATTTTCAATTCTTTATTTTTATCTAACATAACTTGTATTTTATATGATATAATTTAAAATTTGACACGCGTCCTCACTAGGAGAAAATCCTTTAAAAGATTTTTGTCATTTGATATCATGATTATAATTAGAATGTAGGCTCTTACTTGTATGTATGTTAGAGGCTAATCACTAATTATTTTGTAACAACATTAACAGCTTTAAGATGAAAAAGATTTTAGGACGGTGAGTTTATTGAGAGGGGAGCATGTGAATCAAACCTCGGTTTTAATGGAGTCTCTCCTTTTCATGAAAGATTGCCAGCAATGGCTTTGGATTTTGTTTTAAAACAAGCCCTCCAATTCATGCATGGACACACCACCCCCCCCCCCCCCCCCCCCCCAAAAAGAAAAAAGGAATATGAAAAGTTTATTTATTGAAAGAAACCGAACTGTTGAAATATACGATTATTGAATGTATAAAGTATAAAACATAAGTTCTTATGAATTTTTACCACCCTTTGATATAATATTTCCCAGCTACCTAGCAAGGTTGAGAGCTTACTACTTTAGGACCAGATTGTATTATTTATTTATTTCTTCTATATTTTGGGAGGGTTTCAACCACACTTTGTCTGGTCGACTGTGCTAGTTGCTATAACAAGAAAGCAAGCGCATCTTGTAGGAATATATTTCTGCAAAAGTTAGGAGTTCGATCAAGCTAGATATAAGTTCGAGAACAATTAAAAAAATATATATTAATCTTGATATAATTGTTAAGTGATAAATCACGTATCAATTGAATATCGAAATATAGACTATATAAGAGTTTGGACCACTCTTTTTAACAATATTAACATTTCAAAATGGAACCACAAATTTTAACGTAGTATCAGTGCAACAAATGTCTTGGGCTCTAGTTTTGTCGTGGCTAGCCTTAACTTAGTTTTTGAAATAGTAATACTATACGTACATAGAGATTGATTTTATTGGGTTACTCAAGAAAGACAGCTGTAGTGGCCCTTGAATTATTAAACATATACTATGAATTAATTAAGGATTAATCCCCTTTCACAGGGATTTTGTGCCCGGGTTTGACCCGGGGCACCCCCTATTGGTGGGGGCCCTGGCCCCCCACCAATAGGGGGGTGCCCGGGTCAAACCCGGGCACAAAATCCCTGTGAAGGAAGGGGAACCAATTAATTAAAGTAGCTAACAGTTTCTGCAATAAGAATGTTTTCTTGGAATAGACATTAATTCTCTCTGTCTTTGTAAGAATGAATCTCTGTGCTATGAACCTTCGACGCAGTAGCTGTTTGGCAGAGTTCTCAATTTTCATCATTTCATGTATATTTTTTTGTAAAATTTACGCAATTCAACCCTAACAATACTTAGGAGGTGAACACGTATTTTACGCAGAATTAAAATTATTAATTAATTAGCAATAAGTCACCAATTAATTATCTTTAAATGGTTATTCAATCAAGTCAATTTAATCATATGTTTGAATACCACAGTTCATATAATCAATAAGTAAAGCAATAAAAACACAAGAATGATCACGGAAAAATCCCAATTGGGTAAGATTTTGGACACTTTGCTAATCAACAATCCACTATAAACGATTTGTGGCTTACAGTCCATCAGACTAGACAATGACACGTACTCACTGATATCTTGACTGCAATTTCGGCAGCTCTCCTGAATTCTGTACTCCTACACCAATTCTAGTTGCAATTTTCAAAGCTTTCCTAGATTCTGTCCTCCTGCAACAACTCCTAGCTTTGTGAAATCGTTTATCTCCCGTGGAACCTGAAGAACAGATCATTATTCACCAACTGAAACTCCAATTACCTTTTTCGATCCTCAGCAACTCTGACAGATATGTGAGAAGAAGTAGTTTGATATTTGAATTAAGAATATGATGTTTTTCTCACTACCAAGAACGATTCTCAAAGAAACATGAAAGTTGAAATAAGATGTCGCTCAAACGAAGAAAGGGCAATAATCCAACGATGCAGTTTCTGTTTTTGTAGCTCAAGCCAACCTTTCACGACAGTCTAGCAAAAATTTGCGCCGTTTTCATCTTTGTTCCAACTCGAAATTCTAGACTTATTTAACTAACTTTTAAACAAATTGCACATTACTCCTTGAACTTTTACACTCTATTAATTTAAGTCGTTTTGCTCACAAAACTTGCCAATTACAAAATCAACTAAAACCTAACAATTTGTATTTGCTTGAACATAAAAATAATGTGACCAACCATACATATGTTGAATCAATCGGTGAACTTATATACATATATATAGAATAAGAATTTCATTTTTATTTTTTTTTCGAGGAGGAGGCAGGGGTTAGGAAGAGTGTTAGAAGAATATCTAGTCATTCAACTATAGTTATTATACTTAAACTTGACTATTGACCAAGTTCTTGTTGGAGTTGATCCGCTAAAAATGTCGTCATTAACACATAAAATAAGGTGGGTAGGAGTTTTATTGACCCGAATGGACTGCTAGCTTTCGAGAGTCTTTAATAAAGCATTTCATATCCTTCGTCGTTAGCATTTCTCATCTCAAAGAAATTGTACTATCTTAAGAAAATGCTTTAGCGTAGAATTGCCATATGTTAGGCAAGATTCCATATGATTTACATCGATCTACAATGAGCCATTGCGTTGAGTCGAGTCGGGATTTCCTCTTTTTTGTGCAACTATCAAGTTACGGTGCATGCTCCGAACACCCTAATTACATATCTCTCTCTTGTCATCAATTCTCATTTGTTCTTAGGAAAATGAGAATTTAATATGCCAATATCGTTCGCTATCAGTGTTTGGTTGAAAATCATAATTTTCTTTTATCAAACCCTATTCTTAAAGCGAATACTAATAATCACTCTCCTAAAATATAATTTCTAAACGCTAGTCGAAGGCATAATTATATTCTTGAATCGCTTCTAGTCATTCAAATAAATTCCCCACTTATATTTTGACACCTCATCATTATGCAAATAATTATGTACAAGAAGTATTTTTCTTGAGTGAGGTGGCATTTTGATAACCTTTGAAAGAATAAAAGACCAATTCACAAACAGAATATAAGGGAAATCTTTGCAAATCTATTTGGGCACATTATAACTTATGGGAATATATCGTAAGATCATATTTTTCTTAGTATGACTCACTAAATCTTTCAATATAATTATTTAATACTAACAATAAGAATATTACTTGTATTTGTATTGCTCGTTTTTGTCACCCACTAGTAATCTCACTAACTACTTATAATATTGTTTGATTTAAATTTTCTTTTCATGGTCCATTTTGAGGGAATAAAGACAACTCAAATGTTGAGGATTTTTTATGTAATAAAAGTTACATAATTATTGAAAATGACACATTTCTACCAAAAAAACACCTACGAAATTTTTCCACGAGCGATTAGACTAGTGAAAGTAAAATTTTAATACACAAAGTGAAAAAATTATAATATTTCAAGTCAAAGTAAACTCGTTAACAATTCGTATATAGACATTGACAATCAATTACTAATATATATATTCTCTATTTTTGTTATTATTAATTAATCGATGTAATACGAAATTAGAGCCAATACATTTCTTATTTAGTGCAATAATATACTTCCTTGCGCCTAGCCAATTCTAAAACCCCCCTTGAAATTATAAATAATCATCAAAGTTTCACTCAAAAATTAGTTAAAGTTAATTTGAATTAGTTAAAGATATATTGTGATATTCAAAGCATCTAGGATCCAAAATTCCTGTGAAATCACATGTCATTTAAACAATTGTATTGATGAATGTGGGTGACATCATTCCATTCCATTCCCTTTCCTTCCCTTCATTAATTACCACGGCTTCCAAAGAGTCATCCAAATGCCTTGTTAAAAAGAGTAATGTTATTATCCCTTCACAGTGGTCGAGTTACTGAAACATGTGAACGCAGAGATCGAAAGTCACGCGTTTAAATCACCTGTCAAGATTCTCGTCGCACCGAGCTTGCCTAGTACAATTTATCTTTCCTGTGTGATTGGCGGATTACTGTACATAGAATGAAGTTTACCCAGTGCGTACTTACGAGTAGAGCTCTGGATTCCTACGTCAACAAAAAAAAAATAGTAATATTATTTATCATCATAATAATGAAATATTAGAAATGTGACAACCATTTATTCCTCACATATCTCTCTCTCCTCCCCTTCTCTCTCTCATAAAAATTGAACTGTCTAGTCTTATTATTCTACAAAATTGTCACATCACCAATATTCCATCATCATGATAATAAATAATATTATTCTTGTTAAAAACCATTGCACTTGGCGATATAATATCCTTGCATGTGTCACTAAAGATTAATGTTATTTAACATCATTGGTGTTTAACATCAGCTCAGGTGATATCATTAGTAGTATTAAATTATAGGTTAAATTAAATGAATAATATAATTTTACCTTTAATTGAATTTATCACATATTGCCATATAAATTGATGTTAATAGTATTATTCGGCACTAAATTTCTATTTTAGGGTTTCTTAGAGTCCTTTTTTCACGAAAATTAGATTTTGTAATAGTGATTTTTTTAATAATGTGTTTTTTTTTTTGAATTTACATGTACAATTATTTTATTTGAAAAATGCATAACTAAATTGAATTTGAATAAAAATAAATAATGGAATTCGGGCATAGTTTTTCCACACCCAAGGCACAGCCCTTTGTATGATAAAATCTCACATTACTCTTACACTATTGCTAAATCATCTAGTCTTCCAAGTTCCAAGCGGGATTGAGTTGTTCCATCAGTAACTAAATTGAGTCATAGTAGTGTAACGATATATGTATAAAGTTGAGATTATTTTTATGTGAATTGACATCAAAATCCAATGAAATATCATGAATTAGGTCTCATATTCACATAGTCCATGTTTGGTTTCAAAAAAAAGTAATTTTTTAGTTAAAAATGTAATAAAAATTGTGTGTTCACAAAATTTGTGATTGAAAATAAACTTTAAAAAATAAGAATCGGGTAGAACTTAATAAATTGACCTTATTATATCATCTCATATTACCTACACATCAAACGAGATGATCAACATTTTGTGCGTATAGCCATTATTTGTCATCATGGGGCATAATGAACGCTTGCAAACATGAAATTTATAGTGTTGTGTCTGCTACCAGTACTTGATAATATTGATATCCATAAGAAGTTTATCCACTAATGAAATGATATTACATGTCATCAATGCTTAGTATAAAAGGGGCATTCCTATGTTCGGCCCCTATAACGGGCCATAACGCCAAACTTGTGAACAAGCAATAGGACAATAGTCACGAGCCTGGTCTAACCCGTTGATATAGGTAGCCAGTCCCGGGTCTTAAACATATAGGGCTCGGATAAAGTCGGAATCATACTTTTACAAGCCACTCTGAAGGATTTGACACTCTAATTTATGGTAATTTATTTTTCTTTGATGTTTATAAAATAGGTGACGCTATTAATCTTTAATTATTATGATCATCGGTCTACATACATTCGGCCTTATTCATTGTCCAATAAATTTATAACAAATATATTGGGCAATGAATCAAGGAAACTACTAGGAATGACAAAATACCGTTTCTTGCATTGCCGGCTTCAAATCTTTTTATCTATTTTATTTTTAAATTTAACTTGTATTTAAAAAGTAATATTATATTAAAAATTAAATGGGTGAAATCACCATGATGAATAAGTTTACTGTTGTAAAATACATCTCAATGACTTTTTCTTAAAAGTAAGTTAGAATAAAAGTTGAAATAATTAATTACTTATTGCTTAAAATGCATTTACGAGACTATTGCTTTGCACATGACATGTATAACTTATTGCTTAAGAATAATTTGGACCGTCCAAAAAAATTTTAATTTACCGTTCGCATTTAGTGCTAATGTAGTCGTATTTTTTAAAAAGATAAAATTAATTATATCTGAATTACTAAATACTTTACTCAAAAGTTTAAACCACTGTAACAAAAAATGATTTATTTACAATGGTTTAAACCAAAAAAGAAAAAAGAAAAAAAAGATAAGTTAATTATGTCTCGAAACTTGGATTTTTTGACCATTAAATGTTAGACTTAAGACGTGAAATTTTCATAGTGATCATTGAGCATCTGTTATTATCAATTATTTAAAAGTTTAAGTCGTTCGGAAAAAAAAAAAAAAAAGAATTTATACATTTTTATTTTAGTTCGAACATGATTATTCACATCTAATGATCCGTTTGTTTAAGTTAGTCAAACTGTCTTAATTTAGCAATATATGTGCTCATTGTTCCTCGAGAGAATATTTTGTTGCGTTCATTTACCAATATACCCTTATTAAATTTTCTTCACTTAATATGTCAACTTCTTGAAATCATCCAAATACATACATTTCTCACTTCTTGAAAATATGGAACAACTCTCATTTCTTCTTTTTCTTCAAATTCTTTATTAATTTCAACAATAATTTAGTTTTACATGTTGAAAGTTAAATAGGGATAAATTAGGAAAGATCTTGACAAAAATTAATTTTTTAATGACATTAAACAAGCTTTCTTAATCCGTGTGAAAAACAAAACTAGTACAGAGTGAGTAACAACTATAACTGTAAGCATTTTATTATACATAAATATTCCCAACTACTGCATACAATATTCAAGAACATGATTATGGTTCCATTGTGCAACGAAATTAGGCTGACCAAAACATGAGACCACATGTATTAGCCGTTAGGAATACTTTTAGATTTTAATTCAATAAATTAGTCAAACTATAATTCTATATATTTGGAGTTGAGATCTGTTATCCAATTTTTACGATTCAATTTTTATGAATTATTGATATATCATTTTAAATTAACGTGTCATTAATTTGGTGGGTTAGTGATGAAGTTAATTTAAAAATGATGTGTTAATATTTAATTGGGTGAATGGTAAATTATACAGCAAAAATTGGATAGCAGATCTCGACCCATATATGTGTGTATGATTTTGTACACACTCACATATAACTAACATGTGAAGCAAATAAACTTACCTCTTTAAAAATTATGATCTTCGCCAAACTGAATTTGATTAACGGATTCAGGGAATAATGCCATATTATTTCTCTGTGTTTGGATGATTAAGTCAATCTCTTTCTAGATTTTGACTGGAAAATGAGAGTGGACTGTTGCTAATAATGCATTTAATTGCTAATAATTATGATTAAAATTTGAGTTTTTAGAGCTAATCCAGTGGCCTAATTGTGTAAGCAGAAACATTGTTTTTATTTCTCAAAAACCAGAAGTTATTGAGATTCAGTTCATCCCTTAATTTAGAGGCATACATAGATTTTAAAATATTAGTCGATCACTTCACTTAATATATGTTAGCCAAATCGATTACGTGAGTTCAAACGAATGGTGAGCAATTTTTTATGAAAAAACTTATTTTTTTTTTTTTTTAAAGTATTACTTCCGTGCTTTTTAGTGATAATAGTCAACGTTGATCGTGAAATGCTTTATAAATGTTATAAAAGTAATATTCGAGTATGTGTGAATGTTAATTAATTTATAATTAATACTAATAAATATATATACGTAACAATGAATATTAAATCATTTATTTGATTTTCAATTAAGTAAAATTAAGTGTTAATTAAGATACATGAACATGAATAATGAAATGCATTCTAGAATGTAAAACTCTAATTAACTTATAATTTTAGAACTAATAATGTAATGAAGATGAATGTTAATTAATTGAGAATTAATATTAGGGAATTCATACATTAATGAAAGTACACAAGTGAAATGAATATGTCAAATGTACATGCACATTGATGATAATTAAATGATTAAATAAATTAAATGCATATTGAAAAAAGAAAAAAAAAGTATTATTGAAATAATTTAATGATAGTAGGGTTAGAATTGTCCAAGAATGATTCTCACTTGATGCAATATTTAATATACTAGTTAGAGTTGAACGTGCAACGCACATTATTCTGAAATACTTTTTAAGTACTGTGAAAGTAATATTTGACTATCTATTTACTCTTTTGATCTAAATATGAGAGAAATGCAAGTACCTGAAAATAAATCTTAATTATTATATATGCATATAAACAGTGAAATCCATACAAGTATGGAGTATTAGAATTACAATTAATGTATAAATGAAGATGAATTGCAAATACAACACGTGAATTAATGTGAATGTTGTTAATTTAGAATTAACATCGGGGAATATATACGTGACAATGAAAGTTAACTCATTTATATTATATGAATATAATTTAATTTCCTATTAAGTGAAATTGGATGCTAAGTTAGTATACATAGACGTGAACAATGAATTACATCTTTGAATGTGAAATTTTAATTAATATTAATTAATTGAATGCAAATGATAATTAATTAAGAAATAGTCAATGTTTTAAAAACCGAATCATCCATGTCGATTCAACCAGGAAAATTGGGAATCGGTCCAACTAGGCTTACAAGACCTCTAATTAAAAACTCATCCCAAAACCCATTAAACTGACATTTTTTGGAAAACTCGTGACATGTTCCCACTTTAACCGATTCAACCTATAAATGTATATTTTTAAAAAAAATTTAAATGTATATATTTTTAATTTTTGTAAATGTATATTTTTTAAAAGCCACGGTTCTATCCCGGTCAATCCTGGTTCAACCTTTTGACTCTTAACTCTTTCCATTTTTTAGATCGATGGCCAAATCGATTTTTAAAATTTTAAAATTAATAATATGGACATGTACGTAAATGTAGATGTGAAATTCTAATTAATATTAATTAAATTAATGTGAATGTTAATTAATTGAGAATTATAATATTTATTATAATTTGTAAATTAAATATATATTGAAAAATGAAAAGTAAAATATTATTGAAATAATTGAATTATAATAGAGTTATAATCGTCTAAAAATGATTATCACTTAATGTAATATTTAATATATTATAGAATATAGATATATTCTACTTGAAGTGAACCATTCTTATTTTCAGACGACGGTCACACCACATAAGCATGCTGTAGCATACATGCATGGGTGGCGCCATTAAATGATTAATAAGATGGACGTTATTGTGGGGTGCATCAAATAGTGAGTCAATGAATGCAAATTCGACCCTTTTATGATATTTTCTTGTTAATTGTTTTTGTTTAGTATACGGTTTAGGTGCCTCCTGCTTTTTGGGCCTTAATGTGGAACAAAACAAAATAAAACTCCAGATTATGCATAGAAACAGAGTAGCATACACGGATTCAGCATCCAAATTACAATGGGTGATACTCAATTTTGGTCTTCTGCACGCCTACGTGCAGGGCTATCCTGCGCGCAGGAGACCAATTTTCCTCACGTGTCAGCCAAAGGTTAACACACACCGTATCCCTCTTTTTCAGTTTTTTTTAAACTTAAGAACATGTTTGACGCCCCATACGCGGGGGTCGAGGGGGCAGCGCCCCTCGTGGGGTTCGGGAGCAACGCCACCGACGGGAATCGACCTGCCCGATCAAGTCGCTAGAGTCGAGGGGGCAACGCCCCTCGTTGATTTTCATGTATGTATAGAATTGAATATTTTCTAATATTTTTAAATTAAATTATTAATAAGTGAAATTGTATTTATAGTTTGTGTGAAATATAAATAAGTAGAATTATTAGAAAAAAAATAAACAGAAGAAATTCTAGGTATGTTAAAAAAAATAAGAAAAATTAATGTTTTGCCTCCGCGTATATATATATATATATATATATATATATATATATATATATATCAAACGGACAATTTTTTGACTTAACATAAACAATTTTCTTTTTAAGCAGACAATTAAAATGAATACAATAAAAATGCGACTTAATAATAACCATCATCGTAAAACCCTGGGAACTCCCTATGGTCATTGCTAGCAATGTTGGTGTACATATCTTCATTATCATTCCACGAGTATTGTGGTTCATATCGCTCGTCCACCAGTTACGTCCTGATTATATGGATAGAAAATAGATTAAACATATTAAAGGGAAAAAAAATTAAAATTCAAACATGATATCGTCTATCAACTCACCTCGGTTGTAAAGTTGGACAAGTTCTTCTATCATATCTAATGCGACCACATCCACGACAATTTCTTCGAGATTGGGACATGGCTAACTCTTTCGACGACTTCAATCGCTTTTCGCACCCTTTCGTCCTAATCGGAGTAGGATCAACCTCATGTTAGGTACTTTTTTTACTTTTGTTCTTCATCCAACTCATTCACATATCATCGTCGTCGTCGACATCCTTTACATATAATTTCAAGTCACGAAATCCATCCATTAAAAATGTGGTTTGAGCATCGGTCAAGGCTCCCTTGTCAACCAACTCTGATGCAGTGCGGGACAGCATCCCGTGTCGTGAAATTAGAGAATGACCAGTAGATGGATCGACAATTGGTTCAAAAATGGGAATTGCTTTTGCAGTCTGGGTCCATCGACGTACAATATAGTGGTCTGGTAACAACATAACCTGTTTCTTGATCATTAATGAAAGCATGTGACGACATGGATATCCTTCAAACTCAAATGTCCGACAACTACATGTTATAATATCAGTCATCGTGTAGTGGAGAACCTCACGTTGTCTATCATACATTTTTCCATTCTCAAAACGTATGACGGAATATGTTTTGAGACCCTCGTTTGTTGACGTCTTCGAACAAAGATAGTAAGTACTCTGTGCAAGCTCTGTTTGAAAGCGTAGGAAAATGGTCTTTGTATAGATACCGGCCATCTGAACTTCCATTGCCAATGACGTTGTCATCCGAGGTTGCTCGTTCAAGTCCATGTGATTTGCAGTCAATTCCCCATGTTGTTGGTGTGATAGGACATTGGAAAATCTTGTGATGAAATCCATCAACGTATTTTTCTTGTCCACGTATCTTTTGAAGAATGCATGGTTGCTTTCTGATCGCTGACTGCTAGACATCCCTGCAGAAAAGATGTGTCTTATGTATGCTGATATCCAACGGGTTTGTATTTCATACATATTACACAACCACTCGTTATCCCCTAGGTGAGTGGTCTCCATCATTTCAGACTAGCGGCTTTTGAACTCGAAAGGACTCTCAGACTCCATAATGATGTTTACCAGATTATGGTACATTTCCTTATAAAGTACGGGGCCCATCTTCTCTGGAAATTTGTTCAATATGTGCCATAAACATAATCTATGAGGTGTGTCAGGGAATACCTGGCCGACCGCTCTCAAAATGGCACCATCTTGATCGGTGATAATCACGCCATGACGTTGTTGTGTTGGCATGGCTTCTACAAACTTTGAGAATAACCAAATGAAAGAATCAATTTTTTCATCGCTCTGCAAGCCACATCCAAATACAATAGTTTGACGATGGTGGTTGACACCAATAAATGGTGCGAACACCATCAAGTACTTGTTGGTATTATAGGTCGGGTCAAACTTGACAACGTCTCCGAAGTAGACGTATGAGCTCCTTGAATTGGAATCAGCCCAAAAACACTGAGCAAGCACTCCAACATCATCAGTCTCGTATGTATAGTAGAAGCTCGGGTTCTTTCTTTTCTCCAGCTCGAAGTATTCTATCAATGTTTCTGCATCATGTCCAATGTGTTCCCTTCGAAGGTCTCTTTGGTGGTTCCTAATATCCTGCTCAGAACAACCAATCGAAGATGGACCACCAGTATCTATCTCCACAAGTCTGATTTGTTGGCAAATAGGAATATTTGCTAGTGAAAATTGCTCTACAAGCGCTTTTTTTGTAGCCGAAACTTCGCGATGCGATCGTAGTAGGTGAACCTTGCTCGGTGTGGAAAGTGAGTGATTATGCGCCTCGGAAAAAGGGCTCACAGCCCAAGAATTTCGTGTCTGTTTTTTTAGAACTGTTCACTTGGCGGTGCAGCCACAACGGGAGTCTCCACGATTTCCTTCTCCTGAACGGGCCACCAAATTTTTAAATTTCATTTGGTAGGTTTCATCTTTTTGGCTTTGCTTGAAACAAACATATGATTTCCAAACAACTTCGTTCATTTGTGCGTTCTTTCGACTACTACCGATGCGTGCACTGAACCCAACTAATTTTGCATACTCATTGTAAAAGTTGTATACATCGTCTAATGTTTCAAACTTTTGACCAATTTGTGGAATCGCACCTACGTGAACTCGTGGTACGAATACATTATCATCTCCTTCATTTCGACAACATTAAAAATCAATATGTAAATGCGTACAAAATCACATTTCATTACGAATATGACAAAAACAAATTATTGTACTCACTTTAAAAATAGATAATACATCATGATAAATCCAAGGCAAGTAAATATCTCACTGAAATAAACTAATTGCTAAAAAAAATTGGTCTATATTTAGAATGACTGAAATCTTCTCTTGTTGAGAAGATGAGACTAGAATGAATTGATTGCTCGATGGTTTTGAGAAGCTACTGATTTATAGCCAATTCAGTAAAAAAAATGCAAAATCTGATGGACATGATAAATCAATAGGAAAAAATGAAAAAGTTTCAACTGGGTAACAAAAAAAATATAAAAAAAAGCGTCAAACAAAAAATTAAAGTTGGCCAAAGTGTCAGTCAAGGGCTGATAGAAAACCTGTGAAACAAAAACATGAAAAAATTTATGGCCCTAGGGCTGTCAAACATGCCCTTAAGCTTTAAAAATAATAATAATAATAATAATAATAAAGTTTTAGGCTGACAGACTAAAAAAAAAAAGGTTTAAAAAAAAGGGGGGATTCGGTGTGTGTCAGCCTTTGGCTGACACATGAAGAAAATTGGTCTCCTATGCGCAGGAGACCAAAATTGGGCTAATATTGATATTGAAGATGGGTATACAATACATCCGTCTTAACAACTATACATGCAATAATGGATTTGGTTTTTCTCATTAAAATTTGTTGGAAAATTGGTTTTGTTAGTTGGTTTGACCAACATTTGACCAATTATTTTAGTGGGTGCCATTAGTTGGACGAAATATTTCTTTGGCCGAATATGTTCTACTCCATGAGTAGATTAATGTAGTGTATTTATTTTCTCAAAATGAATTTAGGGTGAATGAGAAATTAAGGACAAAAGATGACAACTTGAAATTGAAATAAAAATTGATGGAAAATTGGAAATGACAATCCCACATAAAAAAGCTAGAAGAATATAAACAACTTTATATTACTCAAGTTTGGGACTTAGTTTGGACCCTAAAGGATACCAATAGTCTTTAAAGGAGAAAGAACATACGTGTTAGTAGGTTGGGCCAAAGCCCACGTGCGCAGCGCCGCCGCCATCCGTCCAACCGGTTGGCATGATCGTGGGCCATGGTATATATTTTTGGTAAAATAATATATTTAATTTATATTATGTTTTCCCCAATTTTTTTGTGGCTAACACGTGGATTCTTCTAGAAACACAGTTGACGGTTGGCGGTTGCTATCCAAAAGGTTTGTGTCTGTTGAAAATACAATTTTTCGAATGTTGTGTCTTTTGGACACAACCTTTCAACTTCTATAAATAGGCTCCTATACCCTCGGTTTCATTCACTCCAAAATCAATTTTGATTTTACTATTCTTCCAAAAATTATTCATTCGTCCCTGCATATTCATATTTTACAATTCAGCCTCAAAAAATATTTTCGTGCATTTTAGTCCTCCAAATTGTAGAGAGATCAAAACGTTAGTAGTTTCGTCGGGACTTGTAATTTGTAGTGATACTGTAACAAGTCGATGTCATTGTATCTTGGGAGACGAATGTCGGAATACCATCAACACCAGTGCGGGGCATTATCGTCTTAAGGAGAAAGAGTCGAACTCTTGCCTCAACAATTTTATTGCATTCAATTTTCACGTCGTTATTCTGCCCAAATCGCGGTGATATCATTACTTGCCTATTTCCAACAATCTTAAGACTATAATAGCAAGTAGTACTGCATCGATCGTACCTCGTAATAATACTCACGGGGAGAAATCGAAAAAATTCACAAGAGTGGATTTATTTTAAGAGATGACAACATAAAATATTGTTTTTATTTCACGACTCTGAATTTGGCAAAATTCTTGAGTGTAGATGCTTCAACTGTTGAGGAAGATGAAACAAATTTTCAAAACAAGCAGCACTCGATGCATGAAGTCATAATGACTTCTTATGCAAGAACTACATCCTCAATTTCCTTGACAACACACTATACAGCGTATATTGTTCGGTCAAGACAGCTAAATTACTGTAGGAATATTGGAAAAGAAGTACAAGACGGAAGACGTCGGATTCAAGAAATTCGTTGTAGGCAAATTCCTGAACTTCAAAATAATCGATTCAAAAACAATAATGAATCAAGTCCAAGAGCTACAAATTATCTTGCACGACATACATGTAGAAGAAATGAAGCTCTTTGAATCGTTTCAGGTCGCTGCGATTATCGAGAAATTACCACCAATGTGGAAAGATTTCAAGAACTACCTGAAACATAAACGCAAGGAAATGAGACTTGAAGATTTGATTATACGGTTAAGAATTAAAGAAGAAAATTGCAATTGTGAAAAGAAATCCGAAAATTTGCAAACGGAAGCTAAAGTCAATTTGGTGGAGCCAAATACTGACAAGAAAAGAAAGCACTCGGGTAATAGCAAGCAAAAACGAATTCAAAAGGGAGTGCTATAACTGCAGTAAGCCTAATCACATTGCAAAGGACTGTCGACAAAAAAAAAAGCAAAACAAAAAGGACCAAGTACACTTAATTGAGGAAGACAGATTGTCTAACGGTGTGTCTGAACTAATACTCTCAACTGTTATGTTTGAAGCAAATATGGTGGACAATCCGAGAGAATGGTTTGTTGATACTGGCACTATTTGTCACGTTTGTGCTGATTAGGAGATATTTTCATCTTACACTCCTATCAATGGACGACAACTATGCATGGGTAACTGGCAACATCAAAAATTGTTGGTCTAGGTAAAGTAGTGTTGAAGATGACATCAGAGAAAAAAGTAACACTCATCGATGTGCTGCATGTTCCCGATATTCGAAAAAACTTGGTGTCTGGAGCTTTGTTAAGCAAGAATGGGCTTAGGCTAGTATTTGGATCTGACAAGTTTGTACTCACCAAAAATAACATGTTTGTAGGCAAAGAATACTTAGCCAATGGGCTATTCAAAATGAATGTAATGCATGTACTCCGTGATTTTGATATTAATAAAACTAAATCTTCTGCTTACTTGATTAAGTCTTCTAACTTATGGCATGATAGGTTAGGACATGTAAATGTTAATACTTTACGTAAATTAGTAAATTTAGATTTATTGCCTCCTATTTCCTTTGATCAAAATCATCGATGTGAAACATGTGTAAAGACTAAATTAGTTAAAACACCATTTTATTCAGTTTGAAAAGAACTTCAATCCTCTAGAACTAATTCACAATGATATTTGTGATTTAAAGTTTGTGTAAACTAGAGGAGGTAAAAAGTAGTTTATTACTTTTATAGATGATTACACAATGTACTGTTACGTCTATTGGCTAAGGAGCAAAGACGGGGCCTTAGAAGTATTTAAATAATACAAGAATGAGGTGGAGAATCAACTAAGCAAACAAATAAAAGTTGTTGGTAGTGACAGAGGTGGGGAATATAGAGCACCGTTTGAAGAATTTTGTTCAGATTTTGGGATTATTCATCAAACTACAGCTTTACCTCAGTCGAACAATATTGCAGAACGTAAAAATCGTACTCTGAAAGAAATGATGAACACTATGTTGATTAGTTTTGGTTTACCTCAAAATTTGTGGAGAGGAAGCAATTTTGTCAGCTAACCACATTGTAAATAAAGAACCGCACAAAAGTAAGAACAAAACTCCTTATGAGTTATGGAAATGTTATAAACTTTTGTACAAATACTTAAAAGTGTGGGTGTGTTTGGTTAAGGTAGAAATACCAAAGCTTAAACAAGTTAAAATAGGGCGTAAAACCATCGATTGTATATTCATTGGACATGCTAATAATAGTAGTACTTATTAGTTCCTCGTACATAAGTCGGACATTCTGGATCTACATGAAAGTATTTTTTGAGGACAAGTTTCCTTGTAAGGAAATGAAAGAAATAAGTTCACAAAAACGAACTTACGATACTGTAATTAGTAATTATCAAAGTGATGAAGAACCAAGATGTAGCAAAAAAGACCAAAAAGTCTACATCTTTTGGTCCAGATTTTTTAATTTATTTGTTAGAAAATGAACCTAGAACATTCGATGAAGCAATGTCTAGTCCAAAAGCTCCATTTTGGAAAGATGCTATCAATAGTAAAATTGACTCTATTATGCATAATCATACCTGGGAGTTGGTAGATCTCCCACCTGGTAACAAATCATTAAGTTGTGAATGGATTTTTAAAAGAAAACTAAAGACTGGTAGATCAGTTGGTAAATATAAGGCTAGATTGCTATCTTAAGGATTCAAACAAAAAGAAGGCATTGATTTTTTCGATACATATTCACATGTGACAATGATAACATCAATAAGAGTATTAATTGCAATCATAGTGTCAAATCAGCTTTCTTAAATGGTGATCTAGAAGAAAACATTTATATGGAACAATCCAAAGGATTTATTGCTCCTGGACAGGAGAAAATGTATGTAGGCTCGTGAAGTCATTATATGGACTAAAACAAGCGTCAAAACAATAGCATACAAAATCCGACAAAACTATGTTGTCAAATGGTTTTAAGATTAACGAGTGTGATAAATGTGTTTATATTTAAACCACACCTAATGCATATGTAATTGTATGTCTATATATTGATGATATGCTAATTATGGGTAGTAATTATGCTATCATAACAAATACAAAGAAAATGTTCACAAAACGCTTTGATATGAAACATATGGGTATTGCAGATGTAATATTAGGAATTAAGATCCTTAAAGCATCTGAGGGGCTTATCTTATGTCAATCTTACTATATTGACACTGTACTCAAGAAGTTTCATATGTATTATGAAAGTTCAGTTAAAACACCGATAGACCTAAGTCTACATTTGGCCAAACATAAAGGCGAAACCGTATCTCAATTAGAGTACTCTAGGATAATAGGCAATCTAATATATATTACAAACTGCACTGATCCGGATATTGTATATGCAGTGAACAAACTTAATAGCTATACAAGTAACCCAAATAATGACCATTGGAAGGCATTAGTAAAGGTTCTTAGATATCTACGATACACCCCAAATAACGGATTACATTATACTAGATATCTAGCTGTATTAGAAGGATACAGTGATGCTAATTGGATATCAGATACAAAAGACTCAAAATCCACTAATGTGTATGTTTTTTTACCATTGGTGATGCGGTCGTATCTTGGAAATCTTATAAACAAACATGTATAGCTCAATCCACGATAGAATCTGAGTTCATAGCTTTAGATAAAGCTGGAGAAGAAGAAGAATGGCTTCGAAATTTTTTAAAAGATATTCCATGTTGGCCTAAACTTGTGCCTGTAATTAGTATACATTGTGATAATCAATTGGCTATCGGTAGAGCACAAAATAGTATGTATAATGGTAAGTCTATGCATATTCTTTGAAGACATAATACAATTAAGTAGTTGATCTCAAATGGTGTTATTTCTATAGATTATGTAAAGTATAGAGAAAATCTTGCGGATCCGTTTACCAAAGGTTTACCAAAAGATCAAGTATACTGTTTATCAAAGGGAATGGACTTAAAGTCTACTACATAAGAATCTTTGTGATGATAACCTAACTTTGCTGACTGGAGATCCCAAAATCTTGGTTCAATGGGACAACTAAGTTATGAATATTCAAAAAAGCACTTCAGAGTTACGTCCTACCCATTCCTACGATAAGAAAGTGTTATCTGAAGAAAGTTTCTAGGTTAAGTTATACTTTTAATTATTCATATATCTTGGTCTATCTAAGTGTGAAGTGTGACCACTTCTATGAGAGTGTTTCAAATGCTTGAATTCTCTAAAACACTTATGAAATTCAAGAGTTGTTCAGGGCCAAAATGAACACAACGGTGAGAACTCGAAAATTTTAGGGAGGTTATTGTGTTGATACTATTGTCTTGGTTTACACCAACAGATGACGGTTTAAGATACAGTATTAGCCAAGTAAATCCGATAGTATTCTACTACAGAAGGTTCAAATCCATAAGGTACATATCCGGATGCGATAAGATTCTATAGGGTTTGCATAGTCTATTGCATTAATTTCCATTCATGTAGGGGATTGTTGGAAAATTGTTTTTGTTAGTTGGTTTGACCAACTTTTGACCAATTATTTTAGTGGGTCCCGTTAGTTGGACAAAATATTTCTTTAGTCGAATGTGTTCTACTTTATGAGTAGATTCATGTAGTGTATTTATTTCCTCAAACCCAATTTAGGGTGAATGAGAAATTAAAGCCAAAAAATGACCACTTGAAGTTGAAATAAATTAGAATAAAAATTGATGAGAAATTGGAAAAGTGTCAATCCCACATAGGAAAGCTAAAAGAATATAAACAACTTTATATTACTCAAGTTTGGAGTTTGTGTTTGGGCCCCAATGCCCAAAGGGTACCAATAGTTCTTGAAGGGGAGAGAACCTACATGTCAGTAGGTTGGGCCAAAGCCCACACGCGTGCGCCATCTGTCCGATCGATCGGCACGGTCGTAGGTCGTGGTATATATTTTTGGTAAAATAATATTTAATTTATATTATTTTATTATTATTTAAAATAATAATATATTTAATTTATATTAGTTTTTCCCCGATTTTTCTGTGGCTAACACGTGGATTCTTCTAAGAGAGCAGTTGATGGTTGCTGCCAAAGAGGTTTGTCTATTGAAGACACAACTTTTTGGCTGTTGTGTCTTTTGGACACAACCTTTCAACTTATATAAATATGCCCATATACCCCCGATTTCATTCATTCCAAAATCAATCATGATTTTACTCTTCTTCCAAAAATTATTCATTTGTCCCTACATATTCATATTTTGCAATCCAGCCTCGAAAAATATTTTCGTACATTTCCAAATTGTAGAGAGATCTAAATGTTAGTAGGTTCATCGGGACTTGTAATTTGTAGTGCTACTATTACAAGTTGAGGTCGTTGTATCTTGAGAAACAAGTGCTAGAATACCGTCAACACGAGTTAGGGTGGGCGTGGGTTGGGTTAATTTTTGCCACAATCCAAACTCAACCCAACATGATCAGTTTGATATAAAATCAAACCAACCCAACCCGTGTAAATGTTAAAACCCAACCTAGCCTAACTCAATCAAGTGTCAATCGGATTGGGTTGGTCGGTTTGCATTTTTTCTATTTGCTATTGAAAATTGTAATTGAAATTTTCTTCCAATAAAATAATTAAGAATATAGTTCCTACAATGTAACTATGCATATCCATTCACCGAAAGCAGATAGATGCACATGTTAATTCAAATTCAGAAATGTTCCAGATTATCATAGACAAAGCAGAATAAATGACACTAACGTGAGCTTCATTGCTCTATTCATATGAATCTACTTTTCTGGTGATACTAAAATGACAACATAACATACCAAATTCACTTGCAGAAAAAGCATAATACTTGTAAATTGTTATCAAATACAATTTGCTTAGATAAAAATGTTAATCAACTGTAATCTAACAAATATAAGAAGAAATGCATGACATCATCATTTTATAACCAGCTCCATCATAGATTATCTTTTAATTGTATATGTAATATGAAAGAAGAAGAAGAGACATCGGATGTTGATAAGATTTCAACATCCTTTTTATCCAGTAGAGGGTGCATGAGTACAAAATAGATCTTCCAGAAGCAACTTTCACTCATGTATCCTGGGCAAAGCTCAAACCACAAAGTAGATAATCTTGGGGGCAAGATGCTCAACAGCTAAGGCATGTTCTTGTTGGGCATCAAACATGTCAAAATCTAATGTCAAGAAAAAAAGAAAATACAAATCAAAAATATGTCCGGTGATTAAGATATTTCATCAAACCCAATCAACCAATTAATTAGAAATTTAGTTCTAACCCAAATTATTGTATGATTCCCTCTGATAAGTAAGCACCCACCACTTAGTGGGTAGGACAAAGTAGAAAAGCTTTTTTAAGTCATTAGCCATCCAATGTCAATATACTTGAAAAATAAAATAGTACAATCCATCAAATATTCATCAAAATAATTAAACAAAAACGATTACACATTTCATTAAAAGTTAAAACAAACCACAATAACAAATTATCACTATGAAATAACACAAGAAAACAAGTCACATTGGTCACATTGAAATAAATATGTCTATGTCCTTCCTTAGGAGAGCACCTCAGTTTGAACATTTCCAAAAGGTCCAG